>JANVCL010000008.1:626422-660493 GCA_026546855.1 Erythroxylum incrassatum | reverse complement strand
AATTCTAACATGGTATCAAAGCCTTTATGACCAAGTGGTCGTGAGTTTAAATCCTACCACCCACCTATTATTCAGCACAAGGTAGAGTAAACCTGTGCAAGTTTCAAGCCCAAAGAGCTTTCACTTGAGGGGGTGTGTTAGTGAATATATAAAATCAATTAAGTTGGCCTCAAATTGATACAGTAACAATAGCTGGTTACGGAATTGGTCTTCCAATTAGCCACTTATACGCTAGGTATTTTGGAGGTGATCTGCTGATAATCTCTATGGAAGGATACGGTGAGTGGATCCTTGTGTTTAAGGTGTTTGTGATTTTTCATGTTTCAGCCAGTTTGTATATGATGTCCTGACCGGATTCGGTTGCTGTTTCCACTGTGTTACACAGGTACTGATGCATATCTTCAACTGTCTCGACTGGGAGATTCACAAGAACCCCAGCCATGAAAGTTGATATGCTCTTCAATGAAATTGAAATTCTCAGAGTTTAGTTTACTTTGTGGATGGTTTTGCTACTTCAGCAGGATTTGTGCTTCAGATCAGCTCCAAGTACCAAGCTTCAATTTTTGAAAAACAGAACCTGAAAGGTGAGTAGATTCCTTAGAGCTTGTGAGCTTCAGCTGGACAAGCTAACTTTAATGACTCCACCAATCTTCTCAAGGCTAAAGCTTGAAAAGAATCAGATATTTCAGCAGCAATAGCAGCAAGTACTTCAGCAGCAAACCAAATAAAACCAAATGCTCCAGCAAAAATGAACTTCAATATGACAACCAACAACTTCAGATTCAAAATGTCTAGCTGTCAATGAATAAAGATCTTGAAAATGAACAACATTTTCATTTTGTAGGTTGAATCCAATTTCTAAAATGGAAGGTTGTAGTGGCAGTGTATGTAACTTAGTTTTTGAGAGGTTGAAAATCGATTTTGTAAATGTTGAATGTATGCAAAATTAAGAAGTTCCAAAAAATGGATTTTGCACTTTCAAATCTGCTTTTTCCATTCAAGAACCTTACTACTTAGCTCTCTTTCCATTCAAACACTTGCAACAACTCTCAATCAATGGTAATAACAAGATGGGAAAATGAAATCAGATGAAAAGAAGAAGACGAAAAATTTCAGAAAATTGCAGCTATGGTTATTGTTTCATTGATCTGAAAAAAAAACGATAGCTTTGAGCTTTTTCAACTTAGCCCCTCACACCACTCAACACGCTCACATATGTATCAATACCAAATCAATAGTAAGAACAAGAGAAGATTGCAAAAACTGATGAAGAGAAGAAATTGACATATTTCACAAAATGGTATTGTTGTTTTTTTCATTGCAAAAACTGGTCTTTTTGAGCTTTTTAACTTAGCTCTTCACACCATCCTTACTTCATTACATCCAATGGCTCAAAATAAAACTAAAAACTAGCTAATGAGTAGGATCTTGACAAGTTTTATCCTCTCATTGGTTAGTGAGTACAAAAACAGCACTGTTGTTGATATTTTTGCAAAAGAGACTGACATGAGTATCAACTATGGTTTAAAGCTGCAAAAGTAAAAAGAGGACAACTGAAACTTGCTACTTTTGGAACAACAAAACTGATGCTTAACTCCACTAGCCTAATTTTTCCTTAATAGTTTCTGTTGACTTGTAAAATGTAATTGCTTCAGATCTGTGAAAAAAAATTGCTTCAGATCTCCAAAACTCTGCTTCAGTTCTCCATCTGATGCAGCTACACTTTTTGCACATTTTTAGCTTATGCATTCTTCAATTTTCCATCATATGTAGCTCCATTTTTCATGTTTAACTTGCATTGAGCTTCATTCTTACTCTAGTCATCAATAAATCGGATTTGAAGTTGTGAATTTAAGCATTTCTGCATTGTCACCAAAATCATCATTTCTAACTTCCTCTTTACTGCTGAAAGCTTGTTCTTCATTTTGATCTTCTTCTTCACTCTTACTGAGCTTGATAGGAATGTTATAGATATTGTTTAGTTTTAAGGGAATCTGTTGATGAAATAGCATTTGACTTTGGCATTATATTAACTCAGCCAGGATGATGCTCTTTTTTTCATTACAAAGTAAGATAAAAAGAGTTAAACCATCGTGACGATGGCTTGTTCAACCATGGTAAGCCTGGAAGAAAATCACTTATAATAATACTTTTCTCTATTTCCAAACATTAGAATTTCTTCATGCTCAAAGCTCAAAGGATAGATTTTCATTGGAATTCCTTAATAGTTATCAGCCAACAACTAAGCTTGCTCTTTCAATTTAACTTCTCCAACCTCAGTTTAAGGTATTGTAGTGTACTCCAACTAATCACTTGTTGTCTTCGTCATCAAAAAAATTTGGGTAAACCAACAACAGCAGCAGGATCAACATCCGAGGATTCCACATCATCCATCACCGCTGTCTCTGTCACTCCTGATAGTCAATTAAATGATTCTCATATCCATCTTCATATACGATTCCCCTTCCACTGCATAGAATTTCCCGAGACATTTTCAAATAGAATGCTAGCACAAATACTTCCACTAAAACCATATTTCAACAAAACATCATATATTTCTTTGATATCCAGGGGGATTCTAACTTCTAGTACTGTGTAAAATTCCTGGAGTTAATCATTTTCCCGATTTCTGAATTCTGAATCATACTCTCTCCGATTCATAATAAGTGTCGTTTTAGAGGAATGCACATTTATTAAGAAAGTTAATGAAATGTCTGATATACCTTTATTAATTACATGTTAAAGTGTCTTGAAAATATAATCTGTGTAATATGTGTAATTAAGATGTGAGAGAAATTAAAGGTTAATTTTGAGAAGTAAAATTATAAACATGTATAAAAGTCAAAAATGACACTTATTTTGAATAATTAAAATGTATCTAAAACGACACTTATTATGAATCAGGGGGAGTATTTGACAATGATTCAATTAGGCACGCACAAAAGTCGCAGGAAGCTAACTCCAATTGGGTTGTCATGATATCAAACAGAGACTTCAGCACTTTCATGCAACCATAGTGTTCCAAGCACATTGGAGAATATGTGGCAAAGAAATTGAAAAATAGGAGTTTTAGCAACCTAACAGAGGAAGAAAAAAAGAGAGCAGCTAACCCTTAGTTGTTACGTGTTGATTGGGTCGGCTGTGCTAGGTTCAAGTCCATCTTCACATGTTCACGGCCCATCAGGCATTAGTCTCCCATGTAAACGTAAAGATCTACGTGAAGACCTAAACCTAGCGTCCATGTCATATGAAAGGTACTATTTTACCATGATACAGGTACGAGATTACAACCCTAACTATTCTTCTCTATTCTTAGCAGCCAAATATTCTATAAAAGACTAACTTGAGCGTCGGAGTGGCTTTCCGGGAACCAACTCCCGGCGTGCCTTTATTTATTTTGCAGGTATTCGACAGTCTAAGGTCACGCAGAACGATAAATCTATGCAACAACATTCAACCTAAGCAGAATCAAGCTGAACCACGTGTCATTGCCAATATGATGCTAAGATGTGGTATTAAAGCTGGAAGGTAGGATAAAATGGATGGTGGATGAGGATGTTAGCCTTTATCCACCAAAAACTTAATAGGCCATATCACGGGAGTGAGTTATTTTACATAAAGGGCCACATGTTATCCCTTTACTGGATGAAGTTACAAAGTACAAGACATGGGATTGTACCTCATCCTCTTGCATGGAGTGTTTCTCTGGTTCTACATTCCAGTTTTTGAGAAACCGTCATTGTCAAGGGACATTGAACCAGGAGTCCTTTTCTTTAATTGGCATTCTCTAAGTCGCAAGTTGTAGTGAACAAAGCCAATGTCATCTAATCATTTCTACGCTAAGCGATGATGTCTCTGGCTATGGACCTGATCATATATGCTCCAGGAGTGTTCACGTAAAAAGGAAGAGCAAGTCTGAGCACCAAGCAGCTGGTAGGGGTAGAAGTACATATCAGACCTCGAAGTATTTTGCCACAAAAGGCCATTAAATTCTGCGTTTGGAATCAACGGAGAAACAGAATACGAGGGAGGGTCGGAGGGATTTGTAAACAAAACACAGCGGGGATCCTCTGGCCCTTCCCCTGCCCTGTTCTGTCCCCCTCCTATTTGAATCATCCACTCATGTGGCTCCCTCGTAAAAATTTGTAAACAAAACGCAGCGGAGATCCTCTGGTCCCTTCCCCTGGTTTTATTCTGTCTTCCTCCTATCTGAGTCATCCGAATGGATGACTCAGATAGGAGGAAGACAGAATAGGGTCAAGAGAAGAGGGACAAAGGATTTGGGGCTAACGCAGCCTGTTGATGATTTTGTTTACATTTTTAAATTAGTTGCGCAGGTCCTACATAACAACAAAATAATAAAGCCTGACATAAAAGACCCACAAAAATATTTAAAAATATCAGATCAGCATTAATCTGGCATTTAATAGAGCCGATTAAATTTTTCGTTAGGATATAATTAGTAAAATTTAACGTGAAGGTTATAATTGTCCACTTTAAAATGTTAGAAATAAGATTATGTGAAAAAATTATAGTCAAAAGTGACACATGTAAATGTTTGAAAGCGTCGCAATAAGTTTAACATT
Source organism: Erythroxylum incrassatum (assembly GCA_026546855.1). Lineage (NCBI taxonomy): Eukaryota > Viridiplantae > Streptophyta > Magnoliopsida > Malpighiales > Erythroxylaceae > Erythroxylum > Erythroxylum incrassatum. The sequence continues at coordinate 655,907 of JANVCL010000008.1, read as the reverse complement.
ACATGAGCCAAACTCTCATGTTCTTAGCCTCCTTATTGAGATGATCGATAAAAAAGTTTAGGAAGTGTGTACATGTACAGGGATATCCATGCAAAAATGTTCAGCAATAGTAAAGCTCGATTTGGGACTGAAATTTTCATTAGGAACGCATCTCAAACCGAAATAAGAAGATACCGCACTATAGGTGTGGTCACAATGTTTGATCCTTGACCAAGAAAGAGGATTGATGTGAAACCCACCAATCAACTATGCATCCTTATACAGTTTAGGTTCTTGGACATAATAACTCAAATAAGTTCAATAAAGAATTAATTGGAATTTGGGGCATTGGAGGTATTATACAGGTATAGAGACAAGACTTGTGCTCAAACAACAATATGTTTTGAGCACCAAGGGGATGTTCCAATGATTCTATGTCCTATTTACAACAGAAAGGACATTGAATACATAAAAGTACCTTTTCCGATTATGAACAAAAAGGGATGGTAAACAACATAGCTCTCTCTTCAAGTCAAAAGAATTGGAAAATGGAGATTCCTTTCAATGTCAGCAACCAGATCCTATAGTTACATACTGATTGAGCATTGATATCCAAGATCTTCTGCGCTCATTAGTAGATGTGGATCGCCCGTATCTTGATCTTGAATGTCTGACCAAATGTTCGCGTAGATTACGATCAATGGTGCATGGAACTAATGAAGGATTTGTGTCTGGAGCTCCAATGCAACGGCTAGCATTGAAGTTCATAGACGGGAACTTCTGGCAGCTTAAAGAGCGGAATGATGACGAAAGTGGGGACATTCTGGTGCAGCCGATATCTGGCTTGCAGAGTGGAGTGGTGATTGATGCAAGTTCTGGTTCATCAACTGAACATGCACAAAATGAGAGTGACAAACTCGTTCGGCTAATTGCTTTTATTTCTGGCCTGGTTTCTGGTAGTTTAATGAACGAAACTATGCCATGGCGGCAGAGCGGACAAGCAACTGAGCCAGGGGGACCTTGAGCAACAACTGAGTTGCATATTGCAGAGCACAGATATATTGCACACCATGTACAGAATTCATGGCCACAGCCTGCAACATTGAAGATATATTATACACCATAATGCTGCTAGTAGGACTTCAGATGAAAGCAAAAAAGGAGCATCTGAACATGCAAATATATTAGTAAGCATAAAGGTTAAAGACCATTAACTCACCAAATACAGAGTAAAGTTCAGACCATTCAGTTATTCACAAAATTGTTAAGAATTGTAGAAGTGAAAATATGGGTGAGCAGTTCATTTACTTATCCAACTGAAAGTCTACCAGAAGCAGCAGCTTCAGCCTCTACAGCAACAGGATCACCAGTTCGAGTTATAAGTTAGAAAAATGGCAGTTGATGGAGAGTCTACTTTTGCTTTCGGTTAAACTATCCTGCCTGCAGTTCTAATTTATTCTTTCATCAAGTCTAAAAGCTTTATGGAATACCCTGAGGTTTTTGATAATCCTGGGACTATGTAGATCATTTGAACGAACAATAATTCAAGCAGTAACTATCAAGAGACAGATATCTCATTTAATAGGTGCTCTGAACCTTGAACCCATCAACTCTTTTGTTGCGAGGCCAAGATAGTTGCTGCGTGTTTTGTACATCAGACTATAGGAATAACAAAGATGCCTAATTATATCCTCAAGCAACTATATCTTACCTAAGCAGATTCAACACATAAGTTGTGACAAGTAACAAAGATGTAAAGAATATAAAGGAAAATTGGAACTTATTAGCTCATGAAAGTGATTTACCTTGTGCAGCAACCGTGCACTTCCTTTCTAGACAAACAACACATGGATCCTCACATACAGGCTGCAAATCATTGTTCCTCCACCCACATTCTCTACACACTCAGAAACGAAGATTGAAATGAGATTAATGATATAGTCAATTATGGTGGAAAAGCGAATGGAACACACAAAACAAATAGATTATATGAGTTAAAAGGAAATTGCAAATTCATACACTATAAACACAAACAAGGCTTTTTCAAAGCAAGTTGACAGACATAAGCACCCAGAGAATGAAAGAAAGATTATGTCCAAAGATATTATTGTTAAATTCTTCCACTATAGACAAATCATAATAACCATAATAAAAAGAATAATATAACATGGTCATCAACTGCATTTAACTATACTTAAAAGGCTCATGAGGATCCACAGATATAATAACTTAAGTACCAATTGGAATATCTAAACTTTATTTACCTTGCAACATTGACAATGCTCTTGAGGGGAAGAGACAGAAAAGGTGAAGGACACAGTTCACCAGGAAATTCACTTTGTGTGCTAAGAATTTCCTCCAGTTCGCTTCTATTCCAAGAGCGAGCAACCATCAAGGGAGTACATCTTGTGTTGAAGAAAAAGGATGTAAAAGGGATATGAGTCAACAACTTTCAATCAATTTGGAAGACTAAAGCACAAGAATTTTTAATTAAAGACAGATATGTTAACCTCGACAACCTTTCTACAATGCCTTTTTATGGTTCACTAAGTCCACTGTATCAAGAGATCAAGGCAGAATGGAATTATGCATAGAACCAAGTTCTAGCACTTGAAAATCATCATTTCTGTTTAATTTTTCATTTTGATATGACCAATCTTTTGCATGAGATAAACAATGTAGGCATAAATGAAACACAACTACTTTACTGAATCACCATATCAAGAAAATTGACTCGTACAATTTAGTGAAAAGTTAAAGTAGGCGTATACAACAGATATCCAAAGTAAAAGCTTATCTGGAAACATACCCGTTTGCGTTTTGAGCACTCAGACTGGCACCCCTTGCTATCAAAATCTGAACCACAAACAAAACAAGGAAATGGAAACTTCAGCATCTATACAAGGTGATGAGACTTAGATCTTGTTAACTAGTGGAAAACATACTTGACAACATTGTGCATTTCCACCACATGCAGCATAGTGAAGAGGAGTGCTTCCAGCACCTGCAAAGTCACAACAGCATTCCACTTAATCAAATATGCAATTGAATGCTAAGAGACATACTAGAAAAGTGGGAGGTTTCAGGTAGAGCATTCGTTTACTATGTTAACAATATTAAGAGAAGCATATTTTAGTCAGTAATGCACAATTTTATCAGTTAATTAGCATAATATAATATTATGCAAACACAAACTGAAAACCCATTTAACAGAAAGCAGGAAACTTAAATTGCTTCAAGAACACCAAAACATTCTCTTAAATGCTTCAAACAGATGTACACTATCCTGAAGTCGTTATTACTATCATCCTTATCTGTATTTCAATATGAATTAATTAATGCCTTCAAGATTCATATGATTGTTGAACTGAGACTTCAAAATCTCTTTTCACAAATAGTGTTGTAGATATCCGTTTTGTTGACTGTATCAAGTGTTTATTCTTGCACCCAAGCCAAGTTGTCAATAAATAACAAAAGATATGATATAGGTATGTAAATGAACAATTCTGTAGGTGATTTTGTTAAAACCAACTATAAAATGGACAATAATCAACCATGATACGTTGGGGCAATTACCAATTAGATCAATCGTGGTTCCGTCTTCCATAGTGACCTTTAAAACAGAAGCTCCCAAGTCCAATAGTAATTGTAGTGCCTCGAGATGCCCATTTAGTGATGCCATATGCAGAGCAGTGATGCCTCCATCAGCAGGTCTATTAATTACCTCATGGAGAACTCTGGTTGAAAAAAGAACAATTGCATGGAAAAGGAAGTCAGAAAAATGTGATTATCATGTGATGATGACATGAGTACAAAATGAATTGAGATTTGATAGTACTCGTCATCAAACTCCAAGATTGACTCATCATTCTCTGATTTCTTCATCAATTTGTTCCAGAAATTAGGAATACTAGGTATAAAATCTGCGAGAAGGAGGCGTATGCATCGGGCATGACCATTCAAAGCAGCAAAGTGAAGTGCAGTACCCCCATTAAGATAATCTGCTCGGTGAATCTGGAGTCCAGTATTCCAATCATTTGTCACAATCACAGACCATACACCTCTAAACCAACTCCAAGAACAGAATAGGAAATTGTTGACTTGAATGTAAATCACTTACATTGGCATTAAAAAGCATCAGCGTAAGAACAACTTCCCAATGTCCATATTGACAAGCTTGCATCAATGCGGTCTGTGAAACGAAAAGAAATTTTTGAAATTGAACTATTTCGGATAAAATTTCTAAAAATGAGTTTGAATATTAGCTCAGCAAGTAATCGAATGCAAAACACATTGACAATGTAACCAAACCTTAGAAAGAAAACATTCAAAATTAACTTGAAAAGAACGAAACATAAAGAGTAAGAGAAATAGAACAGAGAACAGAACCCAGAACCCAGAACCAATGGATGAGCCAAGAACTTCCATATTACCTGACCACGATAATTCCTCAGATTCATATCAACTCCAGACTCAAGCAGGAGAGAAACAATCTAAAAACATGTAAAAGCACAAACGCCACAGTTAAGTAGGTGGAAGAACTTATAATCACAGAATGCAACCGATCTAACAAGAAAAACTTGCAAAACACGACCGGAAACCTGATACCTCGTGGTGACCGTGAGCTGCAGAGTAATGGAGAGGAGAGTTTCGAACACCAAAGGTTGAATACCTCGCAAGCCTTGGATTGTATTCCAATAAGGCCTTGGCTTCCTGAAAATCCCCATCTCGTGCCGCCGAAACTAACCGCTCACCAGAAGCTGAACAACCGAAAGAATTGCCCATGATGCTAAGGAATTTCATGGTTTAACCAAGCAAAAGCAGGCCTACTTTCGCTAGCTCCACATGAAATCCCTTATTCCATTTTATTTGATCAAGTGGAACAGTGGTAAGTGCCCTCAACCCTTTGAAGCTGGTAGAAAGAAAATGAAGGCAAAATGTCGAACCTTGAATATGGACACGGACAAACTAACGTATCTTCCCAAACAATGATCAAAAACAACAAAAACCCAGATTAAAAATCAAAACTTGGCTTCTAGTGCTGGGATTCTCAGACCCTTTTAAGAGCTATGACTTCGAGTTATATTAACACAAAGGGGTCGAGAGAAAAGGAGGTAGTTATATGGAAGAAACTGATGCTGACAAAACAACAAAAGGCAGACTCTCCCTAACTGCTCTGTAGGGAGATGGGAATATTAAATTTACAATCTACAAGTGATCCTGTAAGAATTTGTTAAAAGTCTCTCGTGAACTCCGAAAACTCAACCAAACATTACCAGACAAAAATTAATTTCAAATCACATCAACAACTGCCGATTTACCTTCTCCTTCTGTAAAACTCTCTCCTCCATAAATGCCATGACTACACTCCAAATTTCCCAGCAAAAGTACAATTATCCATCTCCAAATTCACCTTAACCTCCTCGACAAAGAAAAAACTCGATTACCCAGTTCCAAGTATTGGTGAAAGAATCAAATTTTCATTTTCCCATCTCCCATTTCCTTCAGAGAATTAAACAAACCCACTCCTAAATTCCCAAAGGAAAACAAAAAAGAAGAGTTACAATATCCTCCAACCCCCAACCAAAAACAAAAAGAGCTATCTTTAACACCCAATTTGTAAAAGTTCCAACTTTCACGGGCTCATTTTAGAATCCAAGCCTACAGAGATCAAATTATCTCCCGCCAATATAATTCAGGAGATGGTGATCAAGTTTCAACAAAAGGGTGTCAAGTAAACCAAAAATAGATTTAAAAAGTAAAAAAATGGCTTGCCCAGAAGAGGAAATGCGATGTATTTACATAACAGATTCTAAACTTAAAACTTTTGCCCACAAGTTGAAAGCCACGAGAGATAAGAACAAACAATAACTTATAATGATGGAAATTTCATCAACAGGAAATGGTGTGGTGGGGGACAGCGATACTTTATTACATCCACCTCAACCAACGAAGCAAATACATGAAAAGGCGACCCTTCCCATTATTGAATAGTTTTGTCTAGTCAACTTCGGTTTCTCTCTCTCCTCGTCTAAACGTGCACCGAAGAACAAAAGGCCTCTCATTTCGCGTCTCCTCGTCTAAACTCATAAAATAAGAAATAATTTAAAAAATTTAATCAATATTAAATTACAAAAAATTAATTTAAAATTTTATTTTAAAAGCTGTTAAATAAAAATTAATTATTTTATTTTAATTTATAAAAATTAATCAAATAGTTAGTAAATTAATTAATTTTAATAATAAAAACTATTAAAATAAATCAAACCAAAAAATTGACAATCAAATTAAAATATTAACGAGTTTAAAACTTTCATCATTAATCCTCTCGTACTCATTTAGTTTTTTAAATATTGGCAAATATTATATATCTTGTTGTACTATAATTCTATCACTTAATAATTTAATTACATGATGAACGAATAACTATTAAATTAACCAAGTATAAATAAGAGAACTTGTCAATATACTCGATACAACTCAAAATCTTTTTTTATATAATATTTCATATTTATTGATCTTATATCAGATTTTCTTAAAAAAATTTGATCTAGTATGAGATTGCAAATATCAAGCTTATCTAATATTTCGAAAAGATCACAAATTTAATCGGGGGTAAACTTGTCAAATTATTTGATATTGTCTTTTTTCCTCCATTTTTTACAACGAAATGGACTAGAATAATTTACTCATTTAGGTAATAAGGCGAATATATGGTCTATTTCGATAATTAATTCCTATATTGTTTTATTAAAACTTATATACACATTTATGTAAGATTTACATAAATATATTAACAAAATTAAATAGTATAGAATTAAAACACCTAAACCAAATCAGCATGGCTAACTTATTCTATCCAATAATTGGTCACATTCTAAGAAGAGAAGGATTTGTTTATGAAAGTATTTATTTTGCAGATGAAGTGCTAACTTATTATATAACAGCATTTCGATGCCCATATTAGCTAAAGTGCAGTATTATAATAAAACTTAAAAAATCACTTTCCCGTAAAATATGCATATAATAGCTTGGCCACCTTGTGAAAATGGAAAAGGCAAAATAAGACCCTACCATGCCCACATGTTAAAGTTATGCTTAGCGGTGGTGGAGTATCTTTTCGTGGGATCCATGTGAGCAAAGCACGTAGAATCTTGGTGCTTCATTACTCTCTATTACAGAATAAAGAAAAGATTAGTGAAAGAAAGAACCTTTATCGTCTTTATAAAATTGTTGATTTATATAAAATCTGGTTAGAATATTTTAATTAATCAAGTTGTAACTCTTTAATCCGGTCTTAATTAATAATTTAAAAATTAAATCAGTTCAATCGGTTTAATTCAATTTCCGAATCGATTTACTTTAATAATTTTTATTATTAAAATCTTATGAATTTATTAATTAATCGGTTAATTTTTTAAATTAATCAATTTTTATAAACTAAAATGAATAAATTAAAAAAATTCAGTTTCATTTTTCAATTAAACTTCAACTTTTTCGACACGTATTTATAGTATTATTTAATTATATTTAATCTTTAACCAATTTTATAATAAATTAATACCGATTAAATTTTTAAATTTTAAACATCTTATCTTTTCAGTTTAACTTCCGGTCTTATTCTCAAAACATTAATTTTAACCTTTAAAAAAGAGGTAAAAGCTCGATTAATTATTGGCGATTGAACTTATAGAGGATGGGAGCTATGTTCGAAAAAAAGAAATGTTAAGCTTATGAAATATGAACCATGTTATATTAAAATAAAGGACCATCTCATATATGTTCTTACAAATTGTACACATTGAATGTTTATATTGAACAATTTTATATATGAACCCGGTCCATTAACATAAAAGCCCAATCTATTATCTACCTTACCCGCTGGGTTTTGTTGCCGGCCCACTTAATAACAATAACTTCTGGACGATTGAGAGATGAGGGGTGTCATAACCCTGCAAATAAAGTAATTTATAATAACATTGCAAATCACCCTATTTATCTTATACAAATTAAATAAATTCTATTTATAAGAGGGGGGATTTTCTGTTCAATTTTATTTTGTCTAATCCTATACGATGCTCAAAGCAAGGTCATTTTGGCGATTGGATAGTTTTAAACTCATGTCATCCAAAACGACTTAGTTAACTGCTGATGGCGAAGTACGTAAGCTACAGTCAAAGCACCATGACACAAGCACCATACGGCGAGGGCTGGCGCAACCTACGTCGCATTGCCGCCAGTAAGGTGTCCTCAAACCACCGCCTGAAAATGCTTGTAAGCATCAGGAAAGACGAAGTTAGGCGGCAGATAGCCAACATATCGCGTTCATCTCAGTCTCTTCAGCAAGATTTCTCCAAAGTGGTGATGAAATCAATGTTTGAGGAGCTTACCTTCAATATCATGATGCAAATCGTAACAAGTAGAAGGTACTTTGATAAAGACTGTTAGGCATTTTTGCTATTAAGGGTATTTTTGTCTTTTTATAGTGGGCAACTATTAATTATAATTTTAGATTTTAATAAATTATCGGATTAGTTAAGTAATTCAATCCAAATAAGATTAATAAAATAGTCCAATAAATGATCTAGATTAATGGGTTGAAGTCTGGGTAAAAAATGGATCATTTTTAATATAGACCTGATCCATATCAATCTTGTGATGAAAAAGTCTTATATAAAAGATATATAAAGATTAAGGTCTTCTGCAGTTACTTATATCAATCGTACGGTTCTCTAACCTATTAAGAGAGCTTGCGTATTAAGGAAAATGTAGAAAGACCTAACCTCTTTCTATACCAGAGTGTCGGTGAACAACTTTCTTAATTATTCTAAAAAGATCGGAGCTCGTTTTGGAATCAAACATTGCTTCGAAACTCAAAATGGAACCGAAATCAGCTATTACGTATTTTCTTTATTTTTACCCTTTCATGTATATTACTGATTAGGGTCTGTAATACATATTACAAAATGACAAATGAAGAAGAAGCAAAACAGTGGGCAGGTTGATGGAGGAGTTGGCTTATTTGTACGGGACATCGAATCGTGCAGACTTCTTTCCTCTTTGGAATTTGATTGACGAAGGTCGTTTTAGGAGGAGGGTGATTCAACTTGCCAAGAAAACCGATGTTTTCTTGCAAGGCTTGGCTGACGAAACCAGAAGCAAAATGAGTTCAGATAACCTCAACTCTCTAACTTATAATCTCCTTTTGTCTTCAGCAACCGCAACCTCAAAGGGTTCATATCGATCAGTCTTAAAGTTTATTTTTACTTAAAAGTTTATTTTTTCTTATGATTGTAACTACCTAAAAGTTCGAATGTTGTATCGTTACTCATTATTATTGTTATTTCTTTGTAAAGTATTGAAGATCACGATCTTTTACTTGATTATAGGGATTGACTTTACTATTTTAGATAAGATCATATCCCTTATTAGAAGAAACGTAGTAATCTTGTAAAGCTGTTGTATTATATAAGGACATGTACATCTCATGGAATAAATAACCTTTATTCTCCCATATCTGTTTGCCTATGTTTCGTTCATCATCGTTCTCTCCTTTTGACATAAAGTGCTAAAAGATAATTCACTTCTTGTTCATTGGCTATTTTATAGGTTATCCTGTTAGCTGGATCTGATACTTCTTCTGTGACCTTAGAATGGGCAATGGCTAACCTGCTGAACAATCCTGACAAATTGAAGAAGGCTAGAGATGAACTTGACAAAGAAGTTGGACAGGACCGCTTAGTGGATGAACCTGATCTTCCCAAGGTACGATATCTTCAGAACATCATCACCGAGTCCCTCGGGATGTATCCAACATCTCCCCTTCTTGATCCACACATGGAGTCGGCGTCGGAGGACTGTGTTATCGGAGGTTATGACATGCCTAAAGGCACAATATTACTAGCTAATGCATTTACTCTACATAGAGACCCAACACATTGGGAAGATCCCGACAATTTCATACCTGAAAGATTCGAAATTGAAGGAGATCATTAGCTCACAAACTCACAGCTTTTGGAATGGGGAAGAAGATCATGTCCTGGAATAAGTTTGGCCAACCATAGGCAATGATTCAGTGCTACGACTGGAAAAGAATCACCGACGAGAAGCTGACATGATCGAGGGTGAGGGAATTACCATGTCTGTGATCGTTCTGATTGAGGCTATGCGCCGACCCCGACCACTCTTGAGTAAAGTGCTAGCTCAAGCTGAGCAGTGACTGGTTTGTTTGTCTGTACCTTTCGTTCTAAAACTATCAATCAGATGATATTTCATAATTAATGTAGTTCAACAGCGGAAGCACTTTTTTTTTGAAAATATATGTATTTACTGAAGAGACCCAGCGTCACAGCGGACAGTATGGAGCAAAAAATCTGGTGGAATATCCATCTAGATCTATTGGGATAACCCGCAGCTAATAAGCATTTTAGCTTTATTAATAAAATACAACATTTAAATTAAATCTAAATGCAATCAAAACAATCCAAACATACCTTAAATATAGGTGAAAATTTTAACAAGAAGACCCACTTTTATAAAATTTTAATTGTAAAATCCCTTTTTAATACATTTTTAACAATAAACCCTACTTATCACATAATAGCAAGATCTATTTTTAATTAAAAATAAAAATAATATCATGTTAATATTGACATAATATTTAATTAACAGAGAGTTAATTATGATAAATGTTCCATTTAATTAGGGTTTATTTTGAATATTTTGAAAATATTAGTATTCAATTTAAATATTTCAAAACATTAAGAACTTTTTAATATTTTGTTGGAGTTCAAAATGCAATTTTAACTTTAAATTATATATATTTCTTGCAATAAATAATCAAATGGTGGTTCAAGGTACACTGCTTTGTTATTGTATCAAAACTATAAATGAGAAAATAACCTTGAAAATAAAATATTTAATAATCACATTGGGAATCACGCCGTGTACTTTATACGAGTCATTTACAAGTTCTACTGAGGAATCTATTTTAAATAAACTATTATCTATAGAATAATGTAATTGACATAATAGTATTGAATTTGATTCACTTGTAACTTTTATTTGAAACACAAGTTGGTCTGTATATATTATGATAGACTAAGCTCTTAAAATTATCGATTAGTCCAAGTATCCTGATAGATTAAAGATTTTAAATTTAAACAATACACTTAATCATTAAAACTTAATCAATTAATTATTTTTATTTTAATCGTGTGAATTATTACTTTTTATGAATGTCTTTGTGTTAAATTAAGGGTATGTTTGGAAGTGGGTAGAGGGATGGAAGGGAATGGAAGGGAATGCAATGACCCAAATGACTCAGGTTATTGTTTGAGAGTCTATTTTGAAATAGGATGGAATGACAATTAATAGCTTTAGAAACCATTCTTTGTCATCCAAAATCCAATATTTTGTGACCTCCCAAATTGGGAGGCCAGGAATGGAATGACATGACTTGTCTTCCAAACCTTAATTTAATGACAAAAATACCCTCAAAAAATTAATGAAATTACAACCCTAATCCAGCAAATACTTACGCGACTACATGTCCCTCAAAGCTTACTACTTTCTCATTCGAGATGTTGATGCTCAAAGGGCCATAATTGGATATCCTCCAGATAAGTGAAAGTAAATATTGACCTATCTTATGTCTCTCAATAATCAATGAACTTAGTTGTGTATGGATATGCCTAACGAAGAGTACAGTGCGATGAAGGTTAATGAACAAGAACAAGAAAGTTGATTGCTTATATAGGAAATGACAACTATATTCTGGGCATCCTACAATTTGAAATGCTTTGGGGTTACTAAAATAGTTTCATCAATTCATTTTTAGTATCACTTTCAAACAATGATCAAAGGAGTTCCTCTCTTATTTTATTTAAACTTCCAAACAATGGAGTGACCTATTTCATTCCATTCCATTCCACTCCAATCCATTCTGTTCCATTAATTGTCATTCCATTCCATTCTATCCTAAACTCCCAAACATACTCTTAGGTTTTTAGTTGGAGATTAGCAGCCACCATCCTGGACTGGGTTGGGTCTTCTGGTATTCGGTTCAAATGCCAATTGAGTTACTTTAAGTTGTTTTTGATATTCATGCAGTTAAAAGGTCGATTGGAATTGTTGTTTCGCATTGTAACTTATGTTAGGCCCAACATAAATCTTCTTACATTGGATCGAAAGTTTCTGAAATGGACTTTAATTAGTATAAATATATCAGGCTGGAGTGTTAAATTGATAGGTTTTGAAAAGATATACATTTGACACAATTTACATCACAATTGCCACAATGTTCAGATCACGGTTTTGCTTCTTCTTCTTTTTTCCTTTTGGGAATAATTGTGTGAGTGGGTTAATGTGTCATACCGATAACAACATTTTTCTTGTAGGAAGTTTCCATTTTTTTGACAGTGGAACTACTTATGTAGCCTAAGCATTTTGTTTCAGATAGCCATAGTTACTCTAAAACACGTCCTTGGTGAAGTCCTTTATGGTTACTAACTGTAGGTTAATGTCAATTTCTCACATTCATCCGAGTTTGGAGCATTATAATGTCTACCAAAAGGTAAAATCATTTTCGCTTACTTCTTTAAGACTTCTCACGTATCGAATATTATTTGATATTATGTGCAATCTAATCCCGATTTTGATGAAGAGATAGGAAGGGTAACTTTTAGTGGACCAAATTTTTTTTTGGTGGATAAAGTCATGATAGACATTGAAGCATTTGGTGTGTAATATTAGGTGGAGCATAACCTCTCCAGTATTCGTTAAAAAAAACCTCTCCAGTAAAAGTTTGATTGTATGTATTGTCTAAACTCTAAAGAGGCAGAATACGGTTTCCCAATTATAAAATGCTTCCACTGTTTCTATGCCTTCAATCGTATGTCATTATAAGTGGACGAAATTTTACAACGACACTGATGTTTTGCCCGGGCTGTGCTTTCAGTATATCATTGACCAAGATAAAAGCATAGATATGGACCAATGAAAGAGGATGAGATGCAAATTTCAATTACATATGCAACCAAATAAACATAGAGGTTTCTCATATATGGACAATTTTATCAACTTAGTGATGCAACCCCAAAATGACTAAATTTGAACTGCCACAACGGAAGACAAATCCTACCTCCAAGAAAGCTAAATCAGGTTACAACAAACACAAACAAAGGATAAAAAGAAGGATATGAACGCTACACTCCATAATAGATGAGAAGAGGGAGTGATAAGTCAGGTTTAAACGCTATAAGATTGAATCAATCATGATAAGTTCTACAGTTTAATGAAGAACCCACGACAAGTTTATCTTAATTCTTATCAAAAGATATCAAAAGTTATTTCTAAATACATAAGATCCATATTTATATGCCCTAGGTCTAAACCTAACAAAAGAAGTGAAAACAAATCTGTTTGGTATGCCCATTAGCCCAAAATTCGTAATACCCAACCTTAGTGGGCTAATCAACCCATTTAAGACCCAACTATTTGTAATATATGCCCATTAAGTACTTGGACCACATTAATAATACTTGGGCTGTATGCTCCACCTTCAAGTCTTCTCTTTTGGCCCAAAATAACTTGTTTGGTGCAAATATCTTGAATAAACTCATTAAGTGCTTCCTTCATCTTCTTAACCCTTGACCTTGTAATTAGACCATCTAGAATGTGAAAAGGGTCTTTAATAACTATCCGCACATTGGCTCCTTGGTTCTCATCATCCCCCCTTCCCTTAAAAGGATTTGTCCTCGAATCTTCACCTGTGTCAAAGGGAGAAAGGTCAGAAACATTAAATATAGCACTAACATTGTACTCACCTGGGAGATCCAATTTGTAGGTATTATCATTAATTCTCGCAATAACTTGGAATGGATCATCACCTCGAGGATGCAACTTAGTACGTCTTTGAGCTGGAAGCCTCTCCTTGTGCATATGCACCCAAACTCAATCTCTTGGTTCAAACACAACTTTCTTGCACCCTTTGTTTGCTTGAGTAGCATATTGTTCAGATCGCTTTTCAATTTGTTGCCTCACCTTTTCATGCATTTGTTTCACCATTTCAGCCTTCTTTTTGCCATCGAAGCTTGCTCTCTCATCAATTGGCAAAGGTGACAAATCTAAAGGAGTTAATGGATTAAAGCTATACACAATCTCAAAAGGTGAAAGATTAGTAGTAGAATGCAAACCTTGAATGTAAGCAAATCCAATATATGGCAAACACTCTTCGTAATTCTTCAAATTCTTTTGAATAATAGAATGCAACAAAGTAGACAAAGTTTGGTTTACTACCTCTATTTTTCCATATGTTTGTGGATGGCATGTAGTTGAAAAGAGAAGTTTGGTTCCCAACTTAGCCCACAATGTCTTCCAAACGTAGCTCAAAAACTTTGCATCATAATCAGAAACTATGTTTTTTGGCATACCATGCAAATAAACTACTTCCTTAAAAAACAAATCAGCAACATTGTTGACATCATCAGTTTTATGGCAAGCTCTGAAATGCGCCACTTGGAAAACTTGTCAACAACAACAAATATTGAATCCCTACCCTGTTTTGACCTAGGCAGTTCTAATATAAAGTCTATTAAGATATCAACCCATGGTTCAGTAGGTATAGATAAAGGGGTGTACAATCCATGAGGTAAGACCTTAGGCTTGGCTTGTTTACTTTGTCACACTTCATTTGTGGCCAAAAGAAATGTTCATGCAAGACGTCTAGAGTTTTCCTCACACCAAAATGACCCATCAATCTACCACTATGAGCTTCCCTCTCAACTAACTCCCTCAAAGAGCACATAGGCACACACAATTTGCTCTCTCAAAATAAATACCCATCATGCCTATAAAACTTTCCAAGTGCAACTTTCTCACAAGCCCTATGAACATTAGCAAAATCAAGATCAGTAGAATATAAGTCTTTAATATACTCAAATCCTAGTAATTTGGCACTTAAAGTAAAGATAAGAGAATACCTTCGAGATAATGCATCAGCAACCATATGCTTTTTACCTTACATATACTTGATTACATAGGGGAAGATATCAACAAATTCCATCCACTTGGCATGCCTCTTATGCAACTTTCCTTATCTTTTCAAATGCTTCAAGGATTTGTGATCATTATGTATGACAAATTCCTTGGGCGATAGGTAATGTTGCCAAGTTTGCAAAGCTAAAACAAATGCATACATCTCCTTATCATAAGTTGGGTAGTTAAGGGTTGCTCCACTCAACTTTTCACTAAAGAATGCAATTGGACGTCTTTCTGCATCAAAACAACTCTAATACCAATACCTGAAGCATCACACTCAATCTCAAAAGTTTTAGCAAAGTTAGGTAAAGTAAGCAATGATGTAGAACTCAACCTATCCTTAATCAAATTGAATGCATTTTCTTGCTCATCACCCCACTTAAAACCAACATTCTTTTCCACAATTTCATTCGATGGTATGGCTATTGTATTGAAATCCTTAACAAACTTCCTATAAAAGCTAGCCAAACCATAAAAGCTACACATATCAGTAATTGTCTTAGGTGTAGGCCAATTAGGAATAGCTCTAACCTTTTCCTCATCAACTAAAATTCCCTTAGCATTAACATCATAACCAATAAACACAATCTGATATGTGAAAAAAGAACACTTTTTAAAGTTAACATACAACTGTTGTTCACGCAAAGCACTTAAAAAACTTCTCAAATGATTAATATGCTCATCTAAGCTTTTGCTATAAATCAGAATGTCATCAAAATAAACAACCACATATCTACCAATGAAAGCACACAAAACATGATTCATTAACCTCATAAATATGCTAGGTGCATTAGTTAAACCAAATGGCATAACTAACCACTCATCTAATCCGTATTTTATTTTGAAGGCTATTTTCCACTCATCTCTCTTATGCATTCTGATTTGATGATATCCACTCTTCAAATCAATTTTATAAAACACATAAGAATCATGCAATTCATCAAGAATATCATCTAATTTAGAAATGAGATGTCTATATTTTATAGTGATTTTGTTGATGGCTCGAAAATCAAAACACATCCTCCATGTCCCATCCTCTTTAGGCACAATTAATACCGGAACAACACATGGACTCATGTTTTCCCTTACATATCCCTTAGCCATGAGTTCCTCCACCTGCTGTTGAAGTTCTTTTGTTTCCTCAAAATTACTTCTATAGGCTGGTTAGTTTTGAATTGAAGCACCAGGGATGAAATCAATTTGGTGTTATGTTTCCCTAATTGGTGGCAAAACACTTAGAACTTCCTCAAGGAACACAACGTCAAAATCCTACAAAAGAGAAACAATAACACTTGGCAAAGAAGAGTTAATGTCGATAGTGTTGATCAATGCCTCTTTGTACAGTAGAACAAACATAAGCTGTTTAGAATAAAAACTCTCTTGACATCATTGTTTTGCAAAGAAACTCTCTTGTTTTCTCTCTTTCTCTTTTGCACAAGGTTGTTGCCTTTTCTTTGCTATTTTGGTATTTTCTCCCCTTACACTCCTTTCTTTCCACTATACTCAGTTTCACACTCTCTTTTCTTTACACTCTCATTTTTAATTCTCATCTTATCCTCATACACTTATTAAGGTGTTAATGGAGTAATTGATTTTCCATTCATGGAAAAAGAGTATCGATTTTTGAATCCATCATGCATCACACGTCGATTAAACTACCAAGGTCTGTCCAAAAGAATATGACCGGCTTGCATTGGCACCACATGACACAAAAACTCATCATGATATTTTCCAGTACAAAATGAAACCAAAACTTGTTTGTCCACCTTCACTTCTCCACTGTCATTTAACCATTAAAGAGTATATGGTCTATGATGCTTAGTGGTAGGAAAATTAAATTTTGATACCATCATTTCACTAGCTACATAAGTGCATCTCCCTCCATCTATAATCATGCTACACACCTTTCCTTGAATATGACATCGATTGTGAAAAATGTTTTCGCATTGCACATCATCTTCCTCCATTTCTTGCACATGTAATGCTCGACTTGTGACTAAGGCCTGTCCCTCAACGGATATTGTTCTCCATCACTTTCATCATCATTTGGTGGTAATTCATCATCAGGTTCACTCTCGGACTCAATGTCTCCATTTCCCTTCAAGATCATGGTATGTCAGTTTGGACATTGCGATGCGATATGCCCCCTGCCCAAACATTTAAAACACTTGATATCTCTATTTTGAGTTTGGAAATTAGAATTACCTTTCTCCTTGCTATAGCTCACATCCTTGCTCTTGGAAGACTCAAATTTATGCTTGTTATCACTCTTGGAATTATAGTCTACCTTTTCCTCCTTTTTGTTCCAATCTGATTTCCAAAGGTAACTAGCACTTGAATTTTGCCCAACTTGCATGTAACCCTTCCTTTTAAGTTTCTTCTCCACCTTCATGTCCATATGAATCCTGCCCTCAAGATCCACACAATGCTGAGACTCAAACAAATTAGCTATGTCCCTGTTTAGCCCATGTAAAAATTGTGCCATGGTTGCCTCTCTAGCCTCCTCAACATTTGCTCTAATCATGGCAATCCATCTCTTTATGATAATTTGCAACACTTTTGCTACTTTGGGTTATTCCTTTCAATTTTTGATACAATTCCCTATAGTAATGATTGGGAATGAATCTCTTTCTCATAATAGTCTTCATTTTTGCCCATGTACGAATAAATCTCCCACGGTTTCTTCTTCTAGATGAAACAATCTGATCCCACCAAATTATTGCATAGTTGGTGAATTCAACAGCTGCAAGCTTGACTTTCTTCTCTTCAGAATAGTTATGACAAGCAAAGACCAACTCCACTTTCGTTTCCCACTCTAAATAGGCTTCAGGATCATTCTTCCCTTGAAATGATGGAATGTTCTTCTTGATGTTTACTAAGTCACAGTCATGCATCATGTCTTCCACAAATCTCCTTCCAGTTCGATTATTGTTAAATCTGTCTAATAAGTCACCAATATCAAAATCAACATTATCCCCTCTATTATCATCATAAGACTTATTATCATTATGCCTCTCTCGCCTTCTAGCATTAGGAACATCATGAACTCTCCCTATATGCAAATATGCAATTTTAGCATCTTGTCTATCCATTGTATCCCTTATCTCTCCAAACATGATAGTAATGTGCTCAAATTATTGTTGCATTGATTTGATCATGAAGCTATCAATATTGTCTCCTTCACAAGAACATGCCTAACATTAGATGTCATGGTTGTAAATTTGCAAGAAAAATTAGAAAATTCCCTCACCAACACTCCCTCACATGTTTCCCTCAAATTAGTGTCACTCAACACTCATGTTTTCTCTCTTAAATTGGCTTTTGTTATAATGAACTTACCCTCCTGCCTTTTACCACTCAAACTCGCTCTTTAAGCTCTTTAAAGAACTAACCAAACAAAACCAAGATAATTTAACCTGAAGCGATAAACTCACAAGAATGTAACAAATCGGTAGATTTAGAATGATTGATTAGAACTCAGAAAACATAATAGGAATGACAAACCAATATGTTTTCACTTAATAAGATAGTGACTATTTTGCTCAAGAAACAAAAGAACTAGTCTGGTTGCGTTTGTAACAAGAAACACAAAAAGATAATCTGATCAACTGGTGTTCAAGTTTTAACAAGGCTGACTAGATTCTAATTTGCACATTTCTATCTTTCTTTCTTTTTGTTTTTTGTTTTGTACAGATCATAATATAATAACTTGAGTAGGAATTTGCACAACGTTACCTAGAAATTTAAACACAACAATCAAATGTTAGAATGAGCTAGAGCACAAATAAACACTTAAGGATATGAAAAGTCACAATCAAACATAGAACACAAATGGAGAATCTGCCCATAAAATGTAGAACTAAAACTGGGAAACAAAAGACACAAAGAATCAAGAACACAATCTACAAAATTTGCCCAAAAAAATGAGTCTGAACAGAAAATAAAGAACTAACAATGGGAAAATGAAAAGACACAAAGAACAAGAACACAATCTGCATAATCATTTTTAATAAATAAGAAGAAAAGAATGAATCAATCTTGATAAGTTCTGTAGTTCAATGAAGAATCGAAGAGAAGTTTCTCTCAATTATCATAAAAAGAAGTCAAAATTTGTTTCTGAGTACATAAGTGCATATTTATATGCCCTAAGTCTAAACCTAACAAAAGAAGTGAAAACAAGTCTGTTTGGTATGCCCATTAGCCCTAAATTTGTAAGACCCAGCCTTAGTGGGCTAATAAGCCCATTTAAGACCCAACTAACTCTAATATATGTCCACTAAGTACTTAGACCACATTAATAATACTTGGGTTGTATGTTCCACCTTCAAGGCTTCTCTTTTGGCCTAGAATAACTTGTTTCCTTCAAATATCTTGAATCAACCCATTAAGTGCTTCGTTCATCTTCTTAGCCATTGACCTTATAATTGGACCATCGGGAATGTGCAAAGGGTCTTTAATAACTATCCACACATTAGTTATTTGGTTCTCATCACTTAGTTCATTCAATCTATAAAATCTCCATATGAAAATACTTGCCCTAATCTTCTTTTAGCTTTTTTTGGGCATGGATATACAGGGGATTCTCAAAGTTGGTATCATCACTATATCGAAAACGGCATGGTCATCTCCTCCCCTCCCCTCAAGTTGCAAAAAGAAATGATAGGAATGATAACACTTCATATTATCGAACTTTACCATAAATACTATAAATTTTAATTTACGATTATGAATCTAAAATGTGAAAGATATTGATAGGATTACCCAATAATTAAAAATAATTAATCTAGCAAGTTAATAATAGTGCAAATTAACATCACTTGAGTTAAATGACAAAATACGGGCTTAACTAAGATAGTTTTTATCCATAAATGTTGTCTTTATTCACAAGTTAAATTTGATTAATATGCAAAAAATTGTAACATGGATGGAATTATAGTTACAAGAAAGTCCTCACTCTGTAACAATAAAAAATCATAAATTCAATTAATCCCAAAACTTTCATCCTTATGCTGATGATAGAGACAAATATTGTGCATATGGATGGCTTGAAGACATATTCGAACACCCATTGCGATAAATGATTTCCAGTTGCATGCAAACCATACGCAATTGTTAGATTTGGTGGTTATAATTTATCTTTCACTAAGAGTTGAAATTTTGATCAAACTTTTTCAACACTTCATATTTCTTCATAATTTAGTCTCTATTTGTTGCAGAGTAAGTCGGGGAAGACGATGCGTAATAAGAAACATGACAAAACGTTAACGTTTTGACAGAGAAGCAAAGCACAGTATTTAAATAAAAAGAGGGACCAAAGTAATAAAATAGATGTAAGGATATAGTATTGTAAGAGTTGTATTTAAGCCGAATGCATGTGGCTTCAACGATATGGAATGATTATGAATGATTTGTAATCTCTCTCAATCAATGAAATCTGTGTCTTCTCTCTCTTCTTGATGTTCTTTTTTCCTTTCTGACAATCCCCAAACTGAATATACGCATTATGTTAGTATCGCTTTTATTCCATAACAATTTGGTATTAGAGAAGTCAGTTATATGAATAATAACAATGGCAGAAAACACCAGAGGTACAGAGTTGAGAAGGATGGAAGAAAGTCTGAAGAGTATAATGGAGAGGATGTTCTTGGAGATCCAAAATAGGACGAAGAAGCTAGAAAAAAAGATGACCGAATTAAGAGCTTTACTCCTACAAAGTTTTCAGAAATTGGGAGGTGAGGTTAGAGCGACTGAAACTACACCACAGAGTAGTTCAGTTGCATAAGAGAGAGAGGGGCCACGACACCCACAAGGATGAGCCAGATTGAGTTTTTGCTATTTGATGGCGAGAATGTCAAACTGTGGTTATACAGATGTGAGCAATTCTTCACGTTAGATCAAACTACTGAGAATATGAAGATGAGTGTGGTTGTCT
This sequence comes from Erythroxylum incrassatum, assembly GCA_026546855.1. Lineage (NCBI taxonomy): Eukaryota > Viridiplantae > Streptophyta > Magnoliopsida > Malpighiales > Erythroxylaceae > Erythroxylum > Erythroxylum incrassatum. Next base: position 634,957 of record JANVCL010000008.1, on the reverse strand, counting down.
TGCACATGGATGAGCGGGCTCAAGAATGGTACCACTTATATGTGAGGAATCGCAACCTAACAGAAGTAATCGTATGGGAGGGGTTCACGAAAGCTTTGAAGCAAAGATTCAACGCGAAAATATTTGATGACCCGGTAGGAGATTTTAAATAGTTAAAACAACAAAGAATAGTGTTAGACTATTGCGTACAATTTGATCATCATTCGAACAAGTTGACGTTGTCTGAAGAGTATCTGATGGGATTTTTCGTGAAGGGGCTAAAACCGGAGATTAGAGTGACGGTGAAGCTGCATGAGCCTCACTCATTGCATCAAGCCTATATGCTAGCCAGGAAACAGGAGGCAATCTTGAGCTCCAGGGGGAGCATGATGTTTAAACATAGATTGCTGATGAAGGGGATGAACGATAATGGCAATTTCAATCAAAACTAACGTGCATCGTGGCCAGTGAATGCCATACGTAGGTCATCATCTGACGGTATACTACCTATTCCTCCATCATCGTTACGGCCGTCATCATCAGTGCAAACTTCAAAAACTCATAGATGCTTCAGTACTCGAGATTTTGATGAAAAAAGGGCAAAGGACCTTTGTTTTTGGAGTAATGAAAAATATAGTGTAGGTCACAAATGTAAAAAATGATAATTACAATTTTATGTAATCACGGTAGATGATGATGATAGTTGAAGAACTTGGCCAGAAGCAGAAAAGGATGATCTAGAAGGGAGCCCCGTAGATAAAGACAACCCGATGGTCTCCATGCAAGCCATGCTTGGACTATCCGAAAACATGGAGTTTAAACAAGTGCGGGTGGTTAAGTGCATCAAAGGAGGAAGATACACATACTGATTGACAATGGAAGCACCCATAACATCATAGACACCTCGGTTATAAGAAAAGGCAGATGTTAGCTTCAGGAGATGGAGCCCATTCTCATTATCGTGGGAGGAGGATTACAACTGAAGTGCCACTAGTATTGTAAAGGATTCATGTGCGTAATGCAGGGAGTACAATTCTCCATGGACGCGATGGTGTTAGCATTAGATGGGTGTGACGTACTTAGGGTGTAGTGGTTAAGTGGGTTAAACGAGGTTTTATGCAATTTTAGGAATCGAACGATGACATTTAGATGGGAGGGGCGTATGGTGACTTTGAGTGGTAATCCAAAGGGAAGATCCAAAATTGTTTCCAGTAAAGAATTCCATAACCATTTATACTGAGCAATAGCGGGTCAACTATTTATGATGCAATTGTCGACACCCATAGAATTCTAGTTACAACAGATGAGGATGACAACAGATCAATGGAGCATTTTTGACGAGATCAATGTTATTTTGTTAGAGTATACGGATGTCTTCCAGAACTAACTGAGCTTCCTCTAAACCGCCAACACAATCATCAGATAACTCTGGAAGAAGGAGTGGAAGCCATAAACGTTCAACCATATAGATATTCAGGAGGATAGAAAGACATAATAGAACAATTAGAGCGTGATCTTATGAAACAAGGCTTTATCAGAAAAAGCTATGGTCCGTTTGTATCACTGGTGGTCTTAGTTAAGAAGAAGGACGATTCTTAGAGGATGTGTGTCAACTTTAGAGAATTAAACAAACACACGGTGAAGGATAAGTTTCCAATACCGCTGATTGAAGAACTACTTGACAAACTCCATGGGGCAGGGTGGTTCACCAAACTGGACTTACATTCTAGATATCATCAAATCCGTATGCAACTAGAGGATGTGCCAAATACGGCATTCAGAACACATAAAGGTCATTATGAGTTCCTCGTAATGCCATTCGGCCTGATGAATGCGCCATCAAAGCTTCAAAGATTGATGAACGAGTTGTTTAAACCATACCTACGTCATTTTATTCTGGTCTTCATTGACGACATTTTGATATATAGTTTATCATTATAGTCGCATGTTCAACATATTTCCATCGCCATGGAAACGCTGAGAAGGAATCAACTACTTTTAAGGGGCAAAAAGTGCATGTTCGGAGTGAGACAAGTGGAATACTTGGGATATACTATCTCCAAAATGGGAGTCGCTATAGATCATCATAAGGTTAAGACGATTGAGGAATGGCCAATACCTAAAGGGATTAAGGAGCTAAGAGGATTCCTAGGGATCACAGGTTACTATCGGAGGTTTATCAAAGGTTATGGAGTGTTAGCCAAGCCATTAACTAAATTACTTAAGAAGGATCGTATGACCATTTGGGAATGGCGGGAGGAAGAATAAAGTGCCTTTGAGAAATTGAAAACAATATAACGTCTGCACCGGTATTAACGTTACCCAATTTCTCAAAGACGTTTATCATTGAAGTTGACGCCAGTGGACAAGGCATAGAGGCAGTGTTGAAACAGGAGGGCCACCCTATAACATTTCTCAGTAAATCGCTAACAAGATGACACGGTGGGTTGTCGACATACGAGAAGGAATTTTTGGCAATAATTAGAGCGATTAAACATTGACATCACTATTTGAGTTACAAGCCTTTTGTGGTAAAGACTAATCATCGGAGCCTCAAATACCTACCGAAGCAAAGATTGACAACCCCATTTCAGCAATCATGGCTTCCAAAATTGTTGGGCTATGATTTCGAAGTACAATATCGGAGTAGGAAGGAAAACAACGTTGCTGATGCTCTCTCCAAAATCACAAGTGTAGAACTCATGATGTTGTCAATGATGCAGTTGCATGGCGAATTACTGGGAGAGATAAGAAAAACTAGGAAGAGGATCAGACGATATAAGAAATAATTAAAAAGTTGAGTAATAACATGTTGAAGTTTAGTGCATATGAGTGGAAAAATGAGTTGTTGAGATGGAAAGGTTGGTAGTTGATAATAGTTAGCATTGAGGTAGTAGATAATTGGCATTAGCCATAATGAGGCAGTCGAAGGACATACAGGGGTGGTGGCTACGACAAAGAAGATACAAAAAATGTTCTTCTGGAAAGGGCTAGCAAAAGACGTGCGGAGATACATCCAGGATTGTATGAATTGTCAGAGAAACAAATACGACAATTCAGCATGTCCAGGACTTCTATAAGTGATTACAATTCCATAGGGAAGTTGGCGGGAGATCAGCCTTGATTTCATCAAAGGATTACAAGTATTAAAGGAAAAGTCAGTAATCTTTGTTATGGTGGACCGCTTCACGAAGTATGCTCACTTCATATCGGTGAAACATCCCTACGCGACTAGTGATATTGCGGAGTTGTTCCTTACTAACGTGTTTACACTATATGGGATGCCAGAGCTAATTATTAGTGATAAAGATCCAATTTTTATGAGCAAATTTTGGTAGAAGTTATTGAGGCTGCACTTTACCGTGTATCATCCACAGATCGATGATCTCATTAAAGTAGTTAATAAGATTTTAGAAACCTACATGCAGTGCTATTGTGATGAAACCCCACAGAGATAGAGCAAATGGTTGTCCATGGCAGAGTGGTGGTATAATACCACGTATCGCCTATCTATCGGATCCACACCCTTCGAGGTATTATACAGCTATCCTCCGTCCGTATATACACCATATATAACGGGAGACTCAAGGGTGGTGGAAGTGGATAGGGTGCTCAAGAATAGAGAAGCAATCATCAATGTAACGAAGTTTCGTTTACAGAGAGCTCAGAATAGGATGAAGTAGTAAACAGATACCACGCGTTCGAAGCGTGAATTTGCAATTAAAGTAATGGTGCTACCCAAGCTACAGTTTTACAAGCAACACACTCTGCAAAGGAGGATTAATCAAAAATTGTCTCCTCTGTATTATAGACCATACAAGGTGATATAGAAAATAGGGAGGGTGGCTTATAAACTAGAGCTTCTAGCCACCTCTTTAATACACCCTGTATTTCATATATCACAGTTGAAGAAGGTAAAAGGGGATCAGGTCAGAGTTTCATCAGCATTGCCAAAATTCATCACACCAGTGGAGCAAATTTTGGTATCAATATTAGACCGACGCATTGCAAAGAAGTACAACAGAGCTATAACTCAGCTGTTAATACAGTGGTAGGATGGAGGAAGCATGGACGTGACTTGGGAATATCTCTTTGATCTCCAGAAGCGTTATCTAGAAATCAACTTAGTGGACAAAAATGTTAAGGAGAGGGGAATTGTTGCAGAGAAATTTGGAGAAGATGATACGTAATAAGAAACACGACGAAACATTAGCGTTGTGACAGAGAGGCAAAGCACAACGTTTAAATAAAAAGAGGGACCAAAGTAATAAAATAGATGTAAGGATAGATTATTGTAAGAGTTGTATTTAAGTCGAATGCATGAGGCTTCAATGATATGGAATGATTGTGAATGATTTGTAATCTCTCTCTATCAATGAAATCTGTGTCTTCTCTCTCTCCTTGATGTTCTTCTTTCCTTTCTGATAGTCCCTAAAATGAATATACGCATTCCGTTAGTATCGCTTTTATTCCATAACACTATTTACCCAAAAAGGTGTAGTTGGTTCTTTTGCTATTTATGTAGTCCAACACCCATCACAGGATCTATTTATGTAGTTGGTTCTTTTGCTATTGATTGAATTATTTAATTATTTAAACTTTTAGTATTATGCGAAAATAACTGAAGAATTTCCATTCTTAGTATGCCTATTTGGTCGGTGGAACTGTTTTATAGAGTAATAATCGAAAGGCAATTTGTAATGCCAAAAAATAGAGGGAATGGTGGCCATATGTTGCTATTTAGTTGTGTTCACCAACAAAAAAGAAATTCCTTTTCTTGACTAAAATTAGTTTGCTACACAAAAATATATATTCAATCTAAGTGTTAAAATGGTTTCTGCATTTTGTTAACATGTGATTCAAAGTTTGAATTGGTCTTCTTTAAGTTGTTACTTCATTACCTAGTCAAAGTAGTGATAAATAAACGTGTTAGTTATTAGTCACGTTATTAGCATTATTTGGATTTTCTATTTTTATAGTAGCCTATAAATATAGGCCTTTTATTTGTTTAGTATAGGCATTCTTTTGTTGAGCAGTAATAAATAAAATAGAGTGTTCTGTATCTTTTCTTTATTGACTTTTCCAGCAAATTTGGTATCAGATCCGGGTTAAATCAATTTTGTTTTTCATTTTTTGTTCTTTTTCCTTTTTTGGGAAAAGGGAAACATGAGAGAGTGAGAAAGCAAGGATTAGATGGCAACAAATGCTACTTCCTGATCTTCTCAGCCACTCCTACCAATTTTCACCGGGGATAATATGAGTTTCGGAGTATTAAAATGAAAACTCTTTTTATGTCTCAAGATCTTTGGGATATCTTGGAGTATGGTTTTATTGATTTGGTAGATCCTGAAGAAGAGGAGAAAGAAAGGTTGAAAGAAATTAAGAAGAGGGATGCTAAAGCTTTGTTCTTTATCCAACAAGCAATCCATGAATCAATATTTTCCAGAATCGCAGTAGCAAACACATCCTTGGAGGCTTAGAAAATATTGAAAAAGGAGTTTCAAGGTTCTTCAAAGGTAATGGCGGTAAAGTTACAGACCTATCGTCATGAATTTGAAACCTTATCTATGAAAAATGGTGAATCAGTTCAAGCTTATTTATCTGGAGTTTCATATCTTGTTAATCAAATGAATTCATATGGTAATGATTTGTCTGAAGAAATTGTTGTTGCAAAAGTGTTAAGGAGTCTCAATCTAAAATTTGAACATGTTGTTATTGCTATTAAGGAAGCTCATGATTTATTTGTTTATTCGTTTGATGAACTAATGGGTTCTTTGCAAGCTCACGAGGAAAGGCTAATCAAGTCACATGAAAAAAATGAAGAAAAGGCTTTTCAGGTGAAGGGGTAGTCTGGTCAAGAGGAAATGGTAGAAAATTTCTCTGGTCGTAGTCAGTGTAGAGGTGGCTTTCGTGGAATAGGCTATGATAGAGGTCGTGGCAGAAGCAACTCTTATGGGGAGAGGCAAAATAAGAATTTTTAATATTATTATTGCAAAAAGCCAGGTCATATAGAAGCTTTCTATTGACAAAAACAAAAGGATGAAAAGAACCAAGCAAGTTTTGTAGAAGAAGATGATATGTTATTCATGGCTTTATTTTATGAGAATGAGAAAACTAACGACGTTTTGTTTTTAGATAGTGGTTGTTCCAATCACATGACAGGAACAAAGTCATTTTTTAAGGAGTTTAATGAGTCCAAAAAATCAGAGGTGATGCTAGGAGACAACAAAAAGAATCAGGTCGAGGGCAAAGGTATCGTTAGCATTAAAACAAGCGAAGATAATGCTAAACGTTTAAAAGATGTGATGCTTGTTCCGAGTTTGTCTCATAATTTGCTTAGTATTGAACAATTAATGATTGGTGGATACTTAATTTTTTTTGATGATGGGTTTTGTACTATTAAAGATAAAAAAATATGCTCAAATCGTTGCCAAGGTTCCAATGTCTAAAAACAAAATGTTTCCATTGGAAGTTTCAATGGTTGAGAAGTATGCTATGGTTGCTAGAGGAGACAATGAAACTAGATTGTGGCATTTACGTTACGGGCATTTAAATATCAATGGTTCAAAATTGTTGCAACAAAAAAATGGTTTTTGGATTACCGAAACTTGAAAATCTTGGTTTTTGTGAAAGTTGTGTTTATGGAAAGCAGAGTAAAAAAACCTTTTATTGTAGGGACAGCTTAGAGAGCTTCTAAATGTCTTGAGCTAGTGCATGCAAATTTATGTGGGCCGATGAGTATTAAATCTCTTGGTGGTAGTCAATATTTTTTGTTGTTTTTAGATGATTACAATCGTATGAGCTGGGTATACTTCTTCAAAAATAAGTCGGAAGCTTTTGACAGATTCAAAAAATTTAAAACACTTGTGGAGAGGAAAAGTTTCCTTCTAATAAAAGCACTATAGGTTGATAGAGGAGGTGAATTTGTTTTTACTAAATTCAATGTTTTTTATGAGGAAAATGGAATTTCAAGGGAGCTACAACACCTTATACACCGGAACAAAATGGTGTAGCTAAAAGAAAAAATCGAATGATAGTAGAGTTAGCTAGAAGCATGATGAAAATTAAAGGTCTTCCTACTTATTTTTGGGTTGAAGTTGTCGCAACTGCAATATACCTTCTCAATTTATCTCCTACAAAAGCAGTTCATAATCAAACACCATTTAAGGCTTGGATAGGTGGAAAACCATCGATAAGACATTTAAGAGTTTTTGGTTGTATAGCTTATGCTTTGGTTAAAACTTATGCTCATAAGTTTGATGAAAAATCTAAAAAATATGTCTTCGTTGGTTACTGTTCTCAATCTAAAGCTTATAAGTTATATAATCCCATTAGTGGCAAGATTACCATCAGTAGGGATGTAGTCTTTAATGATGATGCAAATTGGGTTTGGAATAAAGAAAATGAGCAGCAACATCAACAAGTTTTAGAAGAGAATATTGCACCACCATAAAATCATACAACAACAATTTCCAGTTTTGGAGGTGGCAATTCTTCCATTTCTACAAGCCATGGTTCATCATCATCAAGTTCGACAAGCGAGACTCTTCCAAGGAAATTTAGATCCCTACAGGAAATCTATGACTCTTACAATTTTGCTCTATTTGTTTCAGATCCTATTTGCTTCGAAGAAGCTGCAAAAGAAAGTGAATACGTAAAGCTATGGAAGAGGAGATGTCATCTATTTAAAATGTTATTAGACTTAAATGGGTGTACAAAACAAAGTATAATACAAATGGGAGCATAAAAAAAACACAAGGCCAGGCTTGTTGTAAAAGAGTATTCTCAACAACAAGGTATCGATTTTGAAGATACTTTTCTGCAGTGGCCCAATTTGAAATGATAAGAACTTTCTTAGCCGTAGCTGCTCAATTGAATTGGCCAGTATATCAATTTGATGTTAAATATTCTTCTTTGAATGGAGATTTAGAAGAAGTTTATATCTCACAACCTAAAGGTTTTGTTATTGATGGTAATGAAAATAAAGTTTACAGGTTAAAAAAGCGCTTTATAGTTTAAACAAGCACCACGAGCATGGTACTTCAAAATTGATTCTTATTTTCAGGAGAATGGATTCGAAAGAAACGAAAATGAGCCTACACTTTATTTGAAGAAAAACGGTAATGGTGATTTTTTGGTAGGATGCTTATATGTTGATGATATGATCTATATGGGGTCTAGTGAGTCAATAGTTGTTGAATTTAGAGCTTGCATGATGAAGAAATTTGATATGACAGATTTAAGTTTATTGCATTATTTTCTTGGTCATGAAGTGAAACAATGTCTTGATGGGATCTTTATTTCACAAAGAATGTAGCACCCCATTCCTGTAGGACTCGAACCCGATATCGTGAGTGATATCCGAGTCTGTGCCTCACGAGAGTGGTATACTAGAGCACTCGAATACAGTCAAACACTCAATATCAATTTTTTTAATATGATCATATCATATGTGCGGAAATCAGTAAACAATTTGGATCTGCTTTAATTTGTAAACATTTTAGGTCATCATAATACAGTCACAGTATTTAGCCATCGAATGTACAAAAATCCATA
>JANVCL010000008.1:615154-626322 GCA_026546855.1 Erythroxylum incrassatum | reverse complement strand
TGCCTAACGAAGAGTACAGTGCGATGAGGGTTAATGAAAAAGAACAAGAAAGTTGATTGCTTATATATGAAAATGACAAACTATATTTTGGGCATCCTACAATTTGAAATACTCTAGGGTTACTAAAATAGTTTCATAACAACCATGCATATTTTATTACAAGGGTAATTTTGGAAAAAAATATTACAAGTCATTTTATTCTATTCATTTTTAGTATCACTTCCAAACAATGGTCAAATGAATCTTTCTTTTATTTTATTTAAACTTCCAAACAATAGAGTGACCCATTTCATTTCATTCCATTCCACTACATTTCATTTCGTTCCATTAATTACTATTCCATCCTAAACTCCCAAACATACCCTAAGGAACTTGCAAAGTAAAATTTTTGAAAATATTAAAAAATTTAGGATATAAATTATATTTTAGATAAGCTATTTAATAAATCATCATCCATTATTTTGATTTACGTATTTAATAAATAAATTAAAATTTTGAAAATCTCCTTTAGTTCGAGATTTTACAGAACTCTTACAATGCCTTGGTCCAAACCTAAAAAGTTTGATGGAAATGTTCTTTAACTCTAAAAAAGTTTACATTGATCGAGTTTTACATCGCATATTTTTGGTCAGTAAGAGCTAGCCTTTGACGATCCTGCTATATGGGACCAAGGAGTGGTTAATATGAGGAGACGAGTGTTGGATTAGTTGAGCCGAGAAAGAAGAATAAGATCTTCTCGTTTTACATATCTCAATGACTTAACTGGCACCAAACACATGCATTTTTACTTAGTTTGACTATTATTTTTACAAGGCGTGGATCTTATGTTTGTATGAGAAATTTTCTGTCATTTCGCTTCAGGTCCTTTTCAGAGGTAGAAATATCATAACGAGATGAGGGTTGACAAGTATCCACCTGAAAGTTATGATCTTTATTTGCTCGCCTCTCGACTAATCAAAGAGTATAAACTAGTTCTAGTTTGAGAGATTTTGTCATAGAAGAAGGTATATCCGCGTGACAATAAGAAAGTAAAGTTGTGATCTTTATCTTTAATTTAACAGACATATGGAGTAACACGAGGTAGGATTTGAGGTCATCGAATCCTCAAATTTATGGAAGCGTGGAAAGTTCATTAGATATATGAAGGTTTAGACTTTTTCTTCCAATGGCGGGTGTTTGGTTCTCATTGACTTTCACTTTAGAAAACATAGAAAAGCTTAGTAACAAAATCCATGATTGTCGGAAAGCAAAAGGTGTCACTTTTCGGGCATATTTGGTCCAGCCACGAGCAACTTCTCCAACTCGGGAATGTTAATTCCATATACAAACAGGAAAAGCATCCTATGCTCTATGTCACACTTTCTCGATTATCTTCTTTCTTGTCTTATCCTAAACCAGGAGAAAAGAGAAACTGGTACTACATATCACGGGAGCTTGGAATAGAAGTCCAAAGAAGAACATGATCAGGACAAGTACAAACATAGAGAATACTGTGGAACTAAAAGAAAAAGGCTTAAAATAAAAGATGAAATGTGGAAAAAGAAGTAGACCCTTCTGAGTTACACGTTTCGAGACGGCGAAGAATGCATTTGTTTTGTTGCGAGGAAATAAATGGTCATTGAAGTTGATACATGGGGCTCAATTTCTTAAGTCAAACTTAGGTGTCAAAGTCATCTTTCCAAGACAGTTCTTAGATGAAAGTGGCTGTTTTACTTTACTTTTTTATTTTCACCATAACTAAGACTCAACTCGATGTAATAGCTAATGAGATCCCAATTCATTTTGTTGTGGATTGTTGGTGGTAGATTTATTGCTCTGCTTTTCAAAACTCACCTTCTGGCACTGGGCATGCCATTTATTTGCCTATTTGCCCTACACTGAATTCCCCTTCTCCATCTTCTCTATCTATCTATCTCCAGTTGACTGGCCGGTTCTTATTATAGTAAGCAGAAATTTTCTTCAGGATTCTTGGTTGGAGCTTGAATTGTTTTTCGTATCACATGAGATTCTTGAGGTCTCATTTTTCAAGCTTAAAGCTTCAATCTTGGTGAGTTCTTTTCTTCTTCTTTTTTTCACATAGCAAGCAAAACATGGACTTGGTTTTCCTTCAAATCAAACAGAACACCTTTCTTTCTCCATCTCAGCAACCATACTTATTTTCTGAGTCACCCCCTCAAGAAAAACTTGATTATGATCGTTTCAGCTTGGACGATAAGGTTAGTCCTAATGTATTGATTGTAATCATAATCCTTGCTGTTTTTTTCTTCGCTGCTGGTTTGCTTCACCTCTTGATCAGATTTCTTCTAAGAGCACCTATTAGGGGCCCTGATGATGTGGACAATGTGACTGCTCTTCAGGGGCAGTTGCAGCAACTTTTCCACCTCCATGATGCTGGTGTAGATCAATCATTTATAGACACTCTACCAGTTTTTCAGTACAAAGCTATTATAGGATTGAAGAACCCTTTTGACTGTGCTGTTTGTTTGTGTGAGTTTGAGCCTGAGGACAAGCTTAGATTGTTGCCAAAATGTAGTCATGCCTTTCACATGGAGTGTATAGACACATGGCTTCTGTCGCACTCCACTTGCCCTCTTTGTAGAGATAGCTTACTTCCTGATTTCTGTCCAAACAATGGCTGTTCTCCCATCCTTCTTGTTCTTGAATCTGGCAGTGAGAGCTCAAGAGAGATTGAAAATGATTCACATCTGGCATGTCATGGAGATGGTGAATTGGGATCGTCACGAATAGAAAGTACACGCAAATCATGTGAAATCTTGGCAAAAGATTATCCTGTTCCAACAACAGCAGTGAATTCAGGAGAGAAAGTTGTTCCTGTTAAGCTAGGAAAATTTAAGACTCTGGATACCGGAGAAGGGAGTAGCAACAGCAATGTTGACTCAAGAAGGTGCTATTCAATGGGGTCTTTTGAGTATGTGTTGGATGAAAGTTCCTCATTGCAAGTACCTATAAGGACTCCATTGAAGAAACAGTCAAGCAAGAAGCCTTCTTTGCCACTAACTCCTGGTCACAGACAAGCAATGTCTGAATGTGACTACGAAACAAGGCGAGAATTCCCTGCTTTCGAACGCATTAGAAGTACTGAACCCAAAGACACTGCTAGGATTGTTACTGGCAGTGGAAGCAGTGCCATTGGTACAAGCAAAAGAGAGAGCTTTTCAATATCAAAGATTTGGCTAACAGGGAAAAAGGAGAAGCAGAATTCAACGGAGGACAATTCCAGGAGGACATTGTCGTCTAGGTTTCCAGAGAATAAGAACATTGTCGGTGATGATTCAAAGGTAATTTATGGGACAAGGAGGACTATATCTGAAATGGGCATTGGAAGGTGGGACAACAGAATCAGCGAGTTGGGTTCTGATGAGGAAAATCAGAGTTGCAACAGCTTGGAGTATCAAGCCAAAACACCATCATTTGCGAGGAGAACTCTGCTTTGGCTGGTTGGAAGACAAAACAAGGTTGTTCAGTCGCCCTTTACACCTAAAGCTTAGGTTCTTTTTGCTTTCTAGATTCTTTTTATTTTTCTGAAAACCATGTCTGTTATTCCATTATGTAAGACAAAATTGTAGTATCTTAAGGCAGATGTGAATACATGTAGTTCAGTAGGGACAACAAGAAGAGAAGCAACAAAAAGCATCTGAAACACTCGAGTGCTTGAACTTGCACCGTATTATCATCCTTTGATTCGTGTTCTTTTTGTCCTTTCAAGTCCTGCAAATATTGCATTTCATAATTTCTCATCGGACTAATTGAAAGCGTCGATTAGCAAGTTCAAAACTTTCTGGATGGTGGGTTTTGCTGGGTTAAGATGATGGAGTTCACTTTACAATTATATATTTCTAATTTGATCTGACCCTTGAATTTTTAACCTGATAATGCGGTAGGACACGTTAGAACAAATCCCTTCAAGAGAATCAGATCAGGTACGAGGAACAAGTCATCGAACTCGGAGAAGATGCGGATAAAATATGGAAAGTGCAACAATTGTCCATTCCGGCGACCAAAGGAAGGACATTTTGGTTTTTCCTTATCATCTTTAACGTAGCAGGCCCATGCTTCTGTAAGCACAAACTTTGTGAATCATCAGTGATGCAATTTCCATGCGGGTACCTTTCATAGGGACACTCGACTCCAAGTCTGGTTAATTTGACTGATATTTCGACGGTCACTTAGGTGATGATTAAAGATACGAATTTGATTATGAACAGGATTTTCTATATATAAATAAACAAAGAACCATAACTTAAGAGATGAGTACCTTGCAGCTTTGTATCAGAAACATTTCACAGAAACAGCGTCTCTTTCGGTAGTTGTTGTCCCGTATTCAGTAGGTTGTTGATATAATAAATGCAAGTCAAGAATCCAAATTCAAGTTTTGCAAAGCCAGCTGCTACTCATTATCACAAGGCTGGGTTTGCAGTTAATGAGACAAGTAATACGAGGACCTATAACATTTAATGTGATGATGTCTTTATTAGTGTCACGGAAACGGTTGGATTGGAGGACCATCGTACAGTTTCATTTCATATTTCATAGTGACACGTAACCCCATTTTAACTCGAGCTTGTCCTTCTTAATATCAAGTCCAGTCCAATTTCATTGCATACCCAAGAATTAAGCTGCTTCTCCAATTACATGTCAAAGCCATTCCATTCTTGGGTAGTTTTGATCTTTTGTTCCTTTAATATAAACAATACTTATGTTCACAATGAAAAGATCAAATAAATTTCATTAAAAAGCTCTTTGAATATCTGTATCAAGGACACACATCACATATGGACAAATTGAGACTTCGTCACTAATGTAACGAGTGTTTTCGCACAACCAAGACAGAACATGAACCATGCATGTCATTTGACAGAAGAAGGTCTCCTAGTAATCCCAGTTCTTGGAACTCACACCATTCTCTTAAACCATCAGTTTGTGTGGTCTCTAAATCCAATTTGTCCCTTCTTCCAACTATAATCATATCATATGTAGCAGCCATCGGCTTCACGATCGAAATGGTCGTCGTTGCATCGTTAGCGGTCTCTTCTCTATATGCAACAGACATGTTATCCTTAACCTTCGATAGGACCATGTTATCGTATGCCAGTTCCAGCCCATTCACGGACACGCGGTTCGCTGCAACCAGACGTACTACGGTCAACTTGATTCTAGAGTCCAAAGTCATGCGAATTGCGAACGTTAATGCCTCCCTATCATCTTCACCTCCAATGAAGATCATGGCAACCTTGTAAGTTGAGGCAGAGATGAACGAATTTGCTTCGTGAGATACTCGAATTTTGGAGTGCTTGTGGTGACGATCAACGAGAATTCCTACAGTGCAAGGTGCCCTCTCAAGAATTCTAAGATTCAATTCCTTTATCTTATCGTCCTCTGATTCAATAGACCCATCTCTAGTAGACCACCTAATGTGAAATGGTAGTATGACCAAAGCAGTAAGCTTGTCGAATGCAACGTAGCATACATCATCGTACATGAAATCTGGTGAAGAGACGGCTGTAATGGCATTAACAGATGCAGCAGATGGGTTATTGTACTCGAATCCGTTGAAAAATTTGATGACGTTCTCTGATTTCGGATAACCGCAAAGGACAATGCTCGTTTTCCTGTGGGGAATGAACAGTGGATTGGATTGTCCTGTGAGTTTGATGAGGTGAAGGACGGTAACGGAAATGGGGCTGTCCCTGGTACATGAGACGTTAAGAAGTTTGATCATTGCATGTACATCTCCAGGAACATGGATGCAAGACACAATTTTCAGTTCAGAATCAGAATTTGTATCCATAATGCTTCTTCTCTGATATCCAACGAATTTCTTTGATGGATCGTATAACATTTTCACTCCAATTGTTGAAATGATCTCCAGGACAGCAACCAGAAAGAGCATGAAGCAAAACAAATCAGGCTTTATCATCTGCAGGTTCATTGGTGAAAATGATTAGAAAAGTAAAGACAATTATTGTGCTGCGTAGATGGAAGGAGAGAATTAGATCGTTTTCTTACCATTTTATCGCTGAGGAATGAAATGTAAGCCAAATCAACAGCTCCTTTCGTGCACATAATGAGAGCAAAAGCACCGGCATCTCTTCTTGGCATGTTCCAACGATAGATTTGTGGTAAGAAACATACAAAAAATTTGACAAAAAGAATCACAGAAACCATGGACAAATGCCTTAGTATCTTGTTTATGTCTACGTCTCTGTGTTGAAGGTTCACCCTCATGCCACAAGTTGTTAGAAAGAGTTGGAAGAACAAATCTGAAACGAATTCAAACTTCTCCACCAGGGCAGTACCTATTGGTGGTCCTGCTGGAACAGCCAGACCAAAAACAAAAACCCCGAAAACACTGAATATTCCATAAAGACGAGTTATGTAAGTACAGGCTAGGAACAAGGCAATGATGACGTAAATGTGTGATTCCACGAGAATCATACCACCATCTCGTACCCTTTTGGCCAAAAAGTTTAACACTGGCCTGAGCACCAACGCAGTAAAAGCAATGAATGCCAAATTGACCATTATCTCACCGCCTCTGAGCAAGTTATAATTCCGAAAGTTTGGATCAACAATTACGTTCAATAAGTAAGAAGCAAGGACGAACTGTAGGCTCAAAAGATCACTGATTAGAGCCGTCGATAATCCTAATCGGCCAAGTTCTGTGTTAAGAAGCTTAAGCTCATTGAGGTGGCGAATTACCACAGGAAATGCAGTCAAAGAATATAATGACGCATAGAAGAAGCAATCCTTGATACTATTTTGGCGGATTAATGATGGAATCGCCAGAGTACCAATTAGTGTCGGTAATGTCACAGACAGAAAGCCAAGAACAAAAGTCTTTCTTCCAACATTTTTAAGCACCCCAATGTCCATTTTAACTCCACTGAGGAACATGAAAAAATGGTAGCCTAATGTTGCTGCTGTGCCAATATTATTTATACTGTCTTTCGTGAATAAGTTGCCTGATTTGAACAGTGTTGGATTGAAAACTATGCCCACCTGAGATCAGAATCATGAACATAACTTTTCATTCCAGGAAGATAAGAGATGATACAAACGTTTTATACAAACATTAGGAAAAGAAAAAAAGAATCAGAAGTAGTAAAAGGACGTATGTACCAGGATATTTGCGACTAAAGTTGGCAGTCCCAAACATTTAAGCAACGAACTCAAGCATTGGGTGGCTAAAAGCATGACGCCCATCTGAAACTCTAAATTTGGCAATGCAAAGCCGAGAAATGGCTCTTCCAAAGTCTCAGCAAATACACCACGAGAATCTACCTTGGGTGGTATTTCAAAGCAAAAGGTACCGTTTGTAAATTGTCCATCAAAATCCGGGAAGTTCATTTTTGACGCAAGCTCTATCAGTCGCTCGACGGGCTGCTTCTGTATAGAGCTACGTCTACGAATTTGCTAAGGACGAAACAAGAAGATGGTTGATGAATGAGGAATTGCTCCAAATAGAAAACTGAGATGATTGGTGATGAAGAATGCTAATGGCAAGTTATTTTAAAGTAACTTGAAGGTAGGGGAGAACTCTTAAAGCTGGTAAAGACTGTTTCCTTTTGTTAGGTGGCATGTTGATGCTATGCAATTGTTAATTGTAACAAATGTTTGTTAATCTTTTAAGTTGCGACTATATTGAGGTTTAACTCCCATCTTAACAATTTGAAAGATGTTTTCTTTAGTTATACTAAGAGGAGAAGTTTCTATTGTTAACCTATCCTAAATATAAGAGAAGTTGAAACAAATAGGGGGAAGTTCGGGTTATTCCCTCTGATATAAGATTTCGTCTGTTGTCTGGCAGAGTGTCTGCTGATGTAATAGCAGACACTGATGCTGTGTGATTGCTGTTAATTGTTATTTTTATTGAGTCCACACATGTCAAGTTCTCTGAATCAAAATATTATAGGCAACTCTCAATTATATTGAGCATACTCCCAAGTTTTGACATGGCTAGCTATTGATATATACCTTTCTATATCCACCGTGAGCCCAACAGCCATTAGGCAATTTATACTCTAATATCCATCCAGAAAAGACGTGGAAAACATTGAGTCCAATCCAATTTCACTTTCTAATTGCATGTGGAGTTGAAGTAAAATTGGCAAAGATGTCATTTTCTTGTAGGCATGCACGAATTACAGGCAATTTTCTCGGACTATCTGAGCTTGTGTAAGGTTTGGACAGACAAAGGGGACATGGAATACAGTAAAAGGTGGCAACAACGCCGTCTGAGACGTCTAATCAACTCATAAAGTCGGTTAAAAACGCGGATCGTTGTCCAGTTATTTCATCATTAATCCTTATACGGTGAACTTGAGGGAAATTATCCAAGGCCTGTAATGTGGTTTTTGCAAGTTGGTCTACTTGACTGATCAAATCGAATGTACATGCTTTGAACCTCCACCACTTTGGATCTTTTGAGAGATGGAAGTTCAAATACTTGTACTTTGCATGCCCATAATGAACAAACTCCTCACAAGCTTATCTGAATTTTGCCAGATCATTTTGGAGAGATTGCATGCTTTTGAAACAGCCTGGAAAATCTATGTCCATTCCTGTTGGTGGGTGGATAAATGAAACCCACTAGCTGCGCCAAGATTAGGTTCCTGTAACGGAAAGCAAAAGGTGTGCGAAGGACCACATATTGGAACACATGGTTCGTGTATTTATTTAAACAAACTTTCATGCTATTTATGTTGAATTTAAGAATAAGACATTAACTAAAATAAAGTAGAATAGAAATGAGATAATGCAAGAAGCAATTTGTAGATAGAATATATTTTATATTGAAATTAATAAATAGGTAATGAAAGGTAAAGATAATAAATCAAAATTTTAAATTTTAAATTTTAATAAATAATAACTTTATCTTTAACTGATAAATTTTTTATTTTAATAAATAATAGAATTTATCTTTACTACTTTATCTTAATATTTCTAAATTTTACTCTTAAACAAATTAACACATTTTTTTACTTTGAATCATCCTCAAAAAAATTTCACCCAAATAATACAAACTTTAATCCGTAGTTAAAGTTAAGAGAGATTTGGTAACTTAAAGAATATATCTACCTAGCTGTGATTGACAAATCCGTAACTGCTTGCCTATAAAACTTCAGGGAACTTAAATCTGCAAAAGACAATCGTTCTGACAAATTGAGAAGGACTGTCAGACAACCCATTGGTATGCTCCATCTCTTTCCCATATTGCTTCATAACATTGTCCATGAGCGACTGTAGCTATATATAAACCTGGCCTCTATTGCCATCTTGACTCTCTATACACTTCTCAAAATATCCTCTCGACATTTCTCAGTTTCTTTTTTCAGTTACTATGAACAGAAGATACCACGTAAACTCAATGAAAATGGCAAAAAAGAAAGTGAAGGTAGAAAATTTTGCAACGTAGAGAAATCTGGAGACCCTATGAAGGATGATTCCAGGTTGCCAGCAGGAGATAGATGTTGAAACCTTGTTTCAGAAGTCTATTCACCAGTACAACATTTTTTTCACTCTGTAATTGCGTCTTCATACTTGTCAGTAGTTAGTTAGGATATACGCTACGTACAGATTTTATTCCTTTTTTATTGTACAGCTAGTGTATATAAACACCACGGCTTTAATACAAAATGTAAGAGATTTTCCTCTTCCAAAACTTCTGTCTCACTTTCTACATGGTATCAGAGCCAAAGGCTCTAAATATACAATGACCACCGAATGTGAAGGAGGCTCCAGCATCTTCCAAATACAACCCGATGTAAATGATGATGAAAAGGAATCGTATGAGCTGTCTGCTTCGGAAAACCCAGGTGTTGTCCTGGTAACAACATTGCTGGATGAAACAAAGTCCTAAGAAGCACAGACACAGACACGGACATGGGACACGACACAGACACGGATACGGGGACACATCAACTTTGAAAATTTGGTGGACACGGACACGACATATATATATTATAAATTTTAAAATTAAGAAAAAATTCAGAATTCATAATATGATAAACATTAATTTATGTATTTCAAGATTTCCAACATCTTGATAGTTCATACATATTTGATACTTTATAAGCCCCTTTCAAAAAACATAGAGCACATATTTTATGAAGCATATATTCCATTAAGCAACGTCTGAGCGGTCTCCAGACGTGTCCGAGCTGTATCCACTGTGTGTCAGTGGGTGTCCGACACAGACACGTGTCCGACACGTGGACACGGCTCCATTTGTCGTGTCCGTGCTACATAGAAACAAACTACCTCTCTTGGAGTAGGGCGATGGTTATAACTCTAAAAGCAAAAGAAAAAAATAGGATTCGTGAATGGTTGTTGCAAGGAGCCAGAGAACAATCCAACCCTACAGAAAAAAATGGAGAACAGCTGATAATATGGTAATCTCGTGACTCTTAAACTCCATGGTTAAGGACTTAGCAAAATCATTTCTTGTAGTGACCATTGCTAGAGATTTATGGGAGGAGCTAAGATCCAAGTACGATGAAAGCAATGGACCCCAAATCTACCAACTAATGCAGGAAATAAGCAACCTAAGGCAAGAAAATGAATCGGTGACAAACTACTTCACAAAACTAAAAAGGCTTTAGGATGACCTCAGATGCGTCATGCCTTATAGGAGTTGTCCGTGTGAGGTTGGTAAACTCAACAGCACAGTGGAAGATAACACAAGGTTAATCCAATTTTTAATGGGGCTTAGAGAGGAGTACAGAAGTGTAGTAAGCCAGGTGATGTTAAATGATCCTTTACCAGCTGTGAACAAAGCTTATTCCATGATTCTTACTGTAGAAAAACAGAGAAATGTTGCTGGATTGACTACAAATGAATATAGCTCTCACAATAAAACCCATCGAAAACAGAAAAACAGAGAATGGAAAGGACTTCTCAATGAACTGAAGAAGGAGCTATATAAGAAAGGAAGATAAATATTGCACCCACTGCTATGAGAGGGGACACACAGTGGATACGTGCTTTAGAATCCATGGAGAGCCCGAACGGTTCAAGGAATTAAAACAAAAACGCACAAGGGAAAAGAATAGCTATGCTAGAGCAGTGGTTGAAAGTCCCATCGACATTGGGCAAAGGAACTTAAACAGTGAAGGCATCGAGCAAGAGTCACAATTCAGTGCTTTAAA
>JANVCL010000008.1:574548-600131 GCA_026546855.1 Erythroxylum incrassatum | reverse complement strand
ATAATTTAGTGACAAGTAAGAGAACCCTTGAATGTTTGGAGAAAGATGGAGAAAGAAGCAAAATTTCGATGGTGAGAGAGGAAAATGGAGAGATGCTTTCGGTTGGTTTTGTAAAATAGCAAGAAAAAAATGCCTTTGGCTTCTTAAACTTGAGCAATCCGATAGGAACAAATTGGAGCATTAAATGAAGGCTTAAGTTGGCCAAATTTCATTGGTCAAAAATTTTAAAGAAAAGTCAAAGTAATGATTATTTAATCCAGATCAAAAACTAACTCAATCAACTCAAATGACCCTAATTTCAATCCCAAAATAATATACCCAATAGTACAGTGCCATTGGGTAGCAATTTTTGCTACCGAAAATCGACCGGTTCGCCAATTGGCGATTTTTTCGGTCCGGGAATTTTCTCTAGAAAAATCCAGAAAAATTCTTAAAAATCCCTTAAAATATAAAACACTCAATGGCGCACTCAGAATAATTTTTGAAACCCAAAAACCACGTTAATCCTAATAAAATTGCCTTAGGCACGAAAACCGGGAATGTCGTGTATGCATGTACAGTAATTTCATGTGCACAAATGTTACCGTGTAGCAATCCTATTATGCACGAGCAGTCCTATGCACTCTCAATCTATCCCATCCTATGCCAATTTACCATTATACCCTTTTAATTGAGGGTGGGATATTACAATTAGGAAATTCCCTTCTTATCAAATTTAAAACCCATGCACGATTATAAATAAATTTTGTCACATTTTTTGCCTTCTGTATGGTCTCATCAAAAACAGGAAAATACCTAGGATTTTCTGTATCCTCCAGCATTAAGTCAATGCAATGTGCAACACAAAGAGTCCAAAAAAATGAATTATAGGTACTCTGCAACCTCCTCCCTGCCACTTTATAAGCGGAATCATTGTCAGTAATAAACTGAACAATGTTTTCCACGCCTACTTCATTCATAACTTGATCAAATATCCCAAACAAAGTATCAACATTTCTAATCAGGCCAGATACATTAATAGATTTTAAAAACATAGAGTAATTAGAAGAATAAACCAAAAAATTTATGATAGGCTCTTGTCTCCTATTCGTCTAACCATCACACATAATTGAGCATCCATTAATACCCCAACTCACCCTTCTTTCAACCAAATAAGTTCTCATTTCAGACACAGCACAACTCAAAAGTGTACCCCTTAAGTCATTCATCGATGACCCTTTGTATCCTGGACCATAAGAGACTATGACATCTATCATAGGTTGATAATAATATGATTGAGAAGCATTAAATGACAAAACTATATCATACCACCATCTAGCTAGGGGTGAGCATTCGGGTAATTCGGGCTCAATTTTTACTGTTCGGACTTGACCCGAATTACCTGAAATTTTTTCCCTTACCCGACCCGAACCCAAACTTTCAATTACCCGAACTAATTTACCCGAATTACCTATTACCTGGCCCGATCCCGATTTACTTGAATTATCTCAGCCCGATTTACCCGAATTACCCTAATTATCCTATTTCATAATTTTTGTAAACCTAATTCAAGTAATCGGGCCAGCCCGAATTTCTTTTCCCTTACCTGTCCCGACCCGAAAATAATTCAGGTAACACCCGGGCCGGCCCGAATTACCCAAACTTTAGAATTTCCTTACCCGAATTAATTCAGGCCGGGCCGGGTCGGGTAATCGGGCCGGCTCGAATAATGCTCACCCCTACATCTAGCTACTGCCATATCTACATTGTGAGCCGCATCTCTTGTCTGCATTGCACTACGAGTTGAAGGTTGGGCTCCAGGAGTTATTCGTGGTGCAAAGAAATCAGACACCTGCCTTCTTCTCTTCCTCAGTTCAGATTCTTCAGGATCCTGAGGCTGAGATGGAACAATAGCACTAGCACTAGCACTACCACTTCCACCTTCAACATCTTCCATAATCACCACGGAAACCAGGAAATGAACTTCCACTACCAATTTCAAGATTCAATCTTCCCCTTCTATCTTTATCAAATTGATGTTCATCAAGCAATGTTTTCATCTACCACTTCACATCATGATTTACTTTTTTACATGCTTCTACATCTCCTTTAACTCCAGCTAAATGTCTTTTCAATCGGGTGATTCCTCCACCTTTCCAATGCTTTTTACAAAATAAGCAAATAGTATGATTCTTTTGACCGGGAACCGCACTAGCGTGAGCCCAAGCTGGATCATTGTATCTTCCTGAACTAGGTTGATCGGGAGTATTTGAACTTCTTTCCATTTATTTGTACACAAAAATAAATAACACATAATTTCAGTACACAATGACAAATGACAATATGCACAAAGTTAACAATTCAAAACATTCAACATATATAATAAGTAACACAAAACATACTCCAACAATTTACAATTTCAACAATTACAAAACAATCATAATGTCATTTCCATTTTCTTCCATTTCCAACAATTTCTAATTCTAACAATCAGAAAACATTCATAATTGTAATTTCAAATATAATAATTTTCAACAATTCCCAATTCCAACAATCATAAAACATTCATTATTCTATTTCCATTCCTAATAATTTCTAACAATTTCCAATTCCAACAATCACAAAACATTCATTATTGTTTTTCCATTCCTAACAATTTCCAACAATTTCTAATTCTAACAATCACAAAACATTCATAATTCTATTTCCATTCCAACAATAACTAACAATTTCCAATCCCAATAATCACAAAACAATCATAATTCTATTACCAATTCCAACAATTTCCAACAATCATGATTCCATTACCAATTTCAACAATTTCCAACAATCACAAAACAATCATGATTCTATTACCAATTCCAACAATCACAAAACAATCATCATTTCATTACCAATTCCAATAATTTCCAATTCCAACAATCACTAAATATTTATAATTCCATTTCCATTCCAAGAATTTCCAATTCAAACAATGACAAAACATTCATAATTCCATTTCCATTTCTAACATTTCTAAACAATTTTCATTTTCAATTCCAAGAATTATCAACAATATTCAATTCCATTTCCAACACAATATTTGGGCATCTATAATTTTTCTTTTACAATATATCAAATATGAAAAGACAACCTAAATGCGTAGTTTATCATTATAACTAATGATTAAAAAGGAAAAAAAGTTTTTAAATAGTTTCCTTAAGTATGTTGTAAACTATGTATGTAATTGTAAATAGAATTGGATGTAAATGATTATTTTACTAAAATTAAAAAAACAAAAAATTAATACTTTAATTTTGTGATTTGATTTTATATATGTTTATATAATAAAAAGTTTGAACATATATTTATGAAATTTTATTAAAATTATGAATTTTAGTTAATATGCATTATATTTTATTAATTATAACAATTGATTTTATATATTTTAGTTTTGCATATTTTAGTTGCATTTAACTTCTAAAGTTCTAAGTTCTAACAAGATAATTATTTATAATTATAACATAAAATTAAGGAATTTCAATGTTTCAATTGATAACCAATGGTCCAAATCCAATACTAAACAGAAGTTACAAAACAATAAACTTTCATTTCCAATTTTCAGTTTTTCACAGTCAACGACTATACCCATTTCCAATTTCCAAATCACAAATACAGAATTATCTTCAACAATACACCATGATCATTAACTTCAACAAACCAAAATCTAACATATGCATATACATTAATTACGCTACACAGTATACACCCAACTCCAATTATCCAATACCGTGACAAAATACAAATCACAATACAAAAACCTTCAGCAGCTTCAACTTCAACTTCAAGGCTTCAACAGAATCAATCAACACCGTTAGCACAGCAGCATACCCAATTTCAACTTCAATATTCAACACTATAATCACCATTCCAACCAATTTAGAAATATAAGCAACCCCAATACCATCGGCATTCAACAATCACAATCAGAAAAACACACACTAAAAAACAAGGCGCGGTGGTTCGGTGGGGCAGCTGTGACGCCCTAATATCCTCTGGGAAGATATTGCGAGCGCCACACAAGATAGTACAAACAGAATGCCAAACATTTTTGTGGAAGCATAGCATTCAACCATAAACATTCCAAAACATACGAAACACTTTATACATGCAATTCCAGAATCTCAACAAACATACATTATATATCGTACTTTCAGAAACCAGCCTGAATTAAGGTTATTACAAACCTTGAAACAAAAATTCAGGAGTCGCATACATTAGAAACAACTCCAAAAACAAACTCAAAATATATTTTAAACAAAACACATTTCAGACTCCTTTGGCCATTGCGGTTGACTTGTCCAAGTCCCTACGTCCTTCTCTCTGAACCTACACGGGACAAATCCACCGTGCTAAGCATATAGCTTAGTGAGTAACAACTAATTTACTTCAAAAGATTCTTTAACAATAAATCGGACATAAAGCATTTCAAAATAGATAAAAAAAGATTATCAGAATTGTATAACACAAGAGGTATAAACCTTCAAAATCAGAACATAATTTAGTTTATATCAAAACAGACAGATATCAAATTACTAAATCAGATAACTGCTAAATCTATTTACAGAAGCGGGTAATAAGACTTATACATAAGAGACCAAAGCCTCGACACCAAAGTGTCACAGAAGAGACCGGAATTTCAACACCAAAGTGTCACTTAACAGAAGACACTGAAGTGTCAATAACAGAAGACACCGAAGTGTCAATAACAGAAAATACCAAAGTGTCACAGAAGCAGCTGCAGACCCTTCTAGGCATGCCTATTTACCCACAACTAGGACTTAACAGAATCAAAATAGAAATGTCTGAAATTCAATTCACATATTTACAGCTTTGCAAGTCATTCAATGATCCAAATAAACAACAAACAAAATAGTCAAAGCAAAACCATCAAAATTTGCTTATTGAATTACTAACAAAATTAGCCAACTAAATTACTTACAAAAATTACCATCTAAATTACTTACTAAAACTCCCTTATTGCTTATTGCCTCGACGTCCCGGCAATATCTAGTGTCAGTCGCTCTATGGGTTCCTTTAAAACATTTAATACAAACACATATCACTATTGTGCACAATTATAAATTCAATTATGCACAATCATGTTTACTGAATACATATGATGTATGTTTATGAAATTTTTTTGGTTTTCTTATCCTTAATCTTCTCACATTATTATTCATGTGAAACCAAATTCAATTTCACCATCAACCTACGGGTCACTTTGCTCAATTGTTCTGATCAGGAAGGTGAGGTAATTAGGTAATACTTCCTTCTAGAAAGTTTTCCCTCTGTGTATTAGGTTTCTAATGATACCAAGTTCATCCAATTTGGGTTAGTATACTGAAAGTTATTCCCAAAAAATTTCAGACTATTCTTAAGTTTCAACATAATTCTTATCTCAACTTCCAATCAAATTCTGAAATTCTTAGAGGCAGAATTAGAATTCTATTTCTTCATACTATTTATAGCCCTATGTCTCTAGTTTAATCCAAATTAAAAATCACTCAATTTAGATAACTACAGAGAAAGTTATGCCTAAAATACTAAAGCATGATCAAGTTGTCAGAAAACTTCGCCGCGACGAACTTTCCTGATAGCAAAATTCCTCGCAATTTTCTTAAAAGTTTGCCGCGGTGAACCCAAGAGTTGGCCACAGCGAAATTTCACAGAAATGAAATCCTTCAAGTTGGCTACGACGAACTTTACTGCGATTTAATCATCTTCTTCCTCTCTTCTTCTTAATCCTTCATCACTAACTTGTATACTTACCTTTACTATTTTATTTCACTTCTTTATCATATAAACTCATTCAAAACACAACTCAGAAATCAAGTTTATAGTCAGACACTAAAAACCGATAAATACACGTATTTCACCATTTTTAACTTTCTTTCTCTACTGTACTTTACATTTTTTTCTGCATATCTTCAATTTCACTAAATCTCGTTTAACACATTCTTAACATCACCGAAGCTATCCTTCTCACCCACCTCATTTTCTGCTATGGGCTACTTCGCTAAGTTTCTCTTTAAACTACATGCAATCGGTATTTCACTTCCTACACAATCCACTGTACATTTTTATCAACTCATCTTTCTCATCACTGTCACCGAATTTGCTTCATACATAACTCATGCATGTATATATTTCCAACATAAAATGTCATCCAACTCATACATGAATTCATTTCCAACACTACCATATCATCCGAAACATTCACAGAACTTAGAGAGTTAGAATATCACTTACTTGATTTTTCTGTAATTCTTCAACAGTGAGAGTGATGATGAACAGGGTTCGGGGATGGGTTGAAGAAGTAAAACCAACGAGAACAATTTCTTAGCTGGGCTAAACTGTTTTGTTTACAAAGACTAACACTAACTTAAAATCGACAACAATAATCCGAGATGAAGGTTTGGTGATTTTCAAAGAGCACTCCCTAATCCGAAGAACAACCAAGCTTTATCAAAAAAAAAATTCCCTGTAACACACATACTCATGTGTGTTGTTACCATGTGCATTGAGCCATTTGTCATGCACATAGAGTGCTACATGTCATCAAGCCATTTGTCTATTTTTCTGAATATCCCAAAATTCTCAGAAAATTCCTAAAATTTTCGAAAATTTTGAAATAATGTCAAAAGTCTTCGAATGAGTTTTCCACAATTTAATCACATTTATCAAGCCATTTTACCCGAAAAAAATGTCATGAATGCATGCACAACAATTTTATGTGTCCAAAAATACTTATACACAAATAAGCAATTATTCAAATATGCAAAGCATAAAATGTATTGAATTTTCTTAATATTCTAATCCCTAGTATGGGGTGTTACAACGGCGGTGCAGTGTGCGGTGGTGTGGTGGACCTTAGCTGCGACAGTGACAACAGTAGCGGGCGGTGGTGTCTTCAGGCGGCATGAAGAAAGGTTGAAGAAGAACTGATGAAGACGACGAGACCGCGATAGAGGAGGAGGAGCCGAGGGAGGACGAGGCTGAGGCAGCCACACCACGACGGCTAGACATCGACGACGAGAGTGAGAGAGAGAGAGAGATGGTGAGAATGAGTGAGGCGCGCGAGAGAGAGATGAGAGGTAAGGATTGTAGTCCGGTATTGTCAGTAGCCAGTACCGACCGGTATTTTTATCCGGTACCCACAGTATACGTATCGGTACCGTTTTTCGGCTGGCATGGTACGAAATTCACATCATTGGTCCAAAGTTTCCACCTTTACACTGCTCCTTGCTTTTCAACTATATTTGTTTCATATTTATGCTCTAAACTCCAAAGCCCTCCTCCAAATCGACAAAATTTTGACTCTAACACTGTCTCTATTTGCTCTATCCTGCTATCTTATTTTGTATTGTGTCAGTGAACTTTAAAAAAAAACTTGTATGTTTTGAAGTTTGAAGGTTTAAGTTAAGTTTATAATTAGATAAATAATTAAATAGTATGTTTAAAATTATCTTATTTATATAATATATAAAATAAAAATTTATATATTTAATTATTCATTAGTCACCGGTTCGATCACGGTTGAATTTCGGTTAAACCATTGACCCTTGAATCAGTTGCTTCTACGGTTCAATCACTGGTCCGATTTTTAAAACATTGATAATTTTATTTGCAATGTACAATTATCCCATGAACTTTGTCAAATACATCTAAACTTGTACAAAATAAAGAATGCCTTTAAATAATTTGTCACTAAACTATAACTAAAGTGATTGGCTAAAGGACATAAAACAATAATTATGACTACATTTCAGTTAGAGACTAAGTCATGTTAGAGGCTAGAAATGAGGTCTTGTTGCTTCGTAGCTTTTAACTTAAACTGAATCCTCTTATCTTGTAAATTGTTTCAGTCAATTTTATCCACATATTTAAATAAGTATCAAATAGACAAGTTGATAACATCTATACATATTTAAGTGGGTCTCACGTAAACTTGTGGATAATATTTAATAGAATAGAGTAGGAACTGATTTTCGATTCCGGTCCTTTTTAACTACCTTGTAGTTGTATCATAGTCTGGATCAGACTTTGAATATGAATCTTTGCTGCAACACAGCATGCATGTCTAGTACGATAACTGTAGCATAATTCATATATAATATTAACAGCCATAAGTTCATCTCTGTACTCCGATTCATAAAAATAACACCAAAGGAAAAGCAGAACTTACTTTCCTTCTTGATTTTGAAAAGATTTTTTAAGCGTCCTCAATCCAAGGAAAAGTGAAACTTCCAACTTCTGCACTGTTCATCAAACGAAAAATCACTGGAGTACTGGACCTTGTAAAGATATGCCCCAAGACAGCCCCAACCCAGAAATGAAATGGGCTTGAGGATATCGAATTAAGACAAGCAGTTTCTCATGTCGCTGAGTTTTCTGATAAATAAGTGGGGTCCGGGGTAGGGACTCCGTCGGCCAATGACAATCCAGTATAGCTCTACAGTTGACTTATTCGTCCCTTGTCGTTTTCGCTCCTTTGCCTTTATCTATCCCACGAGAAAACTGCTTTCAGTTCCTTCCTTGGCATGGCAAAAAGGAGATATGTACAAATTTGCAAACCACCAATAACGTTAATGGGAGTCGTTAAATTGGACTGCGAATATATACTCTTCCTTTAAGTAGATAATCTTAAGGGCAGAAACACATGATCCATCTAATCACAAATCATCTACTTGGAAGAAAATCCAAGAAGAGCTCTCTTTTCCATACGAAAAGGAAGCCATCCACGATTTATTGAATTAGTTTTATTTTCGACTTGTAGTAGTTTTATAGTTCTCTCGTTGAACAGTTTATGTAGCTTAGTTTGCTCAAGGAAGAACATAATTCGGCTCAATATGGTCTAGAAGAAACGTGAGGCTCAATTTAAAGATTCACCTCTTTTTGCTTAACAAAGCCACATAAAATAGCCATTCATATCACTTACCTGCCACCTTTCTGATCATAGGATGCAATAACGCTGCAAGAGCAATAAAAAGTATGATAATCTGGTAATAACCTGACTTGAAAAACCTATTGTTGGTTTAATCTATAAGTGAGTTCAAATCCGATTGCAACCTGATATAGATGAAGCTAGATCACCACAAGTACCAACTTCCAACATTCATTTTTACTTGGATAATCGCAAAAGCTAACTGAGAATTCAATGTAGTAGAATATGGCAACTTGTTAAGAGGCGGAGATTTGACTTTTCATAGACCTGATGACCAGGTCAGAAAAGAGTCCAGTGTGCATAATTCAGAATTATAGTCCAAGGATTAGGTAAGATAGAAACTAACAGTTGAAGAAGTCTAACCCATTTACAGCTATGTATTTAAAAACACAACTTAAGCAGTTGCAGTTTAAGTGTGAATCCTTAAATCTTCTTTCTCAGAATCGTATGCACTTGTCAGCATCATATAAATATGGTATAGGCCGAAGGGTTTTGCGCGAGCGTGCTTTTAGAGGCCTTTCACCGTTATCTCATGTTAAGACCAACTTTATTTTCTGTGATTTACAACACAATGGCTCAATAACATAAATACCTTAGATCAGTTTCTCTACCAAAACAAGCAGAGACCTTTAATTTAAATGGTAAAGAACTTTAATTTAAATGGCATTCGGGAACGGACCTTAATACATTTGTATCTATATACAGACAGTAAAGAGATGATGACAGTGATATCTATGAGAGATTTTTCAATAACAGTTCCTGAACACTTTTCCTCGTAATTGATCAGTTCCATTCATTGAAGAAAAAGTGGAATTAGTAGTCTTTATATATAAATGAAAGAGCCTGTGGATTAATTATAACATTGCAGAAGAGTTTGAAAGGGAAAAGAAAAAAAATTCACTTGATTTTAATTAATATGCTTCTTATCTGTACAGGCCTTGTGCTATACTGTCTCTCATGTTGCCTTCTCTTCCACTACTCTTAGAAACAAAAATATGATACTAAAAAGAAGCAGAGGAATAGAAGGGAGGAGTATAGATTAAATAAGGAGTACTGTTTCTAATCTCCACTGACGACCTATTTTCTGATCGCTGCCTCTGAGGCCTTAGCCACAGCTGTCATTCCATCAACTTGAGCTCGAAGAAACATTATGTAATCTAGGGTTTCCTGAATCAGCGAGATATCATCCATGAATTCTCCACCTGGTACTAGAGTCTTTAACACTTGTGTTCTTTTCTTTACCATTCTGGTGGCTATAGATTTAGCAAGAGCCACTTGAGGCGTTTTACTACTTCTTCTCTTCATCATCACTCTTCGAGCTCGGCAACTTTTCTTCAAGATCTTCTTGCTTCTGAATTGCTTACTGGGCATGGTCGATTCCATCGAAACTTTCTTCAACCTCTCGCACTCGGGAGCTAACAAGTGTCCAACAAGGACTTTGTTGTCGCCTTCCTTTGAAGCATTGGCAATGAGTGCTCGACTCCAGTGAGTCCTACCATTTCTGGTACACGCTATGGCAATATCTGCCGATAACTTTATTGCCTTCTTCCTCTCCAGGACGCTCATGTCCTGCTTCGCCGTGCTGCATAATTGAAGACCATTTACCCATTTCTTAAGAAAGTCTTGCTTCACTGAAGCAGGAGCACGCATTCTGAAGAAGAAATTGCAACATTACCATGAGAATTATGAGCCAATTCACAAGAAAAAGCTTTTCAGTTTTCAGGAATCCTATCATAGTTCTACTACACAAAAGTCAGGTATAAACTGTAAAACATATCATGATGAACTAAACTTCGCTGTTCACAGTACTTAACTCCCGAAATAACGTTCAGCAATGACCTTTTGAAGAAAAAGAAACAAACCCATCAAGAAGAAATTTGTCAAACAAAAGACGACGAAACTACAAAGAAATATAACTAGGGTTTTAACACGGGCTTCCAGAGTCTAGACTCAACCTAGAACCGGAACATAATACGATAGTGACGCAAAAAATCTCTAAAAGAGCACGTACCTTGTTGGATTATGATCTATCTAGCAAGTCTTGGTATCGAGAAAGAGCAAACTAGATATTCAGACTCTGACAGATAAGTAGAGACAATCTGCAGAGAGAGCGTTACAGTACTTCTGATGTTCTAGTTCCTGCAGATCCAAGAAAGTGTAATCAACCCCACAACTTGAGAGAAAGAGAGATAGGCATATGAGGGAAAGAAGAATGCAGAAACGCCCCCATTTATTTGAGGAAAGAAGAGTAGTGGTGGGCCTCCGGAGAGAGACACAGCACATGCACGCACATGGCGGCCGTGGCCCACCGCACAAGGCCTCCTGAGGATGTTATAATTTTAGGAGTTTATATTTTCAGCTATTAATAATAACAACAAATTTATTTTTCTCGCATTGCCAAGAATCAGACAGTTCTCGTGAGACGTGCCAGTTGGTCTTTCAGATCTTGATCCATCTCCTCATCTCTATATGGTTAGGTTTAATTTAGTGATTATCCCCTAACGCGCGAACTTGTTCCAAACTTCTATACATAGAAGCTTTTTAACAATATTAATCATAAACATGTTCTATTTGTGTATAACTTGTCCAAACAGTGGCCACATAAATTGTTTTAGTTCTGTTTTGTCCGAATCAGTATCGTGTCCATTAATTATATCTTCAAATTGTGGCCTACTTGTCTAGGTTTAGAAATAATTATAAGCCGGACTTATTAGATACGTATTGAAAATTTTATATAAAGTGAACACTTAAATAATAATGATAATTGTAAATCTAAAATTGTATATTGAAAGAGTTAACATCAGTTTATATTGAATAAGCTTTTGGTAATTGTATATTGAATTAGGTTACATTGGAAAAGGTCAGAAATATGATAAGGTTCTCAAGAAATTTTTTTTTTCCTTCTGTAAACAAGCTTACCTTGGAACCGAAAACTGTATATGGAAAAGGCCGGAATTAGCAGGAGACAAGATTTGGTGAAAAAGGCAGCACCAACGAGATGTCTGAAATACACTTGTTGTTGGAAACTTTCTTCCTCACTCCCATGTAAAAAACAGTGAAGCATTTAACGCAAAGATCCCTATTGCATCAGCTTCGTTAATGACCTATCAACAGTGTGTCGATTTAAGGAGGCTCCATTACAAGGAAAGATACGCACAGATGACATTATTGACATTTCAGTAATTCCCTGTTTCTTCAATACGTAGAGGCCATCAACTTTTGTTTACTTATTAGCTTATTTTGTAGGTAAAACTCAAACTACCTAATATTTGTTCTTAATAAATCATACAATATATGTACTTCTAGTGCTAGTTGTAAATGTAGGTTGATCACATTCATTTAGCAAACTTATCTTCCATGAGATTCAGTTGATTTTCTAATGAAGTAACTTACACATATTGAAGTTGTTGATGTTAAAGTTTATGTAAATTTCATTAAGTTGATAAGTCACGAGATTGAAAAAGATGGAAATGTAATATACATTCAAAGCGGCCATTAAAAAAACAAAAGGAAAAAAAAGAGAAAGAAAACAAGGTAATTGGGAATTTTTAAGTTGGGCAAGTTTGATGGTGAGAAAGAAGAATTGGCAGGATCCGGAAAACATGGGGAAGCACATAAGAGGAGCTAAAAGGGACCTACAGAGAAGAGGAATTCTAGGGCATGAGATTTGGCTTTGTGCTATTGTAGAGTAGAGAAGAAAAAAGAAGTCCCCCCACATGGTCTCCACATGGAGGTTTTAAAAGTTGTGTACTACACTGCTCTCTCCCAAACTTGCATATCTTCCTCAATCATTATTGCTTCTATACGTCTCTAAACATAATATCACCCCTCTCTTTATATATATTTTCCCATGTCTTCTCGATTTGTTAAAGCTTCTTTTTCTTCTTCTTTCATTCATGTTCATTTATGTTTTTTATGCTTAATTTATATACATAAACCTATCATTAATTAACTACAAATCCATGTCTTGAAAATACAAAAATTTATTGAGCTCGCTTGGCTACTCTATCCTTGACAAAAACTACTCATTTAGGTCGCTTACATTTACTCTCTCTTTTTTTTCTTTTCTTATCAGCTAGCTACAAGAGTATGATATGCTTCGGTTTCACATTATCATACGCGTAATGAACACATACAAGCACAAGGAATGGTGCGAAATTGAAGAAGCACGATTTCAGGGATTGCTTCATCATTCCGGTTGAGTTATGCTTTAATTAGTCATGCTTCCAATATTTTACCTGTCAATGCACACCATTAAGAACATGTAATCATGTACCGTTACATAGCACAAACTGTCCAATTCTTTTTTTGCTTTGACCAACATAAAATAATGAATGTAATTATTGATTTGAGCAACATTTTCTCCCAAGTATAAGGTGTCTTCTATATCAAATGGAAGTGAATACAAAGAGCTCATCCAAGCCCCAATTTGCTACAATTTAAAGTGAGAAATATCTTAACATATCGAAAGATTAAAAAAAAAGCAGACGCTTGGACAAAGAGCTACTTAGGGACCATGCAAGCTCTTTTTTTTTAAAAAAAAATATTTATAGAAAGAAAGAGACCATATGCATGAGATATGATATAATATAAAATATTTATAGAAAGAGCGGCCTCCGCCTTTCAATTAATCTGGCCGTATATTACGTGAAACTGAAGCTGAGGTGTCAATCCCCCGTGATTCACGCCAACCTTTGCCTTTTGTTTTTTTGACTTATTTGTCACTGACTCGGGGAGAGTTATCACTCCAATAAATTACACACACATACTCACATTATATATATATATATATAAAAACCAAAATAGGTTAGAAACTTCCAATTTTTGCATGTGTGTTCGCTGATAAATGTTGGAACTAACTTCGTGACTGTTTTGATGGTCTTATATTAGTAAAATTTTGGTTAGTAGAGATTTTTTAATAAATCAGTTGATTATTTAGTTATTATTTAAAAAATAGCTTTTATGAAAGAACTTCATATAGTTTACTGTTTGGTAACATAAAATAGAAATATTTTTAATTTTAATTTTAATTATATTTTATTTTATAATAAAAATAATTTATGCTTATAAATATTATTTAAAGTATATTAAATAATATGCGGAGCATAATATATTAATTATTATATAATTTTAAATCATATGAAATATAAATGAAAGTATATCTAACCAACTCTTTTATATGGATTATAATATAAGTAAAACTAATATTAAAAATAAATATTAAAACATATAAAAGCTATATAATATTATATAATTCTCAAAATAAATGGGAAGATAAGTTTATGGGTATTGTGAAAATTATGTGTAAAATATAAGGATAAAAGAGACTTAAAAAATAAGGTCATTAATTGATTTGAAAAATCTACTGAAAAAGTACTTTTTTGAGAAGCTCCAATTTTAATTTTCTTAAAAAGTTGTGTTTTATCTACTATAAAGGTGCTTTTTTATTTACAATCAAATACTCATCTTTCTTAAAAATAAAATTGCTATGAAAAAAAGTACTTATTTATTCTCAAAAAATTCAACCGAACAGGCACTTCATCCAAAAAGAATTTTATCACGAGAAATTTGTCATTAATTGATAAATTATACTATAAATCATTTTTTATAATAATAATAGTAATATATTTATATTTTCTGATTCTAAAACCGGTTTATGGATGTAATGAAAATATCTTTTTTAATTATTATAACTTAAAAATTCGAAGCACGAAAAGAAATGGAAGAATGAAATCGGGGAAAATGAAAAAGGAAAAGTGACAAATGGAAAAGCCAAAGAGCACGCTCTACGTCACGCCGTAGAAGTTGGGCAGGGAATGTGTAATCGAGTGCAAACGGGTCTATTAAAAGGAAGCTGGAAGCGATTAAAGTGGGAATGATCGTGCACACACAAAGACAAACCAATGTGAACATGTGGATAGGGCCCACAGATGTCTTCTTAAAGGTTTACATAGCTACATGATCCGCTGATGGAGAGTATTCGTGCTACAGTGCGGTCAACCGAGGCAAGCCTCGCTATTGGCTCTTTACGCCTACATCCGTGGATACATGTGACACCATATTGGCCATTCTACTATATTTCTGTTTTTTTTTGTATCCATAAATCTTTAAGTTACTTGTTATTTAAAGAAATTATTTAATGAATTTACCGTTTTTAAATAATTAATTAATATTAACGTTTAAGTCATTTAAATAAAAATGATTAATTTTTAATCACAGCTCAAGTCTAATAAAGATTATTTAATATAATTAACCCCCTCTTTTGGGTCTTCTTCTATTCCAATTTAATGGTTGAAATAAAGGTAAATAAGAAAGTTAACACTATCTAAATTTAAAGAATAAATTATATACTTCAAGCATTGTTAGGGACTCTTTAAGGGAAATAGTGAAAGAAAGCTAGATGACATTAGTCACATCTTTACAGCTAGAAGTCCGTTTTAATAATTTATGTCCTTTTATTGGTGATAATGACCCTCCAATCAAGGATTTGGTCGCTTCTAGCTCACTCTAATGGAGATTAGGGACATCCTTTTCGTCTTGAAGAGATAGATAGAAATGAAATCTGTGGCCTATAATATCTTAAGCATTATCTAAAGAGTCCATCTAAGATAGAGCAGCGGCTACAGTATATAAAAAGGGATGCATTTGGACTGTACTGAATAAAGTTGCACTGTTCTATTGGCATTAGAAGGGAAAAAAGAATTTATTTAATCTTTGAAGTACTTATATTAAAAATACATTTCATACTTGAAATTATAAGTAAATGTACGAACTTAATGGTCTCCGTGTGAATTAATAAAAACTGGTTAAGATGATAAATTCAATGACATTTGCTGGTATATTGCTTTGATGGTGGAAGTTTATTGAAACAGAGGCTCAATCAAATCAAAATCCCATGTGTACGGCATGTGCAAGAAAGTTGGTGATGAATTGATTTGATCGAGCGTGGTTACCTTAGCTAGAAAGTGCGTTTGACCTTCAATATAGTGGACAAGAACATCGTTTGGCTTGTCAATTTCACACCGAACTTTGATGCTTCCAAAAGAAAAAAAATAAAGTATTATTGAAAACAACCAATCTGGGTCGACCAAATTATCCTAAGCAACGAGTAATTTCATATACCATGTAATATTGGCTTCAGAAGAATAGTATAACTATATAGATAAATTAAAAGGCATAAAGAGACATTGGGGTCCAATTTGGTTAAAGAGGTATCGTTTATACTTTTTATGATGAGAGGTCTTTTCTAAATTAGATTCAAACTTACTATTTGTGTGAGGAATGGTCATTGACCATCAAATCTTCATGATCTTATCTATATATTGTTTTATTCGTGTCTTCCAAACATTTTATTATGGCTCCGCTAAATCTCCAGTGAGAAATTAAAGGTAGTATTAAAATAACTACGAAATTGATGAAGTCAAATAAATTTATTTGGAAAATTAAGTAATTTTGTAAAGGAATATAAATCGATAAATATGAAACTACAGATATATACATGTCGTTTGATTTGACGTTCCAAATTTCGTGACAGACTATTGAAATTTAACTTGGACTACAATTTCCATTTTCTGTCCTTTCATGATGCTTGTCCTCTTTCTCTCTTTTTTCTTTGCTTTCGCAAGGTGAATCAATCTTATGATATAATCGACCGTCTCACGAGTTCTCTGATTGCTGGCAATTACAAATACACGATATTCTGGTGCAAGGACACTGAGATCACGTTCCTAATAGGCAAAAGATAGTAACTAATCTTGGAATTCTTGCTTTTCCAACTTAAACACGAGTTATCCAAGGATTAACCACTCTGGATTATTGAAATCAACCTGAAAATATAGGACTTCAGGTTCAAATCTTGATAAATTATGATAAACGAATTTTGATCTGCTAGTCACTGTTTAGTTAGCCATGGCTAGGCTAGGGCATGTATGTGAGTGCACACTGCTTAATTTTATGGTTCATTTTCAAAGATAGACGGGTTTGTGTAGCATTCTGTTCCGTTAGGTTCTTCTAATCCTGTAATACTTAATTTTGTGGTGAACAATAACGACTGATCGCTTGTCCTATACATGTATTCTTCTATCTACGTGATTGTAATCAGAGAGAGGTCCTTTTCTAGGAGTTAATACCACACACGTGCAGACATTTATCTTAACATGGACAACCGCATTTTCGACTTTGGAGATTTCTCAATCAGACACTTGAATGACTTGATACAGGTTCTGGGCTCCAGACAAAGGCTTCTTCTTTACTCCATATAGTTAATCCGGTAACATATATAGTCCGCAGAATGTACGCAAGTGATTCATACCGAGGTCCATCGTTGCTATGTTCTTGGAGATGTTTCTTTGCTTTGTTTCACCTTTACTCTATGGTTATTTCCTTTTTTGTTTTCTTGGTAGAGGTATCATATTTTAAATGGAAACTCTCCTTGATTACATCGGCCTAGTCGAGATATGCTTTTTAACTACGGCCAATCCTGTCCGTTTCCTAGCTCCTATGGTCGTGGGTCTCTAGCCATAAAGTCTAGCCACCCAAAGTTAAGCTTCAAGCTCAAGGAAAATGATGCTTAGGGCGATTTGGTCGCCATATGCACCGCCCAGACGAGAACCACATGTTCAACATACGTTTCAGATACTTGGTGGAGGATCAAAGATGTATTGATGATGACCATTTGTTAAAATGAAAGAACATAAACCTGTTAGTAAATTCCTGAAACTACTTAGTCCTTTAATAAGTACTTTGAGCGAGTTACTTTTGTTCCCAGATTTGGTGCTTTTGTTCTTCGAATCTAGTAAATTTAAGCAGTCAAATCCTGAAGTCTCACGTTTAAGTTTCACCAAGCAGGTTTTTGTATATGGCTCCCACCATTATGTATTGATTGCAATGACGGAGTGATCATTTCACATGAGAAGGTAACTCCAACAAGCAAACATGGAACCATGACAATAGGGGGCATATTGCCGTACAGAAACAAGTAGACCTAGTTGTTGACACACTAATGTTAGAATCCGGTGGATGAACTGTAGCTTTCAGTTCTATAGTTGCATTACAGATTACTCCAAGAAAACCGGAAGAAAAAGTGGCGCTTCTGTTCTAGAGGACCCCCAAGAAGCCATAGAATAGGGATAATAGAATCAAGTTACCACCTTTGCCCTATTGAGAAGGTACAATCCCAGTAAAAATCATAGACAGGACTCATTCCTTATAGCGACAATTCAAGCCTTTTGTCTTGCAGATTGACTAACATGAACTCATTAACATGAAATATTAGAAATTGTGTTGTTTCTAAGCCACTTGAATCTGGATATCGACTCTTCGGATTGAGCATTCATAACCTAATATACACTCACTCGAACCTAGTCCCCTAGAGATTCCAACAAAACGAACAATAAAAATAGGTACCGCTTTGTTTCTCGCTTGCATTATGAAGCGGAGTAAGTATCTAATAGTTTCAAGACGAGACAGGATCCGACCATATGCTATGTCTGACTTATTAGTCTAATCATTTACAAGATAGGCGAAAGCTTGTGAAAAAAGAGAGATCAAATTTTCTATCCTAATATCATGATATTTTATTGTGTCCAATAAATCTCAGTTATTTATTTATATAAGACCCATATAAGACTCGCGTGGATCTCACAAAATAAATAACTGAGAATTTATAAGATAGAATAAGTCAGAGTAAAACTGGACAGAAGATCTGATTTTTAAAAAAGAGTTGTCAATTTAAAAGATTAGACTCCCAAACCTAAATAATGTTTAGTGAACAAGTTCCTTCTCAACATGCATAAAATGAAGTCTCATTAAGATGAGTGTCTGCTGTTTGGTTGAGGATCAGTTGTCGCTTGTCAAGTACCATATAAACTAAAATACTTCACAGCCATCCTGGTAAAGATCAAAACAAGGACGCCTCACTGAATCCATATTCATTCACCAGCTCAATGACTTCAAGATATACACCTGACCACGTTTAGTGATGTATAACATCACCTAAACTTCACTCAATGAGCAGCTTCCTTAGTTGCGAGTCACGCATCGGCTTCACTGTAATAGAAGAAACAAGTGATGTCAGATACTAAATGATATATTAGGATAATAGTAGGAATATAAATATGGAAAATCGAATCACATATTAGGTCGATTA
This sequence comes from Erythroxylum incrassatum, assembly GCA_026546855.1. Classification (NCBI taxonomy): domain Eukaryota; kingdom Viridiplantae; phylum Streptophyta; class Magnoliopsida; order Malpighiales; family Erythroxylaceae; genus Erythroxylum; species Erythroxylum incrassatum. Next base: position 581,019 of record JANVCL010000008.1, on the reverse strand, counting down.
CTGTTCTGCAAGAAACAAGTGAAAGTATACGTGATGAGGCACATGTTGAGATGCATTATCATTCATCTTATTACACCTCTGAATGAGCAATATTATTCAGCTCAAGAAAAGTTGAGACCTTGAGCAGAAGAAGAGTGAAAGTTCTGGTAAACAATGTGCTTCACTGTTTCCCTGTGTAGTATTTTTTGCTTGATCACCCGTAGTTCTAACTTCAGGAAAATCGCCCTCAGAGAACTTATCATCTATTGTAATATTCGACGACTTGATCGATTGTTCTTTGTCATTTTCCTTGTTGATACCTCCGTGCTAACTTTCCCGATGAGCCGAATCCTTCCTAAAAATTCAGTAGAAAAGAAAGGATCACTGTACCTAAAATGTATAGTCAGACATCAAAATTGATTAAAAAGTTAAAACAAAGCTAGTTTCACAAACAGATTACTCTGCATCACAAAGATATAAGATAAACAAGTTTGAAATTTTAGTTTTAAAAAAATTGGATTCTAAGGGGTAAGCAACAAGACTGAGCACTTGGTAGCCTTTCCAGTTGCAGCAAAACGGGCTCCTAAATCTTAACCAAAAGTCCTTGAGTTGAGCCCATAGCCTATATAGTTCACCGTCAACTTGAAGCTACCTGACTTGTAATTTCAATTCTCAATATAAACGACCTCTGAATCTGGAAAACAATGATCCAACTTCACTGATTCCAGTCTTAGGGGTGCTTAGTTGATGAATTTGAGATAAGATTAATAGGTAAGGAATGAAAAGTGAATAGTTAGTAATAAAAAGTAAGTAGTTTGTTATTGATTATTATTATAGGGGTAATAATTTGATATCTCACTTTTGAAAAATCATCTATACACTCTATTTAATAAAGGAATGAATCTCATTTTTTAATAGCGACTCTTTTTTTAAATATAATTAATTAAAATATATTAATTAATTAAACTAAATTAATTAATTAATTAAACTAAATATTATAATTAATTAATTAAAATTTAATAAAATTTTATTTTTTAATATTTTTTCAAATCATTCACTGTCGATACAAATAATAGTAATCTATCCTTACTCTTAACTTAACTAATTGACGTAATTATAATAATAATATTCATTATTATTCCTCAGGCATATTCATTTTCGTTCTTATCGTTATTATCTCGTGCGAATCCCTCTTCTCAACCAAAACCTCTAAGTTGGAGCAACTTGAGTCTCAAATTATGAACAGAGGAGACGACAAATTTGCATTGTGGCAAGCCTGTCTTAACAATACTGTGCAAAAAATTCTGAAAATGGAAAGCACAAACATCCGTGGTAAGAAACAGCAACAGTACCTCTAGGAGTATTCTTCAGTTGATGATCAAACAAGGGAGCGTACATGTAAGAGTCTGACTTCAAATACTCCTCAACCTTCTCCACTAATCTTTTAGTCTTCCCTCTCATGTCACCATTCGTCATCTCCGCTTCTTGAAAAATATTAAACGTTCCATTAATGAGAAACTGGAAAACTCATGTAAACCATGGAATGGGATGTCTTGAACAATATCACATCTAACTGAAAGATGAATTGTAATTGCAAACCTTTAATAGAAGAAGAGCCAGACTTCGACGCTAGAGAAGCAGAAAGTGGAGAAAAAACGAAGCGAAGCAAACATGTGAGAATCAGACACAAGACAGTCAACAACTTTCTTGACGAAAGTTTCCTTCTCTCTCGTCAGAGTTGGCTTCTTACTCTTCTTCTGGACACCCATAGAGACTTTCTTCTCCATGACCGGTACAATTTCCACCAGATTTGTGAGAGCAGAAAACAGGAAGTCATGAACTTCGGAAGCTGGAACGATGACACTAAGCCTCAGTATCCCGTAAAGGATCAGAAACTAGCTTTGAATTACACGCGTCATGTACAAAGAAGTGCCACCACACAAGTCCTTAGGGTCCGGGTTACGTGTAAAAAGCAGAAGTAGCCATGTCCCGGACACATGGCAAGTGTTGAAGATTTATTGAATGGCACGTCATAGTGTACAACCCACGTACATTACCATAACAAGTGGTTTGAAGTATGAGTCTTGTTAAAGACAGAGGACTCAACTAAAGAACACAACTCCGAAATGAAATCAGAATTTGATGATCTTTATTGCTGATATCAACACTACTTATAGCAGTATAAAAGGAATTGGAACGTTAAGTAGAATCCTTAAAAATATGCTAACAACCAGATGGGAAAAACAAACTTTGTGTTCCCTACAAATCAGGAACCTTATTAGTAGATATCAAGCTAACTATCTAACAGACTAACAGCTAGACTAACGACTAATTTAACTTTAACATCCTCCCTTAAACTGAATATTGCTTGTCTCAGATATTCAGTTTATAAACGCTTTGCTGCATATGCCTAAGGCTTCTCGCTGCTTCACAAAATCTTCATGTTTGAGGGGCTTTGTCATCACATCTGCCAGCTGATCCTTTGTAGAACAAAATTCCATCTTCATAGTACCAGCTCTTGCGAGATCACGCAGGAAGTGAAAACGCACATCTATGTGCTTGCTTCGTCCATGCATAACTGGATTCTTTGACAATTTAATACTTGAACTATTGTCACACATGATAACACATCACTCATCCTGACTAGAATCCAGCACTTGTAGAATTCTTTTGATCCAAATCACTTGACATACACAAAAAGATGCTGCAATAAATTCGGCCTCTGTAGTAGACAAGCTTACTACTGGCTGTTTCTTTGAACACCATGATACAGCTCCAGTGTTAAACAAGAAAATATATCTAGATGTGCTCTTCCTGTCATCCAAATCACTAGCATAATCACTGTCTGTATATGCTGTCAGTTCGTCTCCTCCTTCTTTGCTATAAAAAATCCCAAATTCAGTTGTTCCTCTAACATAGTGAAGCATTCTCTTTGCTGCTTGCAAATGTAATTCAGTGGGATGCTCCATATATCTACTGATCAGACTGATAGCAAACATGATGTCTGGGCGAGTAGCAGTAAGGTACATCAGGCTCCCTACAATCTGTTTAAAGAGAGTTGTATCCATTTTCACTCCTTCTTTGTCTTTCACAAGCTTTGTACCTGGGACAACTGGATTTCGAGCAGGTTTGCTCTGATCCATGCTGAATCTCTTCAAGATTTCTTCTGCGAATTTCCTCTGGCATATGAAAATTCCTGCATTGTTCTGGCATACCTCAAGGCCTAGGAAAAAATTCATTTTCCCGACATCAGTCATGTCAAATTCCAGCTGCATTGATCTTTTAAATTCTGCAAATAATAATTCATCATTTCCAGTGAAAATAAGATCATCAACGTACAAACTTACAATCAGTACTTTCCCTTCCTTCCCTCGTTTGACGAATAAAGTGTGCTCATGTTCACATTTCTCAAAGTTCTCCTTCAGGAAGTAGGCTTCAATCCGGCTATACCAAGCTCGTGGTGCTTGCTTGAGCCCGTATAGTGCCTTCTTCAATTTATAGACTTTGTTCTCAGCCCCTTCCTACACATAGCCACACGGTTGCTCTACAAAAACATCTTCCTGCAAGTCACCATGTAAGAAGGCTGACTTTACATCTAATTGGTATAGGGGCCATCCTCTGGTTGCAGCAAAAGCAATTATCAGTCTGATCGTGTCGATTCGAGCCACCGGAGCAAACACTTCTGTGTAGTCAACACCATGTTGTTGGGCATATCCCTTCACCACAAGTCTTGCTTTGTACTTGCTTACCTCGCCATTTTCATCAAGTTTGGTTTTGTAAACTCATTTCACCCCAATTTTCTTGCTCCCATTCGGTAACTCCACCAATTCCTAGGCGTTGTTTTTGCTATGGCTTGCATTTCGGCATCCATTGCTAATCTCCATTTTTCATCTTTTACGACCTCATCAAAAAATAAAGGATCTCCAATTGTTTCAGTGAACATGGCCATATCTCCTTTTACTTCTTCATCATCAGATAACCCTTCTCCTGACACAAAGTCTTGCAAGTGAGCAAGTGGTCTGCGATTTCTTGGAGGCAATCTAGTAGTAGGTGCAGTAGGTTCAGGAGAGGAATTTCCTACAACTGGTTCACCAAAACTGTCTCCATCGGATCTTTCACTTGGTCCAGCATCTTCATCATCGTCCCACTCTAGATCACACACCATGTGCTCAGAGTTGTTGTCTTCCCATGACCAGCCTTTATCCTCTTCAAACACCACATCTCTGCTCATCAGAATCTTTTTCGTGACAGGATTATATGACTTGTAGGCCTTGGACTCTTCACTAACACCTAGTAGTATGCAAGGCATGCTTTTATCATCAAGCTTGGTTCTAGTCTGATCAAGAATATGCACATGTGAGACACAACCAAAGACTCTGAAATACTTAACTGAGGGTTTGATGCCACTCCATGCTTCTTCTGGAGTCTTGTCTTTGACAGCAAGAGTTGGACTTCTGTTCAGCACGTGTACAGTCCAATTAACAGCTTCAGACCAGAACATCTTTGGAATCTTCTTCTCAGACAGCATACTACGAACCATGTTCATGATGGTTCTGTTCTTGCGCTCAGCTACGCCATTTTGTTGAGGCGAGTAGGCAGCAGTTAACTGTCTTCCAATGCCATGCTCAACACAAAAATCAGTGAACTCTTGGGATGTAAATTCTCCTCCCCTATCAGTTCGCAAATTCTTTATAGGTAAGTTCACTTCTTTTTCAATATAACTCTTGAACTTCTTAAAGCAGTCAAATGCTTCTGATTTTGCAGTTAAGAAGTAAACCCACAATTTTCTACTAAAATCATCAATGAGAGTGAACAGTTACCTTTTCTTGACATTTGACATTTGCATGGACGAGCTGTAGGACTTGTGTAGTTCTCCAGCTGCTTGTGCTTGGAAAGGGGTCACGGTGTTGCTTTCCAACTAGACAATCTCTGCACAGCTTCGAGGGTGGCTTAAGCTGGGGCAAATCCAACACCATCTCCTTCTGTTGTAGTGTCTGTAGACTTTTGAAGTTCAAGTATGCATATCTATTATGCCAAAGGTGAGCTACATCCTCTGACACAGTACTGAAGCATGCTGAACCTATAGGTCGAGACACAACATTGAGAACAAACATTCAATTTGAAGCCATTTTTGTCTCCAGAATTAGTCCTTTCTCATGATGATAAATTTTGCAGATGTTGCAATGAAACAAAATGGCCAGGCCTTTTTCCTGTAACTGTTCAATGCTCAGCAAATTATTCCTCAAGTCAGGTACATAAAACACACCAGTGATGATTTGTACAGAATCTTTCACCTGAAGCCTGATATTGCCTTTGTCGATAACATTTAAATACGCATTATTACCCAACTTCACAGAGTCAGTGTAATTTTCATCAAAGTCGAAAAAGTATTCCTTTTTACCACACATATGATTACTACAGCCTGAGTCAAGAAACCATACATCACCTCCTTCTTGACCAAGAGGATTTGGTTCGAGCAGAGCCATTAGCAGCATTTCTTCCTCAACAAAATTAGCCTCCTTCTTCTTTTGTGGACATTCCCATTGAAAGTGTCCAAGATTGTGGCAGTTGTAGCATTCAACCGTTGCTTTGTCAATCCTCCCCCTTCCTCTGCCTCTGCCACCACGTCCACGTCCTCTACCACCAATTTGCTCTCCATGAGTGACCTTCAACGCCTGTTCTTCCTCCACCAAAGGATTCATGCGCTGTTCATGAACCAGAAGATTACTCTGCAACTCATCAATTGTCATCGTGCTTGTGTCCTTTGATTCCTCAATTGAGCACACAACATAATTAAATTGAGGAGTCATGGACCTCAAAATTTTCTCAACAACACCAGCATTTCCTTTATCCTCACTATTTGCCTTTAACTTATTTGCAATAGCAAGAGTTCGACTGAAAAATTCACTTACAATTTCTCCCTTTTTCATTTGCAGTGCCTCAAATTCTCTGCGTAGTGCTTGCATGTAACATCCCGTTTCCATCCAAAAGGTTAGAACCCTAACGATTTGATACATGTGAGAGCAATAGGAGAAAATGGGATAACACATCTCATGCTCATGCATTACATAAGGTGCACATGCACATACATAGTGAATCCTTGCACATAACAATAATTGTACATGCATTCATTGACATTCCCGGTATAATTGGTAATAAATGTGACTGTTTTGAGAATTTTGGGTTATTGATCTTAAAAATTTATTTGGAAAGTGAAATTAGTGATTTAGTAATTTTGGAGAATTTTAGGAAATTTTTCTGGAAATTTTCGGAGAGAATTTCTGGACCGGAAAAATCGCCAAGTAGCGGACTGATTAGTTTCTAGTACTGAAAATTACTGCCCAGATAAATGATTTTGGGTTAAATGAGAGCCATTGGATTGGATTAAGGGTTTGATTTTTGTCTTTAGTGATTTTTGTTTTTTTCCTTAGTAAAATGCTAAGTGTCCAATGTATTTAATGATCTTGCCTTTGGTCATTCACGATGCTTTCC
>JANVCL010000008.1:558668-574448 GCA_026546855.1 Erythroxylum incrassatum | reverse complement strand
TTACTCACTAAGCTATATGCTTAGCACGGTGGATTTGCCCCGTGTAGGTTCAGAGCGAGGAGATTAAAGACTGGGACAAGTCAACTGCAGTGGCCATAGGAGTCTGTTTTATAAAAATGTATTTTGTTTCCTTTGTTTGGGGCTTGTACATATTCTTTGGATTTTTGTTCTGAGATTACGATATGTAATATATGTGTGTGTTTGAGTTTCTAAATCAATAAATGTCAGTGTGATGTTTGGTTTTGTTTGTTCTGTCTTGGGTGGCATCCAAGTATCCTCCCAGGGGGTATTTGGGTGTTACACTGCTCACAAGACATGCAATTTATTTATATCCTCCCTGGGTGGGAAGGTTCAGCTGCAGATGCAAGAGTGCTCCGAGATGCATTAAGTAGAAGAAATGGACTACCAATTAGGGATGGTAAGTTAAAAATAAAAAGTGAAATATTAAATATATATATATATATCACTTAAAATTTTCTAATTTATTTTAATATATTCTCAATATTTTAGGTTATTACTATCTAGTAGATGCGGGATATATAAACGGCAAAAGATTTCTCGCACCATTTGGAGGTCAAAGATATCACCTCAATGAATGGATTCCAGGATATCAACCAAATACCCCCAAAGAATTGTTTAATATGAAACATTCTTCATCTAGAAATGTTATTGAAAGATGTTTTGGATTGTTGAAAGTTCGTTGGCATATCATTATGAACTCAAATTGGTATCCTATTAAATTGCAAAGTAAGATTATAATGGCTTGTTGTCTTCTTCACAATCATATAAAAGAAATATGCCTATTGATCCAGTAGAAGCTGATTTAGATGCAAAAGAGGAAGAAGAAGAAAATGAAAATGGAATTGAGTTAGACGGAAAGCTGATCACTTCAGTCGAACCATCTGAGGAATGGACAAAATAGAGACAAACTTTAGCCAATCAAATGTTTGATGAATGGAGACAAAACAAAAATAATGGATAAAAATATAAGCTTTCATATTTTTACGGTCTTTATTCTTAGTAGCTTTAGGTAGTTTAATATTTTTGTTAAAGAAATGCATTATTTAAATTTATTGGATTATTTTCCATTTTCTTAATGTTAATGAATGTTTTCTTAATGTCTTATATATAATTATTTTATGAATTAAATGCATATAATTTTTATTACATTTAACATTTATTATATCAAAATCAATTTACTTTTGTCAGGTATGGAACGTAATATTGGATCTCGCAGAGGCAAAGGTAGAACCATGTTTGGACTATTATTGAGGATGAAAAGTTAGTTGAGACCATGCTTGAATTGAAAGAAAGTGAAAAATTTGATGGTGAAAATGGCAGTAGATTAAGGAAAGGATATCATAAAGAACTGGAAAGGATATTAGATTAAAAATTACCAGGGCATGGTTTTAAAAAAACCACATATTGAATCTCGTTATAAATTATTGAAAAAACAATATCATGTTATTTATGATACGAGAGATAGTGGAGAAACAAGTGGTTTTGGTTGGGATGATGAAAAAATGTGTTATTGCAGACGATGACGTGTGGAGTGCATATTTAAAGGTTAGTACAAATTAGATTACTTAGTTTTCTAAATTTTTTTTACATGATTTATATAATGATTGATGTTATAATTTTTTAGCACTATTTTTTGTATTAATGTTTTATCAATATTTGTATAATAATTGATGCTGTGATTGTTGTAGATTTATTCGGATAATTCATTAATGAGGAGTAGATCATTTCCCTACTATGATAAACTAGCTATTATTTGGAGACAAGATCGAGCTACAAGAAAAAATGTTGAATCACCAACAGATATGCTAGAAAATATAATAAGAGAAGAGAACATGGATGAACAGAATGAAGAATCTAATAAGGGGAGGATGTTGAGCCTCAAAGAGATCAACCAATCAGGAATAATTCTCAAGGTGAAGGAAGTTTAAAGAAAACACATCGCAAAAGGAAGATAAGTACTGATAGTTTAGTTTCATGTTTGGAACGTATCACTGAAAAGCTTGCTAAAGGTTTGGAGAAATCTAACGAGGAAATGGCTAAAGTTACAGAATCTATTGCAGGGTTGAATCAGAAGGAATCTGAGAATAGGTGAAAATTAGATGAAGAACTTAACAAACTGAAATTCTTAACACAAGTTGAACGTATTAGAGCTGGAATAAAACTTGTAAATAATCCAAATCATAGGGATTATTTTTTCACTCTTCAAGATGCTGACAAAGAAGAATATCTAAGACAGATTTAAAGAGAAATTAGTTTTTAAGATTTATCTTTGTACTCAATTGAGATTTTTTAAGTATTTTTCAATACTATATTTATGATATAACAGTATTATATGATTAGAATATCATAAATGAAAAAAATAACATTTTATAATATAACTTGTATTACAAATTAACATAATTTAACGATTTCAATTTTTATTCGATTTGTAAGGCTATAATTAGAAACACAAGTCATAATTAAATTACATTTCATGAAATACTGTTGCATACCAAACAGTATAATAAGAATCCACACAACTTTCCTATTAGAATTTTTATAAGTATAGAAACATGTGAATATCTTTCCTTTCTATAGATTTATTTTATGAAGAATCAAATTCTAAATTCACTTTATTTTCCCGCTAACCAAACGGGACGTAAATGTTATGTTCTTTATATTTCTTTAATGATTTATGTGCTCTGTAATTCAGTCATCAGTGTAAAACTCTATTTACAGTGTAGAAATATATATTGTATAAATATATTTCTTCAAGTGTCTTTTGAGTCCTTCATCTTCAAAAGTTCAAATTTCCTCCTCGGATTGAGCACTTGCATCTGCCTTTTGATTCCTTTGGAAATCTCTTTAAGAGTGTCCCAAGCTTGCTTTGCGGCTTCACAAGCTATAATCCTTGTGAAAACCTCACCTAATGAAGCTGAAAAATTACTAGTGATCTAGAATCACACGGTAGAAGCCAATATACGGCTCTGGCACCAAGTGGAACAGTTTGCATGGTGGCTAGTATGAGTTCATCGGATCAGAATCATGATACTACTCTAATTGATACAAAACAATGAAAAGAATGAATCCTGGCAATGCTAACAAACTTTAGTTGCACTGTATGTCTACCTTCTTTTGGATGTACCGAAATATCTGCATGACAGAGACTTTTGACGTACTACCAGAGTTTATACATAATCTTGCTATAGCTAGAAGACTTTTAAGCTCTCTGGAGTTGTAACTGTTCCCAAGATCAGGGTCTATCATCTTGTGAATAGAGCTGCCAAAGCGAGATTCTTTGATCCATTGGATTAAATCTGTGTTTCCTTCTGATGATTGACCAGTAATTAGCTCCAAAATCAGCACGCCTAGCTGAAAAATTATGTTCCCACATAGCTGATCCACGGAATCTGCAACCAGTAAACAGTTGAATAAGCAATCTAGTGGAATCTCAAAAGTGATGCTTTATACTCAACCCCTCACCTTCTGAACATGAGTCGTTGGGCATTGCCGCGTAATTTCCAAGAGAGCTAAGAAGACCAACATCAGATAGCTGTTCCAAGAAAAATTCAGATGTTCATTATTTGAGATACAGGTGCAGAATCAAACAACTAAACGAGTAAAATTACCTTTGCGGTGAAGTTCTGGTCCAGCATTATACTGCCTGAGTTTACGGAGACATGATATGTTGGTGGACTGTTAAAGAGAAGCAGATATTCCTGCAGTGTTATATACCATCTGTCATTGACTCCTTACAAGTGTCTCAGTGCGAGCAAAGCTATTGATCTTATGGAGACCAGACAAAATGCCTAACTAGCTGAAATTATAGAATCATTCACATTCCTAAGAGCACAGAATAAAGTTTTCTTAGTTACATGGTCTGTTGTTTTTCAGATATGCTGTTAAACTTCAGATAGAGAAGCCTAAAGGTTCAGATATCGGATTGCTCATTAATGGCCCGTTCATGGCACAGAACAAATCCTTTTCGCAAATAATGAACGTAAGAAGCTCAAGCATGCATTGACTATGCAGCAGCAATGAATGTTGAGAGAAGATTATGTGCATCCTACCTTGATGACTTACCAATGCTGCTGTCACACCACTGGCTATTCGTAACCTTGTCCTCCAATTTAAAGGAGTTTTAAGAGGATCTGCCAAGATCCAAAATGATTATTAAATTTGGCAAACCATATTTCACATAAAAAGTTCTTGTCCGAGTTTTACCATTAAGACATTCCTTTAAGGTTCCATTTTCTATATTGTTAAACACTAGCAACCTGCAAAGTTAATAGCATAACCAAGATGTGTAAGATCAAATACATATCATAATAGAGAAGTAAAAGACTATTGGCCATAGCAGAAGATGACATTTTTCCTCAAGTTAGTATCATCACCAAACCATGAATTTTCAACATATAATCTTGAAACATTTTCAATGTCATCAACAAAATTTATGCAGCACTCCAGCTTAGAAATTTTGATCATATTAATCCAAGGCTTTCGGCACAACTGTTGGCTAAAAGTTGAATCTCACTGACGATGCTTAACAGATTCTTTCGACTGCCTTTTGTTGTTCAGCAGTAGTATCAATCTTGACTCAGCTCTCTACTTCTGATGTAACTGCTAATTAATTGGTTTAGTCTTTGCTATTGTTTCAGTAATTGTTAGGCAAAGTTCCATTATGAGAACTTAGATGCCACTAGCACCTCTAACCCCGAACCTTGATACTGAAACTGTTTGAATGTTCATTAGTTATCCATAACTTGTTTCCTCTTGTCTCCCGTGTATGTTTCTGTCTCCCAACTAATGCATATGCCAGAAAGCATGTGGACGCAATGGCCTAACCGCAATATAAATGTACAGATTCCAAATCTTATCTACTCTTTAGGGCATTGAAAACAAGAACTGACTGCACCTCAGGATATGTAAAGCAATGTGAGAAAATTAGCATGAAACCTCTTTTTCCCTGCTGAAAATCCTCGAAGTCCAAGAATGTGGCGATGATGCAATTTTACTAGAAGTTGCAGTTCTTTTTCAAATATATCATCCCTTTGATCAAAACCTTTTACTTCTTTCACCAATGCAACATCCCCATCACAAAATCTGGCTTTGTAAGCAACACATCGAGAGTTTCCATAGATTATCCTATGGAAACTATCCGTGGCCCTCTTTATATCTTTGTATGAGAAATGCTTTAGTAATGACACTTGGCCTGCAATTACTACATATTAGCTTGTAAGTAAAGATTTCACTATCACATGCAAAACACAAGCTTCGGAGGAAAACATATATACAATAGTGAACTGGTTTTGAGAGGCTCTTATTTTTCTGCTGCTTTTGACAACTTATGGGCTGCTTGAGATCATATAAGCTACCAGGAATCGTACATGATTCCTTGATAAGTGCAAACATAGGCACAGAAAAACTGAGTTTTCTCTCGAGGAAGTTCTTACCAACCTAGACAACACTGCAAAAGGAAATCATCCTCTCATTCCTTTCTAGGATTCTTTACTTCTAAAAGCAAATTAGTCCATAGTACCACAATTTAGTGAAATTACTTTCTACAGATCTGGCTGAATTATGCTATGATAATGCTATGTGATTCAATCAGAGTCAGACCAGCTAAAACTACTATACTATCTGAAAATTTGAAGCCCCGAATAGGGCAGTTCGGTCAAGTCATCACCAATTGGCAGCCAATGTGAAATCCTAAGCAAATTGATTGGTCAAATTATCCCATTTCTTTCAAATTCACATACAATCAAACGTCGAAAGAGTTGAGCAAGATCTTGTTTAAACGAGAAAACAAAGCCAAAGGACGTGAGAAAAAAGAGAAAAAGAAGTACAAGCTGACCAGAACGAGATCGGCGAAGCCAAGCAAGAAGATGAGGCCTGAACTTTCGGATGAGGCGATTGATGCCCATTTGGAAACTACCCCAAGTGACAACTTTGTGTATTGGTCTTCGCTTTTGGTACGAAATTTAGTAGCAATAACAGCAGCAGCGGCAGTAGTGGTAAACAAAGATAAAGTGCAGAAGAATTTCTTTTACTTTCTTTTCCAGTACTTGGTCCCTCACAGCCTGTTAGTTGTGCTGCTTCTTCATTACTCTGATGTGTTCATCACTATAAAGAAAAAAAGAATAGTCAGACAGCCCCACCAACCTCTCTCCGTCAATCGGCAAAATTACAGCTTTATCCTTCTAGTTTTTACCGAAGCCATTGATTCACAATTGTAAAAGCTTAGTTTCTCCACATGGCAGACAAAGTGGCAATTCCAATTTTCTTTATTTCTGCGCCAGAGCCTGTCTACTTCCTTTTTCTTGACTTGAACAAGTGACACATAAGACTGCTCCTTTGCCTTAGCCACATCTATTGATACAGCTTCCTGCTTCAACGGAGAGGGACACGCTTCTTTATTTAATTTCTCTTGTAAAAAGACGATGTCGTTGCCTTTACTATCAGCCTTTGGACAGATGCTAGCGACACAAACCAAGCTTTTAAGAGACTCAAATGAAACAAGAGCAGGTAATGGTTGAGCCAAAGGAAATGTTCCAATAATACATATCTATACATAAACCAGTCACAACCTCAATCACCTAATGCTAATACCGTTGAAGCTGGGAGGAAGCAAATGGATCAGATAAACATGGATCAACATCCGTATATAGCACCAATCTGCCCTAGTAAAAGTTGAATTTCCATTATTTGATATCTGTTTTTGTTTTTTTGATATCTGTTAAAGATAGAAGACTCACGTAAAGAACACAACTCAGAAATGAAATCAGAATTCGATGATCTTTATTGCTGATATCAACGCTACTTATAGCAGTACAAAAGGAATTGGAACGTTAAGTAGAATCCCTAAAAATATGCTAACAACCAGATGGGAAAAACAAAGTGTTCCCTACAAATCAGGAACCTTATTAGCAGATATCAAGCTAACTATCTAACAAACTAACAGCTGGACTAACGACTAATTCAACTTTAACAAGTCTACGGTCAGATTACCAGTCATTGCTTAATAATATGCCTTTATGTGTTTGAATTATCACTTGGATGAGGCTTAATTATTGGCCTAAAGAAGAAGCCCAATGTATGTCTATTGTAACGGACTTCTTTTACCAACGACCAGCGACATTTAATTGTAAAGCCTTCTTGAACAATTGTTCTGGTTTGATCTTGCATCTTTCCTAACTTGTGCTAACTTTGTTCCTAACATTGGAAAGAAAAGCCGACTTAATTGTGAGACATTTAATTAAGTGCTGCGCAATTCGTTGTAAAAGATCAAGTCTGTGACACTATGCATTGTACCAAGGATTTCAGGCAAGAGGCCTCGAACAGAGAGGGTACTTGTTCACATCATTTCTTGACGAAGCTGAAACTATGAACAGATCATCTCATTGCAGAATCTATAGACAATCACAAACTGAATGCAAAAGAAGCACAATTTTTTTTCTTGCCTTGCTAAAAATTTACATTCTTTTTCTACATTTTAGGTTTACAAACAATTACTTTGGTCAAGTAAAGACTAATACATGAGGATGAACAAGGACAGACTCGTGAGTTCCAACCTTGCTCTGTAAAGAAGTCACAGACTACACTAATTCAATAAACTGCGATGTGAAATGAGAGGGCTGATCTAAGTTCATCCAGAGGAGGCGCTACTAGACTGATTTCATCCCAAGATTTTAACATTCTTTGTTGCCTCAGCTCCAATTTCAGTTCCTATCATACAAATGAAAAAAGAACCATTTAATGAAGTTAATTAAACATATCATTCAAGTTCCTTCATTCTTTAACGCAAGATTTTCAACAGTCATGCATAGAGTTGAGCCATACCATCTTTCTGCAACCCCACGGGGATCAGGGGAGATATGATATTAGCTTCGTTCTCATAAGACTCCACAAACTCCTCGAATTGAACCTCCGAAGGAAGGAAATCATCACCAGCATCGAGATCAAAATTATCTGGCAGCAATTCTACTACATTAGTAGCATCAAATCCATCATCCACAGCATTATCATCATAGAAACCATCAACATCCTGATGCTGACTGAGCCAGTAATTGCGGTACCCAGTTGAAGTAGTAACCAATTGCCACCACTCAGGTGAAAAATCCTCCACTTGACGATAAGCAGCAGGTATAAAGAGTGGAGCGTCTGGGTTCAGTGTTGACCTTGATCTTGAGACCAGTGCCATTTCCTTCAATTTTCTTCTACCAAGTTAATCTGAATACCAAACTCTCAGATTTAGATCATGAAAGTGTGAAAAAAAAATGACGTTGAAGAGTAATTGGAAAGGAACTGAAAAGTTGCAACCAGGAAGCTCCTAATCGATCAGAGAAGAAGCAGAGAGAATTTTTCTACAAGATCAAACACCAACGGACAAAGATCTAAAAATCAAGTGCAAATCATAGAGATCCAGCAATCAGGACTTTTAAAAAGAGGCTTCTTTGCTTACTGGTGAAAAAACAGAAACCTTTCTTTATTTCAAGAACAGAAGGGATGAATTTAGTAGTCAAACAAACAAATTCATCCGAATTTTCAATTCCTCGATAAATTTCTCAGCAACCGAACAACAAACATCGAAAAATCTTGAGGAAAACACAACCTGATCTCACGATCTGCGGAAAGAAAGATAAAGTTTGCATGTTTTACCTTGAAAAGGGTAGAGGAGACCAAAACCGTAGCTGTTTGAACTGTGCTGAATTCAGATATATTGCGACCAAAATTCGGGCACAAGGTATATAAAGGCAAATAGTGTCGTCGGCCATAAAATTAAATACATTAATTATTTTTATTTTTATTTTTATTGAAAAAGTTAAATACATTAATTAAAACTAAGAAAATGATAAAGTCACTAACCGGGGGGTGTGGGCGTCATAGACGGTGGGCGGGTGGGTCGTGCAGACTTTTGGATGTCTCTGTTGACTTCAGACACACAAGTTGCTCATACGTCATACGCGGATCCATCCTGTCCTCTCCTGATTATTCAAACTGATCTCTTATTAATTTACACAAACACCCTCACGTAACCGCGACTCAGTCTTTATATTTTCCTCCAATGGGTATCTCTAAGAAGGTAATTATTGTAGACATTTTGCAACTCATTTTATGTCAGCCTTGAAATGGACGAATTCACAGTGGTTATTTTTTTTTAAAAAAAATAAATATTGGGTAAATTTTCGGATTAACGTAATAGCTTATGAATTACGTAAATCAGATACAGTCTTGTATGATATACTTGATCAAAAAAGCGTAAATAGGAGATTTGAACACAAAATATTTGAACTTATGCCCCTCTAATCTGCCAACTCGACTATTCCCTATAGAGCTAACAAAAATACTTGCATCTTGCATTAATTTAAATTAATATTTAAGCTAATTTTCATCTCTTAAGTCAATCAAAAACGATAAACAAGAGTTACTTATATAATGAACATGTATTAGGAAATTATATGTGTTATATTAAGAATAAATCTCAATAATTTGAAATTATAATTGAAATCAAAACTCAAGATGAAAAATGTGTCAAAATAATGCAACTCAAAAAATTAAAAAATGGCACATTATTTTTGTTATTCACTCGGGAAGATTGAGTTTTGATCTTCTATCCAAAATACTCATATCCAACTCTGTTTAACGTCTAAAATAATATTCTTTTAATTATTGGTTGTTAGTTTAGAAACTATCCAACCTTATCTAATGTTTAAAATAATATCGTTTTAACTATTAAATATAAATTTAGAGATCGTCTAATTATGTATAATGTCAAAAATGATATTATTTTAACTATTATAAATAAATTTAGAAATCTTCTAATTTTATCCAACCACTAAAATAATGTGATTTTGAGTATTAGCCATAATTGGATAGGATTATTTTTAACAGAGATCGCGGCAGGTTTTGGTTAAGAGAAATGATTACCAGTGTACTGTTTGCCTTTGAATTAACTCGCTGACGGAAGCTTCCAAAATATAAGTTAGAATTTTCCGTGAATTTTACTCTTTTTTTATCTTATTTTATAAATTTTAGCGATCTATTTATATGAGTCCTGCATAAATAAATGGTTAAGATTCATAAAGTAAGATAGGGACAGAATAAAATGGACAAAAAATTTCATCCCCCAAAATATACCTTTCTATTAAAACTAGTTAAACTAATATATATATATAGGGATAATCTTAGAGGTTTTGAATTTTTGTAATTTTTTATTTAAAATTTTAAAATTTTTTAACGAAGTAATTAAAATTTTTAAATCTTAATAATTCAATTCAAAATGTTGATTTTTGCTTAGGTAGACATTACTTGATATTTAATAGATATATTATATCATTAAAAAAATCTTTTGAATTAAATTGTTAAGATTGTAAAAGATCGATCACTTATTTGAAAAATTCAAAAGTTTGAACACTAAATTAAAAAATGTCAAAAGTTTAATTTTTTAAATACTTTATACACTTTCATTTTTAGTAAAATTATGTTGTAATATTTTAATAATAGAAAATTACATCATTATTTTAAGTGTATATTATTTAAAAAATTATTCATTTTAAATTAAAAGGTCAATTAAGCTTTATGAGTATTACGAAGTAGTTTTTACATCTTTAATATTCGTAAACGAGATTTGGTATTCTTAATTTTTTAAAGTAAAAAATTGAAGTGAGAACAATCGAATTTTGAAGTCCAAAATAGAAACTTCAATTTTTGTTGCTTTGTCCTGTATAAAACATGACAAGATTCGGAGTAGGAGTTTCCTTCGCATTTTGGACAAGTTTTGGCACTTACCATAGCATTCAATTTTCTTAATTTACAGCTAAATTTTGTATTGCTTTTGGTTTTCTCGATGTTTGTTCGCTTATTTTGGCAATTGGGTTGTTTAAAAATTCAACATTTTGTCTATACATACACACGTCACATCACATACATAACTCCTTCCAAATGTACCAAAAATGGAAAATCCCTTCTTGAAACCCACAGACATGCTTTTCTATGTACCGCAATTCCCGAATCCAACGGAAGAACACATTTTTATTTCATCAAACTCGCGAAGACGCACGTTGTGTGATATCTTTTTCTTCCAGACTGCCGATTCTAATCTTGTTAGAAGATAAAATATCATACATGATACACCAACAAGAGGACTTGCGTCTTGCTTTTGTTGTTTCTGTTATTGGTTAGAAGAAGAAACAATTGACTAAGAGCATCATTATCTAAGAAAAACCCGTTACCTCCAATATATCCGGCTGTATGTTTCCTTGTAATTGCCAATGTAATCTATGTTTCTTCCTTCTTCATCGGTTGTCAGGATCGATAGAGTAAAGAAGCTTAAGCTTAAAAATTGGGAACTAATTAAGTTTAAGATGAACTTGAAGGAAATAAACACCTTTAGTTAAGTCAGTCAATGGAATTTAGTAGAAGGACAATCCCACAGGCAATTCCTCAGTTAGATACTTGAAGATTGTTTTTTTTAGTGACTCGAATCGCAAGACTATAAACAAAAACATTACTACCACGGTTCAAACTTTGTTAGCAAACATTAGATTAATTTTTTTAAACTTCATATACAATAGTTCAAAGCTTTAATTTTACTAATATAACTAATATTAGAAAAATATTTACGTAACATTTAGTAAATACGTCATATCAGCAAAGAATTCATATAATTTTTAAAAATTTACTCACAAAATTGAAAACTTATAAAAGTTTGACATTAATTTGAAAAAAATATTAAAAGAGTAGACATTGTTTAATTTATTTTCTATTATTCTAATTAAATTAAATTATTAAAACAAAATTTAAAAATTATTGCTTTAGCACTTTTCATAATCACTGTAATCAATATTATTTAAATTATTTTTATACATTTAAAATTATTTATTATTGTTTAATATTAATCATGGTCATTATTCCAACTAAATAAAACGAGAATCTTCTTACAAACCCAAATTAAAAAAAGGGCCATGTAAGTCTTAACTTTACCTTTTCGATATGTGCCTGCCCCATTGAGTACGTGAGAAGTAGAAGAATAATGTTGTTCCTGGCAACCCCACATGCTTCTCCTTCTCTTTTCCTGATGGGTTTTGATGGACGATTTGCTTTTCTTTTTTATTTTTACAGTCTTATGCTCATTTTATTTTATAAAGTCTGTGTTTCAAACTTTGATACCGTCTTTGGTAATCTATGCACACTCTTTAGCTTAGATTTGGAAGCGCTTTAATTTCAATCTTGTGGACATGCAGCCACTTTTGAGTTAGCTTATTTGGTGTATGCAGGAGTTTTAATAGAAAAGGAGGAAGAAGGTCGTGGCAAGTGGTGGCCATTATTGTGGGATCAATTTCCACTCTATTGTATAGTCTCGCTTAGCTATCTCTTAACTTCTGATGAACTGATGAAACTTACCAATCAAAATGTAATTTTCTGTTTTATTGAGGAAGAAAAAACTAAAGAGAAAATAGCAAATCGAGAGAGAGAGTATGCTAGACAATGTTCGGCCGTAGAGATGACAATTTTTGATTATAAGTTTAAATTTAGTTGTTTTCAATAAACTGATTTATAAGTCAAGCATAAATTTAAATAAATTCAAGGTTTAATTATTTTAAACAAAACAACATCATTTTACTTTAAAAAATTAAGCCTCGGTAAGTTTGAATATGATTTTTTTGCGTTTATGCACGTGAACTTTTCTGCGAGGCACTACTTCTTCTTACATTAATGTTTTTTTTACGTGAAGTTAGCTATACTCAGAATCATGGACTTAATGTAGGTACGAGTATAATTACAATTTTTTTTAATCCAGATATAGGAAGCCATAGTTGATATATGGTAACACTACTTGCAGACGAACTTTTTGTATTGACGTCCAAACGAAAACGGTTTCCAGGTTTTATCTTTCACGAATTGACCTCTTACTTCTCTTACTTACAACAACAGTGTGCTTGTAAAATTTCTCTCTTTTTTTTTTTTGGTGTGAGTATAAAGTCACCTACTGACGTGAAATTGCTCACAAGTTTTTTCCATCACCTTTAAGGAAGAACTTCGAATTCCTGATGCTAACATTATTATTATCATGGTCTTCAACGTCCGAAACAAACCAGTCTAGCCAAGACAGGTAAAGCAAGCATCTTCAGGCAACTGTGGAGACTTAGAATGAGACCAATCTTTTATGCTCGATGGTTAGCATACTAAACCTCAATGGAACTATTATAAGAATTACAATGGACCACCCCCCCTTGAAGGCTGAAATGCGTATTCAGTGACATCAGTTTTGTTTCCTCGTCTGAGCTTTATCAAGTTTTCATAGGAACATCAATTACAACTTTTTCGTCTTCCAGATGTCTAGTGCCAACTAAAGCAGTGATAGTTGTAGTAGAAGAAGAAGAACAACAAAAACAAGGCGATGATGGTGACGATAGTGGTGTTGGCAATAATGGTGACACAGTTGAAGTGTGTTCATTCAAGCAAGCACAACCATTGTCACTGACAATGACTTGAGTATAATCCCCTGAGAACACATTGACGTCATTTGAGGATTGATCTGTTGGACGCACAGAAGAAAAAATTTCCTCCGAAATCTGAGTCTGATCTCTCAAATGATTGTTGTTGTTATGGCTGGCTAATTGTGTGGTTGATGGTGCCAATGAGTTTCGACAGAGAGGACAAGTGGAATGGAACTGGAGCCACATGTCTATACAATCAATATGGAATCCATGGTTGCATTTAGGAAGGAACCTGGCCTCTTCTCCTGGTAACACTTCAGATAAACAAACTGCACAATCCAATCTATCTTTGCAATCATTGGGCTGGAAAACCACCAGTGGTATGTACCTCAGAACGGATGGATCTAAACCTGTTTTCACAGGCTCATGGCGGGTGGAAGAAAACACTAAACGTTGCCGAGGTGTAAAGGGTTCTTGTTCAGTGATAATAATGCACTTAAACCATTCTGGAAACAGGTGAAAGAGAATGGAAATCACCACAAAGAACAGGATTATCATGGCTAGTCCCATGATCCTGCTGGTTATGTCCACCATTGTTGAATTGTCATAGTCTGCCATAACTGCGTGCTAGCGGAACTTGTTGGATACAAGGAAGTACCTCAGTTGATCGATGAAGAGCTCTGAACAATCTTTTAAAACGAGATTTCAGGTACGAATAGGCTTTAAAACAGTCTTGCAATTATAGTCATCCTGATAAGCAGTTTCTGAGAAACGACGGACGATAGACGTCAGGAAAAAATATTTTTAAGTAGCTTGACGGACAAGAGAGTTAGATGATGAAGAACGAAATGGCTTAGAATTAGAACTAAAATATATTACAACGGGCGTAAAGGTTTCACCAAAACTTGTAAAAGTTATTCACTTTTCGCACCAGAGGACAACATGAAGACGACCAAATATAGGAATAAAATATTAAGTCGTGCAGAACGTCTCCTCTTGATGCCTCCTCACGACATAGTAAATAATGCTTGTAAATGTGTTCTCCATTTTGGATTCTTCTGTTACTGATCTGTACGCTTTATTAACTAAACTTCCATTTGCAAGATCTTTTGTTAGGTCCAACATCTGTATATCTCGGACACGACTAAATGGGTCTGCTTACTGAACTTTGTGATCTATTACTTTACTCCTGTGGGTTTAAGCTGTAAATTTAAACTTTAACAAATTAAGCAATATTTCAAGCATAGAATTTATCTAAAATCATCTATGACAAAATCATCTAGAATTCAAACCCTAAGATTTGTGATAGATACGAAAAGAAGGAAATATTAACCTTGATTCATACTCAGTGTAATCCTTTCTTGTTCGCAAATATCTTCTTTTTGGAACAACTTTATCCACTCTCACCTCCTTCCTTTTCTTCGTACTTTTCAATAGTGCAAGATCTTATTAATTTTGATATATGTTAACGTTTCGTGACTGAAGCAAGAGGGAAAGGACTTTTTATTAATTAACCCTAATGATTTTAATTTTCTTTACAAGTCCAATAATCATTATCTTGAGCTCATTTTATATTAAAATCAAATAAAATAATATGGGTCACATTTTATGATATTAAATTAATATAACAATCTCTCACTTGGCCATGTTACGACTTAATGATCCAACTAACACAAGTGGGCACCATAATTGCATCTATCAAAATCATCAAACTTGAATGAATTGATATAATGAGATCATGACAATCACAAGTCATCTAATAACATGATTCCCTTTATGTATCACATAATCATCTCAATTCAAGATAACTCTCATTGAGAAACACTATAATTCTCAACTTTAATGTTTTATCAAAAACATAATTTGTCATCACAATAAAACAATGTGTGTAAACAACATAATGTGATAACTAACAAATAAGCAAAAACGTAGCATTAATTGAATTCATAAGTGTCAAAATAATAATAGCAAATATTCAAACATATGTATATACATAATATGATCTCATGCTAACAAGGAGTGCTTATCTATAATGCCTATCATTTTAACATGGCCAGTAAATGTTTTAGGCGGTAATATTTTAATTAACCAATCTGCTACCATTAGATAAGTTACAATATGCTCAATTGTGTTAGAATTTACAATAGGCCTACGGGCCCACACAAGAAGGAAAGCTAGACCACATACAAGCTCAAGTGAGATTCCATCTTAAAACTAATTGGTGATAGGTGGAGTAGCCCACTAGACTTATATGTTGGTCTTCTTTCCTCTCTTTTTCCATTGTGGGATAAGCTCCAACTCTTATATTTCAACAAATTGATCCTTTACACTTTTACACTAT
>JANVCL010000008.1:533560-552090 GCA_026546855.1 Erythroxylum incrassatum | reverse complement strand
ATGGTATAAATGTCTGGTGCCACTTATGGTTGTGTTGAGTTATTTTCTTTGTTCAACAGGGGGCAAATATCATACAACTTAACGAAAATCTGCCAAAATTTTTATAAATTGTAGTTCACATCTAACAGTTTAGTTTATTCATATAGGAAAAGTCATTGGGCATCAAGCCTACACCTATTCAGTTGCTTCTGCACACTCACACGAAGAAGCATGACGGTGTAACATTCATCAACAACCACTGTAGAGAGCTAAATGTATGTCAACTTAATGCACTTTATATATTTCTTAATAATGATCCCTTCCTATTAATGTAAACTTGTCATACCTTATAGGATCACTTACAACAAACCATTCAGCGACAGTCTCAGGAGGAACAACCTGTAGATGAGACTCAGACGTATCTCGAAGTAGTGGGTGGTAGGAATCGTCGTGGTAGGATATTTGACCTAGGTTCATATGGGAACACATGTTATTCGCAATATTCCATGTCCAGTACAGCAGCGTCCACTAGGCCAGTGAACAACAATGAAGTCATCGAGCTTCGAGCCGCAGTGCAAACATTGATGGAGAAGATAGCTCATTTGGAAGAGGGGCGGATAGAGCAGATGGACCAACAGATGAGAGAGCAGGATCAACGGATGAGGGAGCAGATGGAGCTAATGTCAAAGATGAGAGAAGAGATGGCACAGATGGCTCAGCTGAGACAGGATATGGAACAGTTGAAGGGAAGTTCTAAAGAGGACCACCTGCAATCACCACAACCTTAGATAGTCGAACTCATTATGTTTCAATTATAAACATAAGAATTTATGTACACTTTAATGTGTTCATTACCAATAACAACCAAATTACATTCTTTTAACTCTATATTATCATCTAATTTTCTGATTACACAAATATATACATATATACAAATTAAGTTAGTATGCACAGGTAAGTGAACTTTTGAAAATATGCATTTATCAAAAGACGATGAAATGAGTATGGTTTAATAAAAGTAACGGGAATGTTTTACCCGCGGACATTATCATACCGTCGGTAATAAAAACTGATTTACATTTTCCGACGTCCATTTCCCTGTCGGTAACGCAATGCAATGACCGACGGATTAGTATTTCTTTCGGTACCTTTAACAACTTACCATTGTCATCGATCTAGACGTACCGACGGTTGTTCCGTCCGTAAAGTATACCAACGTACTTCATCCGTCGGCGATGCATACAATCCACCGACGGAAACTTTAATCAATGTTCGTTGGTACATAATTACAACGGATTATTTTCCGTCGGTTGGCCATTGATAATACACCGACGGACGTTTTGCCGTCGGTAAATAATAGCGCCAACCTTGTTAACGACGATTTCGTCTGTCATCGCATTCCGTCGGTATTTATAATTTCCGACGGAAATATCTAGTTTGCCAACAGAATATTCCGTTGGCAAACGTGATATTTCTTGTAGTGGAACACTTATGCTGTTACGATAGTTGAGATAAATCGATTTCAAAAACAGTTTTAGGGACACGATTAAAAAAAATCAACCATCAAAATAAGGTACGAATTACGATTCATGAGTTGTTATGATTCCTGTGTTAACCATTTCATAAAATTAAAGTAATCTAGGTTTTCTGAAAATCAAAATACGAAAAAATTTCGTAATTATTCTGTTATGGCTGGGATAAAATCTCGTTTGATTTCCCGATAGTAGCATTAGATCTAGGTTGGTGAAGTTTGATGAATAGATATTCATAAATTTGGGTTAGAGCGACTCAAGTGAGTGGCTTCGCATGGGCTATAGGTCCAGTAGGTGCTAGTCTAATATAGATTCACTTATGAGGAGGAGATGTTGGAAATTCTCAAGTAGAATCATCTCACATCCGAAAAAAACAAACATAAAGAAAAAGTGAGTTATATACAAGGATACGACTCATAACCCATTGCTTTAAGGTTTTTGGTTGAGATATGATATCCTAATTGTATATAAGTTTATTTGGATTTAGTTCAATTTCTCCCCATACTTCCTCAAACCCCTTCAGTGGTATCAGAGTAATCTTTAATTTAGTAATTTGATTAAATTATTTGATTGTTATTGATCTTGAAAATTGAAATTGAAATTGAAATTAAAACCATAAATTATGAAACCAAATTAGATTTGATTAATAATCTGAATAGTTGAGATTAAAAGTTTTTTGAAAACAAGAAAACTTCAGCCCAGAAATTAGCGAAACCCAAAGTCTGGAATTCTGTAATGCAATTTATTGCTTTTCTTTTTAGGTATTGTTTTGCCGAATAAGCCTTGATTGTTGGTTAAGTCGCCAACTGTTAGAGACTAGAATAAGCCTATACGACATGTGCAAATCTGGATTGCTGTAGATATTGCCGAAGTAGATGTATAGGTTTCTGAAGGATGTGTTTTACTTGTATAGGTTTCTGTCGAATGTGATATGAAAGTGAAATTTGGGTTATTATGGGTTCTGAAACTTGAATATGCGTTTATTATGGAAAACGTATTTATTGGTTGTGTGTTTGTTGACCAACGTGTTGTCGCTGGGAGTTTATGGATGCCACTGGGAGTCTATGGTTGCCGCTGGGAGTCCATGGTTGCCGCTGTAATCGGTAGTCACATAGAGCGTTGAAGGGCGACAGTTGCCGCTGCGATGGTGACGGTCACTCCTTGCTGAGCCGACTGTCGCTCCAACCTTGGTCATAGGGAGCAAAAAACAGGCAAGGAGTGGCGGAAGGAGACAACCGTAGAAACAAAGAGGCACGACGGAGCAAAAACAATGTGACGACATGAAAAGTTTTTCAGAAACCCTAATTTGCCATAAAACAATGGGGTGCGTGTCTTACATGCGTCCCACGTCTGTGAAATGCGTCTATGGCAGACGCTGCACGTGCTAGTCAACCGTTGCTCGTACCTCACAGAAGGGTTCCGGCCCGTGCATATGCCTCTCCTTTTATTTAATTTTAAATTTTCATTAAATTAGTTTAGCTCCCTAATAAATTTAGAAAAGTATTTTCTAATTGTTTTTAAAAGGTTTATTGTAATAGAATTGTTTTGAAATTTAGTTTAATTTTTTAAGAAGTATACTTATTAAATTACATTAATTATCAAATCAATTCTAAAATTAAATTAATTATTGTTTTAATATAATTAAGATTAATAATTATCCTAGTTGCTAAATAATTTTAGGAAAGAATTTTCTAAAATCATAATTAATTGTTTTCAATTATATTAAAATTAATTAAGAAAATTAGTTTCTAAAACTGGAATTAATTAGTTTCAATTAAATTGAAATTAACTAATTTGACTCCTTAAAATAAGAAAATTGTTTTCTTAAATAATTATAAAAGGTGTTTCTTAACTATATTTATTTATTTGAATTTGATTGAGATAAATTAATTTATGAATTTGTTTGTTTAGAGAATTATCATTCAATTTATTTAAAATGGTTTCTCTATTTATGAATAATAAGTTTCTTGATTTATTAAAAAAGATATTTTTCTTGATTAAATTTGAAAAGTGTTTCATATATTAATTAAGAAAAATGTGCTTTCTTTAATATTTTAAAAAATAGTTTTCTTTTGTATTAAAGAAAGATTTTCTAATTAATTAAGAAATCAATCTCTAAATAAATAATACAAATGACTTTCTTAATTAAATATAAAATTGTTTTATCTAATTTTGAAAGGGGTTCCTTTTAATATTAGAAATATTTTTCTAAAATTTTAGTAAGCAAGAATTATAATTTATTGGATTTTTTTCAATTAAATTTTGTTAAAGGAGTCAAGATAATTAGAAATAGTTTCCAATTGGTTTTGAAATTTGTTTTCAAATCAAATTAAATTTTATTTCGAATAGGAATTTAATTCATTTAGGAATTAATAGGTTTATTCTAATTTAATTGTTTCCAAGGAGTTGGAAACATTATTTTAGATTATGAAGATTAATAACTAGAATCAAATGAAACTTGATGTTTAATGTATTTAATTTGATTATAAGTGTATCAATAACTAGAACTAAACGAAGCTTGATGCTTGATGCATTTATTTTGATTATAAGTGTATAAGTTGCATACTTTAACTCGAACATGATTAGTTTTATGATAATAAAATCTACTTAACTAAATTTGTGTGATTTGGATGAGCAAACTCATGATCACATGAATTTAGAGGCATGGATAGGAATAACATATGAGATACGTTTTAGTAAGAGTTGCCTCCTAATGTATCTATGAGTCACATGAGATGTGATTGATATTATTATCTTCCTAATTTAATTTTAGTTGGTTTGTTGAGAAAACTTAAGATCAACTATATTTGAATAGGTTCCTAGCACACTAGAAATATTACAGTAATCTTTCCGAGTAGTAATGAAGGCTACTATTTCAAATAAAATAATCAGAGTGACCAAATAAAATATTAAAGTCCTAATCTAATTTGGTAGTCATTACAAATAATTAATTACTTACTTTTCTTACATTTATCTTTTGTTCTGAGTTGAATTTACCTTATTTAGTATAGTTGATGCTAAGTTAGTGAACGAAATTTCTTGGGCATAGGTTATCTTTAAGAAGAGTTCTCAAAGTTAGAAAAGAAATTTGTATGCTCATTATGCAATGTTGCTGTAATCTCTGTTGAGGATTCGGTGACAATTTTAGAGATATGTCAAAATCATGTAGAAGACAAAATATATTGACATTTTGAGTTGACTAATGTTTTATAAACTTTAATGACAACATGTAAGATGTATGTCAGTACTATGATAGCAAGACGTAAGAGGTTGTATAGAGTAGAGCTGAAAGGTATAATACCTTAATTTAACCTATTAAAAGCATAAAGACGGGCATCAATTTTGATAATAATATTTTGATAAAAATGAATTGACAATATTACGGTAACATCTTGATAATATTTTAATAGTATTCTAATAAGAATTAATTGACAATAATATGATAATTTCTTAATTGTATTTTAATAATATTATAATAATATCTTACTTATTTATTTATTGTTATTAATATTTGTCTCGAAGTTTTCATTTCTCTTCATAAACATTTTTATTTAGTTATTTGTATTTGATGTGAAGTTGAACTTTTATTTCATAATTAATCCTACTACCAACATTTTCATTTTTGTAACGTAAATATTAGTGGGATTATTTTCATAATTTTGTTGAAAACGTTGTAATGTTACTAATATGTATATACTGAGGAGGATTGTCCAACTATTCGTTAGTCTCTTTTTTTAGATATAAAATCATCTAAGCTTTTAAGGTTCGAAGGAATGTAAATTTAAACTATAATATTCTAAACAATATTTCAAGTATAGAATTCTCCTATGTTCATCTATAACATAATTGATTCAACCTATTCAATTAAGATTCATGCTATAAGAGAGAGAGAGAGAAACAATAACCTTGATCCATGTTTAATATATGTCTACAATGATAGATCTTTATTCCTTTTGGTTACAAACACCTTTTATACGCAAATAATTTATCCACTCACTATTTCTGCTTTTCTTCGTTCTTTTCCAATAGTGCATGAACGTATCTTTTCTTTGGTAACTATTAACCAACGAGAAGGGAAAGGGAAGGGTTCTTATTTAATTATAATAAAACCTTAGTGACTAATATTTTCTACAAGCCCAATAACCATTATTTTGGACCTGCCTTACATTAGAGTCAACCTAAGTAATACGAGCCTTAACTTTATGATTATTAAATTAATCTAACAATCTTCCACATGGCCCATGTTACGACTTGGTGATCTAACAGTATAAATGTGAACCATATATTGAATCTATCAAGTCATCAAACTTGAATGAATTGTAATGATGGGATAATGGTTATTACAAGTCATCTCATGATATAATTCCTTCCATGTATCACATAATTAAATCAACTCAAATTACCTATAATTGAGAAACACTGTAATTCTCAACTTTAATGTTTTCTTAAAGCTTAATTTGTCAACACAATAAAACAATGCATGTACACTACATAATGTGACAACTAACAAATAAGCAAAAACATAACTTTATTTAAATTAATAAGTGTCAAAACAATAATAGAAAATAACCAAACATATGTATATCCATAATACGATCTCATGCTAACAAGGACTCATCTATAATGCCCATCCTTTCAATATGGCCAATAAATATTTTAGGTGGTAATGCTTTAGTTAATAGATCCATTATCATTAAATCAATTCCAATATGCTTAATTGACACTTTATGGTTTTATACTTCTTCTTTGACTAACAGGTATTTCAAATCTATGTATTTAGCACCCTTAGAATACTTATCATTTTTATAGAAGAAATTAGCTGCAGAATTATCACAATAAATTCTTAGTGATCTAGCTATACCGTCGACAATAACTACCTCTAAGACAAAGTTCCGCAACCACATCGCTTGAATAGTTGCCTTAAACCATGCCACAAATTTAGCCTTCACAGTAGAAATAACAATGACAGATATTTTTCCACTCTTTCAAAAAATTGCCCCTCCTGCTAGTTGGAATAGATAACCGAAATTAGATTTCCTTGAGTCTACACAACCAATATAGTTTGAATTTGAATAACCAATAACTTCTAAATGATAAAAATTTATTGTATATGAGCATGTGATAATTGTTGCCTTGTAAATACCTAAGTACTTTCTTTGCAGTTTTCTAGTGGTTTAATTTAGGATTACTTTGATATCGGCCGAACATTCTAACAACAAAAATGATATTCAGCAGAGTATAAGTCTAAATATACATCATACTCCCAACTACAAATGCATAACGAATAGATTCCATTTCCTTTCGTTCCAAATCATTCTTTGGACATTATATTATACTAAATTTATACCCTTTTTGAATTTAAACTACCCCTGTTGAGAATTTTTCTATCCTAAACCACTATAATACTTTACTGATATATCCTTTCTGAGATAACCCTAACAATCCTTGTGCCCTATCATGGAATATTTTTATTCAAATTATATAGGATGCCTCACCCATATCCTTCATTTCCAAGTTATTAGAGAGAAATTTCTTTCTATTATGTAACAAGCCCAAATCATTAGTATCCAAAAGAATATCTTCAACATACAATGCCAAAATAATGAAGTGTTCCTACTGACCTTTATATAGATACACCTACCAATAATGCTCTCTACAAAACCATACGATTTAATGATATCATAGAACTTAAGATACCATTGTTGAGAAACTTGTTTCAAACCATATATTGACTTCTTTAATTTACACACCATATTTTCTTTCTTACAAGCCCTAAACCTTTTTTTTGGTCCATATAAACTTCTTCTTCTAGGTCATCATTAAGAAAAACGTTCTTTACATCTACTTGGTGAAGTTATAAATCATAATGAGCTACCAATGTCATAACAATTCTTAAAAAGACCTTCTTTTAAACTGGAGAGAAGGTCTGACAACGTGTCATAACACTAGTCAAAATAAATTAGACCACTATTATAGCAGTAGTTAGTATAGGTCAATCCCACAAAGAGTATGTGCAAAGTTGTTGAAATGAAATTAAGCGTTGATTAGGTTTAGGGGGTTTTGGTTTTTCTTTTTAAATAAGAAAATAAAATAAAGCTAAACTAACTAACAAAAGCAATTTAAAGAAAATATGATAAAAGTGGAGAATTCGGTAGGGACTCAGTTCTTTGGTTCAATCTCAGCCTACAGCTTAATTAAACATATTTTAATGATTAGTCATTCTCAAACCTCTCCTTGCAACTATTAATTGTGGGTTAATAATTAACCTGAGTTTTTCCTTAGGTATTGTTTAATTAAGATACGATTGTTAATTAAACTTAACCACTAAATAACTTAGGATACATCTTTAGATTTAATTAGGCAGTAGTATTATGAATTAGGAAAACCGATTAATTAAGGCAACAACCACATACGATGCATCATTTAACCTAGGTTATGTTATCCCTAATGATTACGAACCATTAGTCGCTACAAATAAATTTTAATATAACAATTATTAATTATATTCAATATTCTAGCAATGGGTTTGTAAAAAAAATAATCTAATGAACGTATTAAAATCATCTTTTCACAATACCCAAATTCATACACATCGGATAACATAAACAATTTCTAAAGAGAGAAAGAAACAACAAAATGGAAGGAATGCTTAACCAAGTTGTCGACGTCAATGTCACCTTTGAATAGGCATCAAGAAGCTACCCCTCCATGGGTCTCCCAAGGTTGAGAGCTTTGCCCCTCATCTTCATTAGAACCAAGAGTTCCTAAGAAGAAATTGCTTCAGGCCCCAAAATGTTCCCTAGCCAAAGACGCCTAAAAACTTGTTATAGGACCGATTAAGACAAAAAAAGGAATTGTTGTCTTTTATTCTCTCTGGATTTTTCACCCACTTCCAACCACCTTTCTTGTCATCCCATCCTCTCTTCTTTATACCTTAAATGCTAGGTCAAATGAAAGAGACAGGTGGCATTTCAAAACCAAAGAAAATCGTTATGTTATTGGCCACCTGCTCTGTCGTTTTGCTTCTTTTATATACATTTCATGCTCCATGTCCTTTGCATCCAAAAACATGCACGTGCTGCCATTTTGTTTCATGCTTCCAGCTACTGCATGCCTTACTCCATCTTTGGTCCATCATAAATTACTATCTAGCATGCATCTTGTTGCATAGTCATGACACACACACTTAGGGCAATGTAACTTTTCCAGTATGACTGTGAGACATTTTAATGCTTCATTCTTCATTTCTTTTCATTTTCTTTTCTTCTTTTTGCTCCAAGAAGACAAAGGATTGTGAATCTTCAAAAAATGTCCAAAATATTGTGCTTTTGACTCACCTTAACTTCTTTTCTTCCGAATTGTGCTTAAAATCACATATGAGTCAAAGTGAGTATCTTAAGCAATTTCATGTCATTAATCACTAAGAATTATGGGATAATTATACAATCATTAAGCACGTATCAATTTCTTCCACACTTAGCTTTTGGTCGTCCTCGGGCAAAACATCCAAATTAAGCTCATAGACTTAAAAAACATTTACTCAATTCCCATATTTCCTAAGAATACATAATCATAAGTAAAGATGAATGATAGTCAAAAATCATAGCAAGAACTCAACATTCCAAGCTTTTGCTTTTGATTAGTCAACATTCAATACCATTAAAACCGAGCTTGGAAAATATGTTTAACTAAATATATCCATAGGTACACTCAATACCGTTCATGATCATGACAATCCAAAACTTTACTTATCATTTCATTTCTTCACCACTAAAGGTCACAAGCAAAATCATGAATCAAAGGATTTTTCAAGGTTGTAATGTGGGTAAAGGTAAGGTGAGACGTATTTGGGTAAAGTAGCATGAAAACCATCAAAGCTAGCGAAAAAAAGTAACAATTAATGAAATATTAAAGGCACAAGTTAACATTAATAAAAAACTGGGTACCTTTAGCCATGACGAATGCAGCACTTATATTTCTCATCTCAATTCGACTCTCACACCATAAACCTTCACAAGAAGTGCTTCATCCAAAACAACCTCCACTTTATATGCAACATAATCAAATAACTCATTCATTACAACTTTAGGAGGATGCATTACTCTTAAACAAATTTTCATCACACATGCACTTGCTCTTTGATACAGTCATTTAAACATTTTTTTCTTTTTTTTTCTTTTTATTTTTCTTTCTTTCTTTCCTTTTCTTTCTTTTTCTTCTCTTTTCTTTTTCTTTACTCTTATTCCTTTTTTATGAAAATTAAAAGAAAATACATCAACATGGGAATTTAAATGATAAGACATAAAATAACATCCCAACATTATAACCAACCTATACATACATACACCTCCACACTTATACTTTTGTAAATCCACAAACTTAACAATCAATGAATGCTTCACTAGCTTTAAGGATTAGGTGAGACACTTGGTTAGGTTTGAAGCAAGTAATGTGGTTAATATAAAAGAAAGGCTAATAAAGTTTAAAGGGGCTTATCAAAAAGGAAAATCATATAATGGGTAGGCTATTTGGCTAATGTAATTCGGAAAAGCAAAGAATGCGTAATCATTTCCATGTTAATGCATGTGATAAAACTAGGGTCTTGAATAGAAAATCAAAACAAAATTAGGATGTACATGTCATGAAGGTCACACATAAATAAAGACAATGAGACTGGTATGAATGTGTCAGTCTAATAAGGCTCAAAATCTCACCAGCTTTGTCTACCACTTTTCACTACTGTTCTAAAAATAATGCACATCAACCAATCACAAAAGTAAAAGTACAAGCTAAAGTTGACATGAAATTCTCTAGTCAATTCATTCTTTAGTCATGACTATATAATCCTAGAAGCAACAGAAAATGAGAAAATGTTTGTTTTATTCTTTCTCTCATTTTGATTGAAAACTTAAAAAAAAGTAAGAAACAAACAATTAAAAACACACCTGAATAAAAAAACTAAATGTGAAAATTTAAAGAAAATAATTTTACTTCCCATAAGTTGCCTCCCAAGAAGCGCTTTTGTTTAAGGTCACTGACTCCACTCCACACTTCCCTCATGAGATAAAATTATGATCTTCTAGTGGCAAATTCGGTTCCTCCACGTGAGGTTCTTTTGGATAGGGCCTTGGTTGATAATCATTCCCATTCAGCATCTTCCTTATCCTCAAACTCTTAATCTCTACTGAGTCCATGAATTGGGTAAATATTTCGAATGTCACTTCACCTTTTTATTCCTCATTTAATTTCTCTAACCTACTAGCTAAAAGTAAAGAATCATTCTCAACAACAAAAACA
Source organism: Erythroxylum incrassatum (assembly GCA_026546855.1). Taxonomy (NCBI): domain Eukaryota; kingdom Viridiplantae; phylum Streptophyta; class Magnoliopsida; order Malpighiales; family Erythroxylaceae; genus Erythroxylum; species Erythroxylum incrassatum. The sequence goes on along the minus strand of JANVCL010000008.1, from coordinate 541,282 downwards.
AACTTAGTATTTACCTTCGAGCTAAAAGATATATCTGTTTCTGCTTCGAGCTACCCCTCAACTTCTTCGTCACACGCAATCCCTTGAGTATTGCTCTCAAAACTCACAAACTTCTTATCACTCCATAAGGTTTCCATACTAACGTCCATTGGGTACTCCTCAAGTTGATATAGCTGCTCTTCTTCCATTCGTGATTCTAAGAAGTCGATCCTCGCTGCCATCTCACCCATTTGGTGTTCCAAGTTTTGAAAGCCCAATTTTATCTCTTGCTAGAACTATTGTATACCCATTTGAAATTGTTGTTGTACATTCTATTGAAACTGCAAAGTATTAGCATTCATAATATTAATTAGTTCTTCCAGGAATGTACTTGAATCTTATTGGTTCTCCACATTTTGGACGCTAGACCTTGTATCTTGCCAACATTACCTTTCATCTTGCTAAAATTGCAAAGTGTTAGCAGCAACAAAATCAACTAATTCTTCCAAGGATGTACTTGAGTTTTACTGGCTCTCCCAATTTTGGATATTAGACCAAAATTACCTTTCATCCTACTAGAATTGTAAGATATTCTATTGAGTTTGTTGTATACTCTCTTGAAGCTGTTGTATACTCTCTTGAAGATGCTGCATACCCTGTTGAAATTGAAGATTGTTAGCATTACAGGTCTTCATATAGTTGTCCAGAGGTGTACCTGAGTTGTAATAAGAAACTTCTGGTATGTACGAGAATCGTTGTACGTCTTGCATACTATCACGGAAGTAATTTTGTTGATTATCCCATTCATAATGAAAATTTGTATGATCAAACATAATTATGAGGTTGGGAATATGAGTTAAGAAAGAAATTACTTCCATCCATGAATATAATTTTTTCCAATTTTAAATAACTAACACTAAATAGAAAGTGAAAAGATTAAGATTAACTGAAAAGAAATAAACTGCAAACAAATACGTACAAAACACCAATTAATGTCAAGAACAAAAACTACTTACCACACTCCCTGGCAATGACGCCAAAACTGACAATGCGTCGTAACGCTAGTCGTAATAAAATAGACTACTACTATAGCAGTAGTGAGTGTAGGTCGATCCCAAAAAGAGTGTGTAAAGTTGTTGAAATTAAATTAATTGGCGTTTATGTTTATGAGGGGTTTTGATTTTTTAAAAAATAAGAAAATAAAATAAAGCTAAACTAACTAACAAAAGCAATTTAAAGAAAACATGAAAAAATGATAAAAGTGGATAATTAGGTAAGGACCCGATTCTTTGGTTCAATCTCAGCCTACAGCCTAATTAAACATATTTCAATGATTTTTTGTTTTCAAACCTCTCCTAATAACTATTAATCATGGATTAATAATTGAACCGATTTTTCCCTTAGGTATTGTTTAATTAAGATACAATCTTTAATTAAACCTAACTATTGAATAATCTAGGATATGATTTCTAGATTTAATTAGGCAACAGTATTATGAATTAGGAAAATAGATTAATCAAGGAAAAAATCACATTTGAGGCGTCATTTAACCTATGTTATGTTATCCCTAATGATTACGAACCATTAGTAGCTACAAATGAATTTCAACATAACAATTATGGATTGAGTTGAATATTCTAGTGATGCGTTTGCAATAAAATGATCCAATGATGGCATTAAAATCATCTTTTCACAATACCCAAATCCATGCACATCGGATAACATAAACAATTTCTAAAAGAGAAAGAAATAACAAAACAATGGAAGGAATGTTTAAATGGGTTGTAGACATTGATGTTGCCTCCGAATCGACTTCAGGAAGCCACCTCTCTATAGGTCTCCCAAGGTTGAGAGCTTTGCCCCTCGTCTTCATTAAAGCCAAGAGCTCCCAAGAAGAAATTTCTTCAGGCCCTAAAATGTTCCCTAGTCGAAGACACCTAAAAAATTGTTACAAAACTAAAGAAGACAAAAAATGGAGTTGTCTCTTATTCTCTCTCGGTTAAATGAAAGGGACAGGTGGCCTTAAATGTTCAGGCCTTAAATGCTAGGTTAAAGGAAAGGGACAGGTGGCATTTCAAAATCGAAGAGGACCCTTATGTTTTTGTTCACTCTTTTTTTATTTGTAATCAACCACTGTCCTTCAGCTGCTGTCCACTTTTTTGTTTATTTGTAAGCTTTGTCATATTTTATCCATAAGATATCTTTCATGGGACAACTAGGTTTTTAATGTAGAAAAATGGACAACTGGTGTGTGTGTGGTGGATCACTCACATGAGACACAATGCAGTCACGTTAGGTGTCTTCATCTTCCCCTTCTTTGCTTTAGCCCTCCACTCACGTGTAGCTATCCAACTTTTGTTTTATTATCCAATCTTTGTTATGTTGCAGCTGACACCTTTGCTCCTTACTCTATTGCCATTTTCTTGCTCTTTGCTTGGCCACTTGCACTACCATTTTGCTTCTTCTATATGCATTTCATGCTTTACGTCCCTTGCATGAAAAAACATGCAAGTGTTGTCGTCTTGCTTCACGCTTCCAGCTGCTGCATGCCTTACTCCATCTTTGGTCGAGCATAAATTACTATCTTTTATGGGCATGAGAAATAACTCATGCCCATGCATCTTGTTTCACAGCCATGACACACACATTTACAACTATGCAACTTTTCCAGCATGGCCGTGAGAAATTTTAATGCTTTATTCTTCATTTGTTTTCATTTTCCTTTATTTTTCTTTCTCCATGAAGACAAAGGATTGTAAATCTTAAAAAATGAGCAAAATATCGTGCTTTCAACTCACTTTAACTTGTTTTCTTTCGAATTATGCCTAAAATCACATATGTGTCAAAGTGACTATCTTAAGAAATTTCATGTCATTAAACGCAAAGTATTATGGAATAATTATACAATCAACTAAAAACATATCAAGGTATCTTTAAAGTCAATGCCATCCTTTTAATTATAATCTTTGGCTGCAAGTCTAGCTTTATACCTTTCAATATTACCTTTCAAGTCCCTTTTGGTCTTAAAGACCCATTTACAACCTACTTGCTTTTAGCTTTCAGGTAACTCAACCAGTTCCTAGACTTGATTATCATCCATAGATTTTAAATCTTCTTTCATAACTTTGAGCCATTTTTTAGAATTGATATATTTCGAGGCTTCTTTAAATGAGACTGGATCCTTATCAATGCTCAAGTCACACTTATGCTTAAGTGAATACACCCCATAGTAATATGATATAGCTGGTCTTTTCTCCCTTATAGACCTTTGCAATATTGTTTCTTATGGAATCACTTGATCATTTGTGACTTGCACATTATTTATTGGTTCATTATTGACATTATCTTCTTATGAGTTTGGAATATTAACTTGTTGATCTGAAATGTTACGTGACTATGATACAACAAGAGAAAAAATAACTTGAGAATAGATACTAAGTGAAGGATTTTCCACCTGAATCTCTTAAATATCCACCTTTCATAATTTGCCACTCCCACTGATTTTTCCATTTTCAATGAACCTAGCATTACCAAACTCAATTATTCTTGTATCATGATTAGTATAATAAAATATGTACCCTTTAGACTTTTTTTGGATAACTGATGAATTAACCACTGATAATTCTTTCATCAAGCTTCCTTTCATAAGGATTATAGATCCTTATTTCTGTTGGGTAATCCCAAACATGTAGGTGCCTCAACTTAGGATTCCTACCTATCCACAATTCATAAGGTGTCATAAGAAATACTTTACTGGGAACCTTATCAAGAAGATATGTGGTTGTCTTTAATGCATACATCCATAAAGATAAAGGTACATTAGTGTAACTTAACGTACTCCTAATCATATCTATAAGCGTACAATTTTGCCTTTTAGCTACACCATTCTATTGTGGTGTAACGAGTGTTGAATACAGTGCACAAATGCCCCAACTTTGAAGAATGTCTACTAATTGAGACTTTTCATGTAATTATTAGAGATAACAATAACATGAATAGTAATCAATAAAGGTAATAAAATACTTTGCACTACTGAACATGAAAAGGACCACATATATCAATGTGTTTTAATTCAAGTAACTTAGTACTTCTTGTGGTTGAATTCCTATATATGTGTTTGGTTTGCTTGCTTTTAAATCAATCCATACACACATCCTAATCAGTAAAATCTAGTTAAGGTAAGATTTCACTTTTCACTAACCTCATCAGCCTTTCTCTAGATATATGACCTAACTTTTAAATCCATAAGTAAGCAGAGTGTTTATTATATGCACTACGTTTATTACCAATATTGTGGTCAACATGGAAAAGGGATTGAGAATGATTAATACAAGGTTAAAATGATATAAACCATCCTTTAATGTACCAGAACCATAGTAGTAATGTCGTTTATATAAAGAAAACGTATTGTTTCCAACATTGCAATTAAAACCTATCTTATCTAACTTACTTTAGAAAAACTAAATTTCTAGCACGTCCAAGAATATAAAGACACTTTTCAAGATCTAAATAACAAACAGTGTCTACGATTAATTTATATGTCCCAATTCCTTCTATTCATGCCTTCATTTTGTTACCTATAAACAGGAACTCTTCATTTCTGTTTATGATTTAGATTGAAAGGAATCTTGCATAACATGTGACACATGAGTAGTTGTACTTAAATCTAACCACCAGCTATTATTGGACACTGAATAAGGTTTGATTCAAATCATATTGAAACATAGTACTTACCTTTCTTTTCGAACCAAGCCTTTCTCTTAGGGCAATCTCTCTTAAGGTGACCAACTTTCTTGCAAAGAAACAACGTTTCCCTTTATAGATTTGGCCCTCATTAATCTTTACTGGGGCTTTATCCTTCTTGTTATTCTTCTTTCCTAGCTTTCCCTTCTTACTACTAGCTTCATTATGTACTGTAAGATGAACAAAGTGTTCCTTCATTTTATTTAATCTCCCTTCCTTCTACACTAACATGACCTATATTTCTTAAAAGTTCCATTTCTCTTTAAGAATATTATAATTCATTTAGAACTGAACAAATTTAGGAGGAAGTGAGTTGATGATAAATTGTAATAGGAAGGATTCACTCACATCTATGCCCATTGATTTCAGCTTTGCGACCAGATTTTACATGCGTGTTACATGATCATGGATAGGTTGAGACCAATCAAACTTCTTGGTTATCAATTCACTCATTAAGTTTCCTATAATAGACTTGTCAGTTATGTTTGATTCTAAGTACTCATTGATTTTCATCATGAATTCTCTTGCATTGTCCATATAAGGCAATGATAGCTTAACATTTTTAGCCATTTTTAATCGCGTTAAGTTTAGACTCAACTTATTAGACTTTTTTCAAGCCTTAAAATGTGTTTTGTTAGCCTATGTACTACTCTCTGTAATGGTTGCAGGCTTCTTCAGAACTAATGCCAAGTCCTTATCCATAATACCCAACTAAAATTGGACTTGCTCAAACTAATTAGCATAGTTTAGTCCATTGAACATGATTAGACCATTGTCCATAACTAACAAAATATTAGAATTAATGCTTTGAGTACAATTAATGGATTCAAACAATAATAAACTTTAATATATATATATATAGTTCACCTTTGGGTGATGCTTAAATATATATCCTTAATCCATAATGATGTTATTAACATATATATACACACTTTAATAAATAGTCAATTATACTCATGCTAGTATGCATGTTATCTTTGGATATACAAACATATTCACCAAGTATGTTGATAAGTCTCTTTAATGTTATTAATTATAAGCAATGATCCACCTTTAGGATATCTCCTAGCATTTTAATTAATAATCCCAATTGTTCAATTTATCTTTTATGTCATTCATTAGCATCATATAATATAAAAAATTGAAATAATGGATAATTAAATTTCTAAATATCTTTTTAAGCAAGGTCACTTCAACAACTAATAAGCTTTCTTTGCATTAAACATTTAATTAAATAAGTTTGAAATTTTAACTATAATATTGAAAAATCATACTGTAAAGTCAAAAACTTTTAAGGACTAAATTGTAATTTTTTATTACCAAATTGTAAGTCCAAAAAACCGTAAGAACCAAAACATAATTCACCATTTTAACCATTTATTTTAAAAAAGAAATCACGTTTTCCAACAAATTGCAACAACATAACATCTTATGCTTTATAACTACAAACCTAAAGTCTTTCTATGGTAGGCCCCATTAACATAATCATAATTGGCCTTTTCTTTAACCTTTTGCTTTACATACTGTTGGACCCTGTTTTCAAAGCCCAACATCCGGAGTCATAAACCTTGAGCTTATTACCCTATAGGGTCATTAGCCAACATCCCACATGGGTAGTGTGCCCACATCAAGCAAACATCAAAATTACAATTTGACTTCTTCAAAGAAATTGTAGCTTTAAGTCTCTATTTTGTTTTGAAGCAAGAACCATCTTAATCAGAGCTCTATGGAACAAAATATGACTAAAAAGCCAAAGTGTGCTCATACCCCAATCCCAACCGACCCCTCACTTTCTCTTCGTCAAAATTTTTCAAATCAACTCCAAAAGATACAAATTTTCATAGAGCGATAGAGACAGGTGTTAGAAGTCTATTTGTTCAAGAATCACTTTATTTGGAGGTCGGATGAGGGAGTTATGACCAAAACAATCCAACATTTGTAAGTCCTAATTCATATTGTACCTGTCTTGGCGCAATTACCATAACTTTTTCTACCGATTTCTGATTGAGTTCGTTCTTAGATGGTTTGAAAGAAGACTTCTAGATCTAAAATTTGAGGCAAACAACAAAGTAAGATTTGGCCATTTAAAGGGCCAAAATCGCATTTTACTGTAGCTTTCCCGTGAATATCCTTTAAATGGACATACATATCCGTCTAACGGACATAGACAGGGTCCGTTTAATGGACCTAATGTCCGTTAAACGAACATTGGTGAGGTTGGGGGTCCTTTTTTACCTGATAAGGTCTATTAAACGGACCTAATGTCCGTCTAACAAACATAGAGGGATCCCCAAACCCCTTCAAAGCCTCCCAATGCTTCCAACATCCATTCTAACACCATATTCACTCATAATCTTCCCAAATTCAACCCTTCTAGTGCAAAACCACTCTATAACAATTCAAAGATGTCCTATACACACATCTTATGCAGTATCACAACTTGCAAGGATCATATCTTTCCACTCCGATATCCAAAAATTACAACCTTTATGTCGTTGGAAAGCTAGAAACATCATCTACAACTTCCGAGAAGACAATTTTTACCAATTCTACCTAGATTATTCCATATTTTCCCTTGAATTCAGAACACAATTCCTACCCTTATGAAAAATTGAAAATAGCAATGTAAAGAATTGAAAACCCATAAACAACCATAATGTGTATGTATTTCATTCACATCAAAAGATAAGAGTTTACAACACTTTAGTGGGCATTTCAAGCCATAATACATCATAATCCCAAAAATACCAAGTTTACATAAACTAGAATCGCTCAAAATGTGACTAAAGCCCTGTTTTACAAAACCTATCTTCAAAAGCAAAATATGCAAATTGGAGTGATGCCTTGACTCTCGACTCGATCACTCGATCTCTTATTCATCGCCTGAAGATGGGATGGAAAGGGGTGAGCTCGAAAGCTCGTGAGTAACAGTTTCATAACCGATAATAAGAAAAAACCATTAAAAACCTTCATGAACATAGCAAATTCTCATTGAATCAT
>JANVCL010000008.1:502074-523860 GCA_026546855.1 Erythroxylum incrassatum | reverse complement strand
TTTCTTTTGCGCCTTTTTGATCCTTTTTCGTCCTTAGGGTGTTAAAAACCATCTGTAAACAATTATAGAACAATTTCATTAAATTCGGATAATAATTTCAACACCTTGACAATAATTACGCCCAAAATATAGACAATTTAAATGACTTAACAGGGTTAGTCCAAGGAGGCCTCGCAATTGCTTGATAGTTTTTGGTCTTGGCCAATCTTGAATAGCATAAAATTATTCCAGATCAACAGCAACACCATCATTGGAAATTATATGCCCCAAATATTTCACTTCCCTCTTAGCAAGGTACATTTTTCCTTTTTGACAAACAACTGGTGAGTTCTTAAAATATTAAGTGTCCTTAATATGTCTCATATGCTCTTCCCAAGTTTTTCTATAATCAAAATATCGTAAAAAATTACCATAATAAATTTTCAAACGTAAGGATTAAATACCTAATTCCTTAGCAACTGCAAAGTAGAGGGAGCATTTGTCAACCCAAATGGTATCACTATGAACTCATAGTGTCCATGGTAAGTCTGAAAATTAGTTTTTGGGATGTCTTGATTCCACATTCGTATCTGGTAGTAACCCATTCTCAAATCTAGTTTCGTGAAAAACTTAACACCTTGTAGCTCATATAGTAGTTCATCAATAACAGGAAAAGGAAACTTGTCTTTAATGGTGACTTGGTTAAGTGCTCGACAGTTGATACATAACCTTCAAGAACCGTAATACTTTCTAACCTGAAAAACAAAAGATGAGTATAGGCTCTGAATTAGACGCAAGATACCAGATGTTAGCATTTCTTTCACCAATTTTTTGATTTCATTTTTTTGGTAATGGAGATATCGATATGGCCGTGCTCAAACTGGTTCACATCCTTATTTTAGGATAATTTTGTGATCATGGCTTCTAGGTGGAGGTATACCTTGAGGCTCTTCAAAAATATCTTGATAAGAATATAAAAAAAGACTTCATTTATAGGTAAATTAAACTCAATTGAATAAGAGCCACGTGCACCTGATGCCAGCATGGTAATGGAATTTATCTGTACGATGATCCCTTCCTTTTTTTTATTTCTTTGCTAATTTACAAACCATCCACTAGTCTATTAATTAAAGTTGACAGACTTGTGAGATTGATTTTTTTTTCATTTGTCTCGAATTGCATTGATAATTAAAAGAAATCTATAAAATTGGGCTTAATGTACTCAACCATTAAGCCCCCAAGACAACATCACAACCCACTAAGGAGATTAAATAAAAATCTGCAACAATTAACTTGCCTTGAATCATTAAACTTACCCCATTACAACGTACCATGCTAGCAATTTTCTCACAATCGGTCACTATAACTTCAAACTGTTCTTTTGCATTAGGTATGATCCCCAATCTTCCTACACCCTTACTATCCAAGAAATTGTGGGTACTGCCAGAGTTCATTAGGATAACAATTTGTCGTTGGGCTAATCGACCATGAATCTTCATTGTTTGCGGAGCTCTAACACCATAAATAGCATTGATTGAAATCTCCGATGTCTCTAACTGTTGATTTTCTTCAATCGCCATATCAATATCTGCATCTTCATCTTCAGCATTAGAACATTTCCCTTCAATAAGGAACAACGTTTTGCATCTATGCTCGGGACTGAATTCCTCGTTACAATTAAAGCATAGTCCTTTTTTCTCTTCTTTCCTTAACCTCAATTGGAGTTAACTTTTTAATTGCATAGTAGTATCCTATCACATGGTTAAAGAAATTTGGTTTGCCTTTCATGACTCAGTTTGAGTACTGCAACGAGCAAAATTATCTTTTGCCTCAGACAATCTCGCTAGGTCAGTTGCTGCAGAAAGAGATGTAAGCTTGCAAGCTTGAATGTCAGTTTTGATACCCTCTTTTAAGCCACTCACAAAACAACTAAACTGTTGTGTAGGTGAAAGTCGTTTTACTGAATAAGAAGCTTCTCAAATTATGCCCGGTATTCTCTTATAGAACCAGACTGTTGCAACTTAGTTAAGTCACCAAAAAAGTCTTGATATTGTGTAGGGCCATACCTATCATGCAAACTTTGTTTGAAATCCTCCCATGCCATTTGTTGCATCTCATTTTCCAGGTTGAATGAAGCCAATGACACTCTCTCCTCTTCCAATGTCTTGTGGAATTCAAAAAATTGTTCAGCTCTACAAATCAATTTAGTTGGTTCCTTTTGTCCTTTATATCAAGTAAAATCCAATTTCACCAACTTAGGCATGTAGGCATTGTTGGAAGAACCTTCAAGGTTAGTTGATGCATGACTATTGCGCCACCCTTCATTATTTCAGGTTTGGCCATGAGAGCTTTCTACTACCTAACTTTTATTTGTAGAGATAACATCCAAATGAGCATTGATTGCAGCAAACACCTCCTGCATCTCTTTTAGAATCTTTTCCTGCCCTGCTGACATAATGGTAATTTCATTATCCAATCGTCCCAATCGTTGCTCCTCCATGCCTGTCTTTGATACCAAGTTGTCGTGTGTGTGAGATCTAAAATTGTCTTATGCATGAAATCTTGTGATTGGTCGATTAAGATAAGAAGGATCTCTCTTAAATTAATATTGCTTATGCTTCCCAATTTTGATTAATTGTAAATAGAAATAAGGAGTAGCTAAAGAACAAAATAAGTAATAGTTGGTTACTTCGAGGGAACCAAAAACTCCTAAGGAACTCAAAGAGCTAGTTTAGTGAATGAAAGAATGCTCCCCCCTTTATGCATGTGATTCGTTGGCAATAAATAGAGGAATAGTTTAACCACTCTCTAATATTTCAGTAACTACATATCTTTTTTTTTGGTAAATCAGAAATAAGATTAATGAACAATAACAGTAACTACATATCAGGAACAATAACAATAACGTTGACTAATTCAAAATTCAAATAACAACTTACTAAGACTTATTCAAACTAGAATCAGATAAGTGGCTAGTGGAGTTAACAAGTATCCACTCCCATCATCTCAGCTAAGATTTATTCAAACTAGAACCAGGACAAGTGGCTGGTGGATTTAACAGGTGTCCACTCCCATAAGTTACTTGACAAATTGGCTCTCTAAAAACAAGCTTCCTCCTATTCAACTTCAAACATGGAATCATATGGTATCTTATAACAAGAATTCATTACATATATTCATAATGATATATTTTAAGTGCGCATTTAGTTTGATTTTAATTTGACTAAATCTGATTTTCATCAAGCTTCATCTTGACATGAATTTCACATTGGGTTTAAGCCCAATATGAGTTCCATGGACCTGTCTCTTAGACCTACTTCCAAAGATTCGGGATTGTTATGCTCTAACTTTTGTTTTCCCCCCTAAGTGACTGGAAAATGCAATATGATCCGATCCCTCTACCCAAAAAATAATTGCAATGATACTGAATAGTTGGTTTCAAGCGTTGTTCCACGGAGACAGGACTTAATTGGAGTCAGATGATTCATAAATCAATAAGGTTGCCATCAAGTGATTGTCAAAATACGCATCAAGTGCACAATTGATTCCTAAAGTTTGGGTCCACACTCCACATAGTATTGTTTTCTTGTGCACCAAAGAATGGTAGTTGAAAATACAAAGTTAGTTTGCCATCAAACGGGCTCAAATATACCTTCACTTTCTGATATTAAAAAATAATAGTTGTCGTTATTTCAATTTCAGAATTACCCCCATTCAAAAAACAATTTCAGAATTACCCAACAAGATTGATTATGTCATTCAAATCACGTTTGGAGTAAAAATAGATGGGACCACCAAGTCAGACTCGTGATCTATAATCAATTCCTCCACATGTAAAACTATCTTCTGTCTCAAACCACACATCAGCCACTCGTTTCAATCAATGGATACCAAAAACCAGAATGAAACTGCAAATTATACAAGGGATCGCTGTAAATTATAGCAAAGACGAAGCATAGAGTGCTATACAAGAAGCAACAATCCATAGTAGTAACAGTTAAATACAAATATAAATCACAACTATGTGAGTGCAGGTAGGGGCAGTAGCCGCTAGCTAAAACCTACTCAAAAGCTAAGATCCATCCATTCATAATATAGCTATGGCTAGCTCAAGATCAGAGACTCTCTAAGGGTGCTTCCAATATGCATTGTCTCTTCTGTTGTTCCTGAAAGCGCAGCAACCGACAGAGTAAACAATGATGAGGAAAACAAGGAACACAATGTTGATCACAGCCACCTTCTTCCAATCGCTCTTGATCGTATCCAACAGTCCTGCTTTGCAAGCATCGCAATTGAAACATAGAACATCTGCTTGGTTCTCCCAAGCTGTACAATCGGTATTTGTTGAATTTGTAGTAGTCTTCGTCCAAATGGTTGGGCTCACGTATGTGAAACCACAGTCATTCGATGGCTTGCAGCAACCAGACTGTGAATCAAGACACGATTTTTATCACAACCCAGTTCATGCAATCCCAAATTAAGACGATAACAATCCAAATTATGATAAGAACGTCAAGCAAAAGCGCTAATCTTTAATGGTGATTAGCACGGATGGATAAGACCTATCTGCTTAAAAAGTTTTTTGCTTTTTGTTATTCCCTTTCACAGAAAGAAAGCATAGAAAAAGTAAAGAAAGAATCAGAACTTCTTGAGATAAGAGATATATTTTTTTTTAATAATTACCTGAATAGCAGACAAGTGCTCCTTGAAAAACTGAGTGACCGTATCCTGATGATATGTCTTATTAAAATCAGAGCAAATCTTAGCATCAATCAAGCAACTCTTAAGCTTATTCCAATTCTTGGGACTATTAACTCTCTTCTGCAACCAGTTAGAGTAATCTCCCAATCTATACTCCTTGTACCCCCTGTCCGACAACACCTGGCCAGCGCCTTTGTTCGTGACGACGAAAGCGAAGATGGTGAAGCAGAAGAGAACCATTATCAAGACGAACATTACGAGAAGATACACCCAGAGAAGCCACGACACGCGACAGCACGCGCCTATGAGTCCAGCGAGAGAGACAAGCAAGAGGAACACTCCGAGGATGATCACAGGAGTGTCGAGAAACTTCTCGCACTCAGTTGTACCACGGTTGCGCAGCCAGATCCCCGCCCATAAGATGGGGATTGACAGCAGGAAGGTAATGAAGTTGAGGATTCCAACTAGATTGTTACTGATTCGGAACATGATTGCAAGGTATTCGAAAATTTATCGCCGGTGTTTGGATAGTGAGAAAGTAGGGGTCTTGTGGGAGATATAAGAAGAGAACGTGTAGTGGGGAGGATAAACCGTAAGCGCGACGCGAGGGAGGGAGTTACAAGGACAGTGCAGAGAGAGAGACGGTTATAACTTCACGCGCTTCGGTCACGCGTATTCCTTAAAAATGCTGACACGGAATTAAATAGCTTATTTAATTATTGCCTGTAACGGATACAAAGGGTCAACGAAGAGATGCGTGATTGTTTCGATTAAGATGATTTGAATGAGAGATTTTTATTACCTTTTTTTAAAATAAACTTTAAATTTATAAATCATATTTTGATAAACTTCAAATAAAATTTTAATAAAAATTAAAAATTATATTCGAGGACAAGAATAAGTCTTTGAAGACGAGAAAACCTCACTCCGTGTAATGTTTACACAATTATCTCACAGGACACAGTTCCTGTCCATACATTTTCATATTTGCTTCCATAGGGATTCTCACACGTCTGCTTTGACTGAATGAAATGGGAAATATATATAATCCAAACTTTTAGTTAAAAGGAGTAATAAGGTATATTCAATGCTTATTGTAAAAGCCAAGGTTACTCAGCTTACAATGTTCCTCGTAATTGTACAGCGTCAACGCTTGACTTGCTCCTTCAGTTTGTGCTTTTCACGCTTTCAGAAGACTTGTTTTGTTTCTTCCTCGAGACGAGAGGAGTTCAGAAGCTTTCTTAATGTGGCAGTTTCGGACACGCTAATTTAAAATGTTCGTGAGGTGTTCAAATTGGCTACCGTCGCTATCTTGGGTCCAAACTGGACCCAAGTAATTAGTTCTAATCCGAAAGACCGCCATCTCGTACCAACTGGAACCACAGGGTGTCGTAGACGCAAGAAACAACCTTTGGGTTGTCGGCTTCTTGACTTTAACAGGCTTTTTAAAGTCATGGTGGTTAAGATAAAAGAGTGGTCTTACCCATAACAACTGTGATATTAAAGACATATTATTTTAATTATAAATTTAAATTTATTTTGATTAAATTAATTCATACATCTTAACGTAGGTTTTACAATCATTTTGTTGCTTACTTGAAGTTCAATTTTATTTCTGGGGTATAACAGATTATTTTTTTTTTTTGGGTTGATCATGCTCATAGCTCATATGTTACCCATCAAAATCATCAAGCAAACAGTCGACTGAGTAATATGAATGGACTTTTGTTTTTAAGCTACGTGGTATCATTGTCATGTCACCATGATTGATAAATACAACTATTGGTACCATATTGGCGTGTCTATTTCTTCTTGTTTTTCTTAAGTTGATGGACCCAGATGATTACTTTAGTGAAATAGTCCATCTGGTTTCACATTGCATGTTCCTGGTGTGTGGAGAGAAAGTGAATGGAAGTTTCAATGCCAATATGAAGACATAGATAGGTAAGTGTTTTAAGGTCAGAAATGGCACAGAAATATGGTAAGCGAAAAATAGTTCAACAACTCCACAGACCATTCCATCACAATGTTTGTCCTAGTCAATGATTTCAAAACCCAATTCATGATTTATATCATAGGGAAAAGGAAACAGCAGAGCAAGAGTTCACATTTTGCTTATTAATAGGCTTTCTTTTGCCTTTGTCGAAGTGAGAAACTCTTTTGCCCATTCCTCTTCCATGTGGCTTCATCATAGGTTCAATGAGATCCATCAATAGTTGTCGGGTATATGGCGACTGACCTTACAATATTTTGACTTAAAAGCCATCTTTCGTGATTAATTTTCAAATAGCAAAACAAACATGCAGGAGAGATGACAACTTAGTAAAGATCAAAATTCAACGAATTAATTTCAGTTTAATCGAATTTGAATCTGAATTTAATAAAAAAAATATTTAGATTGGACTGGTCTTAAAATATTAATTAGATCATCTGAAATTATCGAACTAAACTATATGTTGAAATTGTTTTTGTTATTCTATTTCAACATATGTCTCAACATGCAGGGTACAAAAAGAAACCTCAAAGGATTGACAAATTAAAATAACAAAAAAATTTTAAAAAATCCAGACATTTCCTTCACAGTGTAAGAGTTGAAGGAAACACTAAGCATTATTGATTCATCATCAGTGGACAACCAAGACGTACCAGAAGTACATTGAGCAATGTCAACCAAGAAGATTCATTTGAGTGCTGGACAGAGATCAAAGAGGTCCGGGAAACGTTCCATTCTCTCTCTGTTCATTCCACCTCTCAACCTGCAGCAATTTAAGCAAATCGAAGAAGGAGCAAAATGATTATCCGAAAAAAAAAAAAGGAAGAAGGAGCAAAATGTGACTCGAGGAACAGAGAATGCTTGCTTTCGTTATACAAATTGAAAACAATGCAACTGTAAGGAACTTATCTATTCTAACAAATCCACCAATAATGGAAGAATCAAAACTTCTAGACTTTAACACCCTGTAAGCTTACAACCCACAAATCAACTAATATCTACTGCTGGATGTAAAATTGGATGAAAACACAACACTAGCATTATATAATTCAAACAATCCTAAAAGATTCGACACTTTAAATTTTGTTATCCCTTCTTTATGTTACCCTTGAAAAGCTTGCAATGGCAAATATTGATTCCAATAGCAGACATAAGCAGAAAACAGGTGATGCAACAAAATCATCACAAGTTTATCATATTGCATGAATCATCAAATCCTACACCACCCCTGATCTACCACTGCTCTTTAGAAACAAGAACAGCTGCAACTAAAATAAAGTAGCAACCCGAATACCATCGAATTCCAATTGAATGCAAAGTTTAACAATTTAAAAGATAATCTAGGTTTCAAAATATTATGAAGTGACTTCTTAATCCAACATGGTTAAAGGTAAAAAGTGATCTGCTCACCCATTCTCCAGGGCAAAGGGCACGATAATATTTGGCAAATCTTTCACAATCATTAGATTCATCACCCTTTGCTGCGACACACCTGTGTGGTATAATGCGAGCTCAAGTATGATGACTTTATACACACATACATATATAACAAATTTAAATGAAAATCGTACAAAGAAGGTACCTGTGAAACTCGATGTAGCGAGTGAAACAGTGCCTAGTTTGATTTGTTGTAGGGAATCGAAAGTCAGCAGGAGCAGTTTTCAGCTCAATCTAAGAAAATGTTTATTACACACACACACAAAAAGGCTAATATCATAATTATCGACGAAACAAGAGAACGCACCTAATGGCTACGATTAAAACAGTTTGGCCAACACGGGGAAAACGAATAGTTTAACAATCAGAAATCTCAAGAGAAAAGTTGAAAGTTTTATCAAACATTGTCCATTTCTCGAGAACCAAACGAAGGATTCTATAACAAAATCAAACATAAACTTATCTAGAAACATAGAAAGAGCGAGAGAGAGAGAGAGGAAAACTGACCTCGTCGGCCATGGCTAGTAACGATAAAATCCAGTCGGGGGAATTTGGGGTTGGATCGTTCGTTCGTTTGTTTAGCGATTCGCTGAAATTTCTCAACGCTTACCGCCACTTAGAACTCTCAACGTAGTGGGACTCACAATCTGAAAGTGGAGTCCCACGAAACGCTGCGTTCTGGATTCAAGTAGCAAGCCCAAGTAAATTATAAACAGTACAGCATTACCCACCCGATCCAATACCCAATTTTTCGTAAATAAATACTAAAACTTGGTCCTTTTTTTTAATCGTAATTATTTTTTTCGAGTATGTAATAGATAATAAATTTAGGTAATAGCACTAAATTGCATATTATATGTAAACTACTTTAAAATTTGGCGATAAATTGTCAAATAACAAAATCGATCCAATATTTATAAAATTAAATAATTAAACTTTTAATTAGTTATAATAAAATGAGAAAACAGATCTTAAAATGTCAAATTATTGATGTAATTAATAAATAGATATCTATGTAAAATATGGGAAATATGTTATATCAGCAAAAATAAAATTTTGACTTGATTTAAAATGTAAAAGGTTCAACAATAAATTGAAAATTTTTAAAAGATTAGGTATTATCTAATTTGTTATTTTAAGTAAATTTAATACTGATGTTAGAGAAGTTTTTAAAGTCCTCAAATGAGATTTTGAGTTACCAATTGAGCATGTTATCAATTATTTATTGTCTTGTTTGTTCAATTTAGAGATGGTAACGTGTCAAGTTGGATTTGGGCCTGGGTTGCCGAGGGCTCCTGCTTAGGGTAGCAAACTCAAGTCCGAGCTCCCGTGCCAAAGGCAGCCCAAGCTTGAGTCGTAGCTTGACTCAATCCAACCAATTTTTTTTAAATTTAAAATGTCAAAATGACATCGTTTTTAATAAAATGACGTCATTATATAAAAATCGAGCCTTGGGTTAAGATGGACTTAAGTAACCCGAGCCTAAGCTTAGCCCAGGACTTAATTTTTTTAAGGACCTAGTCAACTGAGGCATGACCCTTGACTTTAGGCTAGGATCGGGCAAGTTAAATTAAACTTGGGTTTAGCTGTCATCTCTATTTCGATCACCTCAAAATTATTTATATTATTTTTTGTCTCAAGAGGATCTTAGCTCAATTTTTTTAATTATTTTATCTTCATAATTACTAGGATATTGTCCTATTATTACACACGCCAATTTAATCTTCCCAAGATAACGGAATTAACTCGGGCGTACAAGTTATCAGTTAAAAGACATTTATAACAGCCGTCGCATGTAAATTGTACAAATCTGATTATGTCTTAGGCTTAGAACAAACAAGTAGGAACTTTACCTTTTTAACAAGATCTTTTGAATTAATCTAACATCACAATCATTTGATATTTTAACAGTTTTGATGGTTTTGACTAAATCTACCAGAAAGTTTGTGACGAAACAATCAGATAAATGTGTCAAAACCAAATCTTTCTCTCTATTCATCCTAGTATCTCTCGAACAACTTTTGACTATGGAGGAGTAATCAGTAATCTCATCACTCTTACCTCTTCACTCTCCAAACCAACCCCATGACCACCACTTGTCAAGATCATAGCAAAACACATGTTATCAGTTTCCCATAACACGAAGTGGGATACATCATACATAGAAGTGTGAAGTGGGATATATAGAAGGGCTTATTCACTTTTTTGTGATCATTCCCTGACCCTTACTCAGTTATTCACATGGCAGAGAATCCTAAAGCTGTGGAGGCAATAGCAGTAATGGCGGCACCTGCAGAAGAACCTAAAAAAGCTAAAGCCAACAACGAAGCTCCTCAAGGGAAGAGCCTTTCGGGTCTAGTGTCCATTGTCACTTGTATTCTTTCTCTTCCAATTCTTGCGTCGGCCATATGGCTACTGTACATGAAAGATTATGATTGTGAGAAGCTAATAAGATTGCCCTCTTTACAAACTGGTCTTGGCATTGGCTTGATCTTCATGTTCTTGATCAGCAACGTTGCTGTGTTCTTAAGGTCTCGTCTACCAGTTCCAGGCTTGTTTATGGTTATGGTGCCGCTGATCGTGATCCTCACTATGGGGCTAGCACTTGTGGGAGCGAACAAGTTGGAGAGTGGGAAGATAGTGGCCACCCCAATGTGGTTCAAGCGCAAGATTCATCAAAGCCATAACTGGGAGAACATCAAAGCATGCCTTTATAGCACAGAAATATGTGAGGATCTCGCATCTAGGTCATTGGCACTGAAAGGTTTTGACTTCAGCGTCAAGAAATTATCGTTCATAGAGGTAGGTAGTCCGATTGTATATATAATCGGCATTAGTTCCGTGTGTTCCTTACATTAAAGCACTTGATCAGTGTTTTTAATAAACTAATACTTGTTCTTGTTGCTGTGTTCTGTGAATGAAGTTTGGATGCTGTAAGCCTCCTGAAATATGCGGAATGGAGTATGTGAATGCCACATTTTGGAAGAGAGATGGAAGTAGAAACATGAACAACCCATATGTTAGCGACTGTAATAAATGGAGCAATGACCCCATAAAGCTGTGCTATGATTGCGACACATGTAAACAAGGGTTTATGAAGACGATGGAAAGCAAATGGTGGAAGCTTGGACTGTTCCTCATTTTGACATCTTTACTTCTAATCGTTTCTCATATATTGCTATTCGTTGCTGTAATGTTGGAGCGTTATGGAGGGTAGTAGAACCATTTGAGTCCTGAGGGAAATTGGCTCTGTAGTGTTCTTTTCCTTTTCTTTTTGGGTTTTTCTTAGAATTCGTTTAAGTTCATAGCTGTTCTTTTTTTGTAGGTTAATAATAAAGTAAAACGATTGGAGTTTTTGTTATTCCCTTTTCATTCAATAGCTTTTAAGCTTTTTTCTCCTTCCATGTTTGCAAAATCTTAATTGGTATCAGATGCTTGATTATAGCATTATTGAAGTATGTATGAACTGATTGGTACAGTAGGGAAAAATATGAACTTATGGAAATCCTTGAAGATATGAATTTGCTGAGTTTTGACGAATAAAAAACTTAAAATGTCGAATTATGTCATATCAGCTGTTATGCACTTATGCCAATATTACAAACGTAGAAACAGGATACAATTCCTCAAAAGACACGAATCTTAACCATGTCAATTACCACGTTAGCATGCATGCATATGTACCAATTGATTGCCAAGAAAGCATCCGGTCTATACTGTACAAATAACCTTAATCTAAATTGTACACATGTTAAAAGGTTGCAAAACCTACGATAAGCCTCCACAATCTTACGAGCGGGCACAAATAGAAGCTTCTTTAATTCAACAAATAGCCATTTATATAAGGTGAGATTGTTCAACCCCCTATGCTAGACACCAGAGAACAGAAAATGATGAACTTTAAAGCATAATTAGTCACGTTTTCTTATTAGACACAGGCTCAGAAGGCTCTCCGACAGCCGAGTTGTCACCGTTATTAGACAAAGCTACACCGGCAACAGAACCAGAGGCAGCTACAGTATTGGCAGTTGTAGTATTGGCAGCTGTATATGGCACTTCTACGGGACGCCCAGCGTCCATTTGAACAGGGGGCCTTCCATATGCATCAGCGTAGTTACTACCACTATGCACATGGGGTGTGCATGAATGATCAGCACCTGCATAGCTGCTACCATACGCATTTGGAGCTGGTATGGCAAATACCAGCAGTTTAGAACAAACAGGAAAGAAAATGCGATGTGTAAGTTTTAGACCAAAAATAACCACAAAAAAGTTAAGGAAAACCTACCACGAACTCTTATCTCAGCATTCATGACCTCAGCATTCAACTTTTCCACCTCTCTTGCCATTCCAATTAGATCCTGCTCCATGGCCTGCATTTGCTGGACCGTCTCTATGTTTGTTCCTTTTTCGTGCTCAAATATAGCTCTGCTCAATCCAAGGAAGAAAAGTAAGTTGTCTAACACTCACAAAACAATACAGTGATAAACATAGCATATCCACATGTCAACTATAAGATCAGTGAAAGTACAAGCATCTATGCTTACAAGATAACCACTCATCAACTAATATATTATCATTTAACCACTCATCAGAAACTAATATAGTATCACCCCATTACACCAGCAGTGATGCAAATTTGGTGAAATAAACCACCCTCTTCCTTCATCTCCAATGTTGTTTCCACCTCTCCCCCAGACCCTGCCTCTAAAATTATAAAACAAAGAGGTAAAACATTTATCTCCCATTTTATTTACATCTTCTAAAGAACCTCTTCATTAGAAATTTAGAATACAACAACTGGCATATCTCGTTCCATTGTAACCTCAAGAAACTGATTAATTCAAGTAGAAGCAAAGGAATATTCACCAGGCAATTGCTGAGACGACAAGGTTGAATAACCAGAAGGGTAAGCATGGAACAGTAAGGACTAATGAGCAGCAAAATACTGATATATTCGACAAAATGCTGTATTACTAAACAAACAGATACAGTTAGGGACCAAGTCCAGATTCTATTGCATCTTTATATAGAGGATAGGTGCCAGAGGAGCATTTCAGATTTTCAACAAATCTGTCACTTAGCAGTTAATACTTTTTCTTCTCAATAATTATCACATGAAAAGCGGAAAGAAATTTTGTGATCATAGTACACTCAGGACTCGTTATAATGAAAAGAATAATCGTAAGAACATTCATGACTTACCGTAACCTCTTATATTCACGCTTCACATTGTCACGATCAGCAAGCAAATCTGGTAGACTCCTAATATCAGTATGCAGTTTTTTCAACAATTGTGGAGCCTGTAAAAGTTGTACAGCCAACGCCTCTCGTTCTTTAAACAGGCTCTGTGCCTCCATATGTGCCTGTTTCAGCTCATTTTTCACATGCTCACCAACCCTAATATCTGATTCCATTTTTGCAATCTTGTCCCGTAAAATCATAATCTGAGCATCACTTTCATTTTGTATGCTTCTTATGTGTGTCCTGAGTCGTTGAGCTTCCTGCTGAGTAGCGACAAGGTCCTGCTTCAAGGCCACCTGACTATCCACAAGTCTACGATTATCCAAATCAAGTTGTTCAATTTCAGCTGCCTGAACAGCAATCTTATTCTCTAAAAGATCAAGAGGAGGAGATGAACCACGTTGTGCATGGACAACACGCCTCTCTACTGTTGACGGGATATGCCCTCTTGCAGCCATTAACGTGAAAGTTCAATTTAACTCAAACAATCACAATTTCTGAAGTGTAAATCCCTGTTTGCAGCAAAAGAAAAGTTGAACCAACAATAGGTAATTGAGCAATATCTTGGTGACTTAAAATCCACCGAGTTTTGGCTGCGGAGGCTCTAACTACGAGCATAAACCGCTGCAGAAAATGCACACATACTTTATAAAGCATCTAAATTCTCAGTTAACTCATCCCCTAAAATCGCAGCAAAGTAAGGCACCTGACGTTTAACCAAAATTTTGAAAACACTCTTCTGATAACGTCTAGCATATACCTAAGTTAGACATTCACTTCCTTTGAGAAAGGACTACAGTGTCACTGCCCAACAGTCCCCATGTCCCATCGTCCTACCATCATAAACTTATATTCACAAATAACAGCATTACAAGTTCCAGATTCTATGTCAAGCATTGCAAGCTCTAGTCTTTATGTCCCTTGTGTTATATTCAGTAGAACAAGAAGCCAAATTTAGCTAAAAGTATCATCAATCCTACAAAACAGAGACACAAATTCGCGAGTCTAAGAAGGACGAAAGTTGAATTTGCGAAAGCTTTCGACTTGAACGATTCCAACTATCGAATTTTTGAACGAACGAGTTAGAAACGACTCAATACATAAGAAAATCATCAAGATTTTGATTTTCGAAGCAATAACCTAAAATCTAGAATCTTTTAGCCGATAATGTGAAGGAAACAACAATAGAAGTGAAAAAGATGATGCACAAAGTGAGAAAGAGTCAAAGTACCGGGGGCGGGACTCGCCGGTGGCAAAGAATAGCGTCGAGGATTTGGTCGCCGATACTAGAGCCCAGAGACTCTCGTTATCAAGGATTTATATTTCCCCTCCTGACCAAATATTTCTTTTGCTAATTTTAATTTTAAAATTTGGGTTGGAATTGACTTATTTCATAAATTTGTGTATTAAAATTAATCATATTATCTAATTCATTTCAAATAAATTATGTATGGCTATTCGTAATTTATTTGATTTTTTATTAAAAATGTAAATAAATTTTATTTTAATTATTTATATTTTATATCTATTTTTTATTCGCATAAAATCCTTAACAACAACAATAATATACAAAAGAAACGGACCTTAATTATACGTAATCTCTTCTTTGCATTTTATAAATAAGCCCCTATGATTTTCGGTCTTTACCAATTGTTTCAACGCTCGCTTTATTATATAGAATTATTTATATTTATAAATCTTTCACCCTTTATATTTATAAGATTTATTTTTTAATAAATGAAGTGATATTTATTAATTGTGAATAATAAATTAGTCTAAAATAAAGTTATGATGAAGTATGATTTGAAGTCTTGTCTGTTTGATTTGGTTTGTAGTTTGTTATTAAGTTGAGATAGTGACCAATTGTTTTGTGATTTGATTAGTTAGAGGGTCCAATTGTGTTGTTTATGTTATTAGAGTCGTGAGTTCGTAAATTTCTAATTGAAATTGTAAGCCTATATAAGGCAGGCCTGTTCTGTTTTTAATTGATGAATGAATAGTCCACTTTCAAGTCATAATAACAATCTTCCTTTGTTAATCGTTTTTCATTTCTTCTCCAACAAAATTGGTATCAAAGATGGCTAATAACTAATAACAGCAACGTAATAGGTACTACACAATCACTAATTCTCATCTTCAAGAGAGAGGGTTACGAGTTTTAGAGCATTCGTGTGAAAACTCTACACAGGTCTTAAGATTTATGGAAATTTGTAGAGTATGGGTTTACAAATCCGGATGAAGAAACAAAATGCGTAAGAACAAGAAGAGACGTCCCAAGGCATTGGTGATTATCCAACAAGCTATCCATGATAGCGTCTTCTCACGTATTGTTGCAGCAACCACATCGAGACAAGCATGGTTAATTTTAAAGAAGCAATTTCAAGGTGAATCGAATGTCATGGCGGTGAGATTGCAATCACTTCGATGTGACTTTGAAACTTTGATGATAAAAAGTGAAGAATCAATTGTTGATTTCTTGTCACGGGCAATGACAATAATTAGCCAAATGAGATCTTACGGAGAGCAAATTACCAATCGGACCATTGTTGAAAAGGTATTGAGACACTTGACTCCAAAATTTGACCATGTAATTACTGCTATAGAAGAATCTAAGGATTTGTCAGTTTTTTCCTTTGATGAATTAATGGGATCTTTGCAAGCCCATGAAAGAGAGAATTAATAAATCACTTGAAAAGAATGACGAAAAGGCTTTTTAAATGAAGGAGGCAGCCACCAGAGTTGGAGAATGTGAAAGTTTCGTAGGAAGAGGTCGTGATAGAGATGGATTTCGAGGCCGTGGTCGTGGTCATGACCGCAAACGAGGTAGAGCTAGATACGATAGGCATAAGAAGTCCAATGAGCAAAGAAACTACAAACAGAATATTCAATGCTATAATTGCAAGGGATATGGGCACTTACAAGCCGATTGTTGATATGAAGATTAAAAAGCCATTTATGCAGCAGAAAATGAAGAGGAAAGTAAAGAAAGTAAGCTTTTTATGGCTTATTATAGTACTAACCATATATCTAGCAATGTGTGGTTTGTAGATAGTGGTTGTTCGAATCATACGTCGGGAACCACAAGTATCTTTGAGAAGCTGGATGAAACATAGAAGATGAAAGTGCAACTTGTAAACAAAAAGGAAATGCAAGTATAAGGGAAAGGTACGATCAAAATCGAGACTAGCAATGATAAAATAAAGCGACTGCACAGTGTTCAATTTGTACCTGATCTTGAATATAATTTATTGAATGTTGAACAACCACTAGCTGGTGGTTACTCTGTATTATTTGATGATGATGCTTGAATATCAAAGAAAAGCGATCAGGTCGTATGATGGTAATTATCAAAATGACGCAAAACAGAATGTTCTCGTTGGAGGCTTCAAATATGGGAAGTTTTGTTCTTGTTGCTGGTGGAAAAGATGACTCAAAATTGTGGCATTTACATTATGGGCATCTCAATGTTAAAGGCTTGAAACTGCTGTGTGATAAAGGTATGGTTCTTAGACTACAAAAAATTAGCTCTATTGATTTATGTGAAAGATGCATTTATGGAAAACAAATAAGAAATTATTTTCCTGTTGGAAAGGCTTGGAGAGCTTCAAAATGTCTTGAATTAATCCATGTTGATTTATATGATCCGATGCAAACTAAATCTTTTGGTGGTGGCCGTTATTTTTTGTTGTTTATTGACGATTTTATTCGTATGAGCTGGATTTATTTTTAGAGAATAAAGCAGAAATTTTTGAAAAATTCAGACACTTCAAAGCCAAAGTTGAAAAGCAAAGTGAACTTTATATCAAAGCTTTACGTATTGACAATGATGGAGAGTTTCTTGTCTATAGAGTTTAAAAATTATTGTGAAGGAAATGGCATCAATCGGGAGTTAATAACTCCTTACATTCCGAAGCCGAAGCAAAATGGTGTGGCTGAACGAAAAAACCCGGACTGTTGTAGAGATGGCCAGGAGCATGTTAAAAGCAAAGGGTCTTTCAGATGAGTTTTGGGCTGAAGTTGTGGCAACATTTGTGCATTTGCTGAGCATGTCTCCAACAAGGACAGTTCTGAATCAAACTCCATATGAAGCTTGGTGTGGTAAGAAACCATCTGTGAGTCATTTACAAGTTTTTGGTTGTGATACTTATACTTTGGTAAATTCTTAAGTTCGTCAAAAACTTGATAATAAATCAGAAAATTGTATTTTTATTGGCTATTGTACTCAATCGAAAGCATATAGATTATATAATCCAGTTAGTAAGAAAGTATTTGTCAGTCATAATGTAATTTTTAATGAAGAACAAATGTGACCATGGAATGAAAAAGTTCCCAGTAAAGGAATTCTAGCAGATTTTGATGATGAAGGAGACAAACAACAGCCTGAACAAGAACCTGCAAATCCAGTAGTTTAAGCTGAAATTGAGTTACTGGAAGCGATTAGTGAATCAAAAATAGAACGTAGCAGATGAAGACCTGCTTAGATGGAAGATTATGAGGTAACAGGTCTTAATCAGTTTGCCTCAAACACTTTTTATGCCTCGTTTGTAGAAGTTGATCCGTGGATGTATGAAGATGCTGTTAAAGAAGAAAAATGGCAGCAAGCTATGCTAGAAGAAATAAAATTCATTGAAAAGAATGACACTTGGGAGTTAGTAGAGCTTCCTAAAGGGAAAAATGCAATTGGCTTGAAGTAGGTGTTTAGAACTAAACTTGATGTTGATAGGAGTATACAAAAGAATAAAGCTCGAATTGTGGCGAAAGGCTATGCACAGCAACATGGAATTGATTTTGAAGAAACCTTGTAAAAGGCTATGCATAGCAACATGGAATTGATTTCGAAGAAACCTTCTCTTCGGTAGCTTGTTTTGAAATTGTGAGGATTGTTCTAGCATTGGTTGCGTAATTTCAATGGCCTATTTATCAATTTGATATGAAGTTGACATTTTTGAATGGAGAATTAAAAGAGGAAGTCTGTGTCATACAACTAGAAGGTTTCTTAATTGAAGGAGAAGAAGCAAAGGTGCACAAGTTGAAAAAGACATTGTACGGATTGAAGCAGACTCCTTGAACATGGTACAACAAAATTGATGGATGTTTTAAAAAAAATGGCTTCATTAGAAGCAAGAATGAGCCGACTTTGTACGTAAAAAAGGAAGGTAAAAATGATTTCATCGTTGTTTGTCTTTATGTGGATGATATCAATTATACAAGCTCTTCAACTTCTCTTATTGTTGATTTTAAATTACATATGCTGAATGAATTTGAAATGTCGGATATGAGTTTGTTGCATTATTTCCTTGGTCTTGAAGTGCATTAAACTGGAGATGGAATTTTTATTGCTCAAAGAAAATATGCCAAGGATTTACTGAACAAATTTAGCATGCTTAACTATAAGTCAGCAGCTACACCTATGAATATAAATGAGAAATTGCAGCGTGAAGATAGAGCAGAGATGGCTAGGGCTGGCAATAGGTAGGGTTTGGTTAGCATTTTACTCTACCCATATCCAAATTCATTGGATTGTTCGGGTTTTTGGATATCCGTTGGATTGTATAGCACATAAAAATATAACTTCTAAATAGAAAATATAAAGAGCATAATAAAAATTACTTTAATAGTAACAAGTCAATATTTTAATTTGTATGTCTTAAAATATCATAAAATTGGAATAATAAAAACTATAATGTCTAGTGCAAAAACAACATATATTTTTTACAATCAATAACTAAAAAAAGACTAAAATATCCAAAGCTTCAAATTATCTTTGCGTGAACTCCACAACATTCAAAACTCCTTCTCCATATCTTTTGTATTATTATCATCTTATAAGAAAATAAAATATAGTAACAAATAGTCAAATTATAAGTTAATTTAATATTTTAAATAAAATGAACAAATGATAAGAAATAAAATAAATTACAAAATCAATCATGCATGTTTTGCAGGCTCATAAATTATATAAAAGTAAAGTGGGGATATCAAGTTATGTACAGAAAAAAGGGTTAATAAAAACGGATGCATCTCTCATTTCACAGAGACTTTATTCACAACGGGTGTTTTACTGCTTTGAGAAGGCTTTCTTCACGGTGTCTTTTCAAAAGACTTTATGTTCTCTTTCTTGCAAGACTACATAAAGTGAAAACAATCTTAATCACGTGGTTGTGATATAAGAGAATTGGTCTAGGATTGCTATCACTGCAATACTATTATAGTGAATTAGTGATATAAGAATCTGAATTACTATAGTACTATTATAGTTTTATTTACATGTCTAATTTTGGTTACCAATTAATGCATTCATGTTTTGCAGGCTCATAAATTATATAAGAGTAAGGTGGGGATATCAAGTTATGTACAAAAAAAAGCGTTAATAAAAACATATCGAGTATGGATATCCATCGGTTCGGGTTATCACTAGACCCATATCTAAATCCATATCCACTTCCATTTTTCAACATCCATCTAAAATCTATTTTTTAGCTTTCATATCTATTTTTTAGGGTCAGGTGGTGCGGATATTAATCGGATTGAAAATTCACTACCATCCCTAGAGATGGCTAATGCTAGAACGTTCAGAAGCTTGGTTGGATGGTTAATTTATCTAACCCATACTCGGTTCGATATTGCATTTTATGTTGAGGTTATTTCTAGGTTTATGCAGAAACCTTTAAAGATTCACTTTGAAGTGGCATAGCGAGTCTTGCATTACATTGCTGGAACTGTGAATTATGGGATCTGGTACTTGAAAGTTTCTGATTTTAAATTGATTGGCTTTTATAGATAGTGATTGAGCAAGTTCGTTGGATGATAGAAGAAATGTTTCAGCAAATGCTTCCACTCTTAGATCAGGAGTAATCACATAAAGCTCAAAGAGGCAAGCTACTACAACTTTATCCTCCTCGGAAGTTGAATATGTAGCAGCTACTTCAACAGCTTGTCAAGCCATCTGGTTAAGGAGAATGCTAGCTAATCTTCAACAAGTGCAAGAGGGAGCAACAGAGATATTTTGTGACAACAAATCAACAATCTCTATGACAAAAAATCCAACATTTCATAGTTGAACAAAGCATATTAATATACGTTTTCATTTTATTCATTATCTGGTTGGAAAGGAGGAGTTAATCTTGAAGTATTGTAATACTCATAAGCAGCTGGTGGACATTTTTATAAAATCTTTATCAAAGGAGAAGTTTGTGTATTTTAGATCAATGCTTAGAGTCTACAACTTTGAATCAAGGAAGTGTGTTGAAGCATGATTCAAAGTCTTATCTATTTGACTTGATTTGTAGTTTGTTATTAAGTTAGGAGTTAGTTGTGTTGTTTATGTTATTAGAATCGTGAGTCCGTAAAATTTTAATTGATAGTTTGATTGTAAGCCTATATAAGGCAGGTCTATTATGTTTTATGTTTTTAATTGATGAATAAATAACTCACTTTCAAGTAATAATAACGATCTTCCTTTGTTAATCCTTTTTCATTTCTTTTCTCTAACAAGTTAAACTTAAAAACAAATAGGTTCAAATCATAAACTTGATTCGAATTTTGTTATTTAAAAATGATATTGATTACACAAGACTCGTTACAAACTGGACCGTCATGTATGATCATCCATCCATGTCCGTAACTTATATACATGACGAATTGTCTGCTTCCAGTTCCAAGCTTCGGTGGGTGACAGTGGATGTAAATCCTGAAAGATCTATCTACATATGATCAAGCTTAATCTGTAACATTGCACTCTAAACAGCTGGTAAGTTAGGAATCTGGATGATCATCATCGTCATGGAGGTTGATTCAATAGTTACTACTCATGAGCCTCCATTGATAACCATATCAACATTCCTGCTAACATGCTTTAACATGTTCAGCTCAATTCATTTTCGTCAACTTCCCAACAACAGAGCAGTATAGGCCAAATCATACTACATTACGGTGGGAAATAGTGGATTCATAGTTTTTGGCACCACCCATCCTCTTAACCTCGAGACCAACAACGATGTCTGCAAAACTATTCCACTTTAAGTTTCTCGAGATTATCAGCAAAAAAACCTTAACCCCCTGTTTGGTTAGCGTCTCCGGGGTAGGGGACAGATGACAGGACAAAGTAATCCTGTTTGTCGTTGCTGTTTGGTTGATGTCTCCCTTACTTCTGTCTCCCATCGCCGGTGGACATAGACAAATAATTTTGTCTACTCGAAATCCGAAGGACAAAAGAGCTCTGTCCTGACTCCGGAAGAAAGAAACTTACCTGCTCCGAAAATACCCCTCCTCTGTTTACATCGTCGTTGTCTGCCTCTCTCCCAAGCCTTCGCCTCCGACGTCAATCGTTCTTCTCCTGACGCTAGGCTTCACTCTTCGGTTCTCTGTCGGACGCCGGGCTTCACTCTCGCAAGCGAGGACTCTTCTTCTCAAGTAAGTATTTGTTATTATGT
>JANVCL010000008.1:485249-501974 GCA_026546855.1 Erythroxylum incrassatum | reverse complement strand
TAAATACAAATTATATAATAATAATATCATTAATTAGACATAATGATAATAATAATACAAACTATTGAATTACAAACCATTCATAATAAAAATACCATTGAATTATATCTTCCTAATCATATTAAATACTAGGGGCATATTTGTCATTTGCACTATTTTCTGTCTCTGTTCCCTACAACCAAACACATCTGTCATGGAGACGGAGACAAGATTCTCTGTTCTGTCCACCATAAACCAAACAGCTCTCTGTCCCCAGTTTCTGTTCTGTTCCGTTCTGTTCGGTTCCGTTTCTAGCTACCGGAGACGCTAACCAAACGCAGCATAAAAGACGACTGTTTATAATCATACACTTTTCAAGGATGAAGCATGGGGCGTCAGATCCTCTCTAAACATTTTTTGTGAATCTATTTTGAGCCGTTATATCTGACCCATTTATTTACGTAAGATTCACAAAAATAAATGGATCAGATGTAATGACACAAAATAAGTACACAAAAAAAGATCAAAAAATTTGGTCCGAAGTATAAGACATCCATATCTCTTTAATCTCGGATGAATTTAGAAATTTTTTAAATAGGAATAAAATTTTAATAAAAATAAATGTTTATTTTTAATGAAAATTAAATTTTATTTTTTTATAAAAGCAAAATTTAAAATAATAAATTTTTTATACAAAATTTGTTAGAAGCAGTGAGGCAAGTGCCCCATTGTAAATCCGCCCCAGCCTCCACTACTTGCTGCTACAGTTAACACGCTTTTTAACTATTATTTGCACCAACATGTCCCAGCCTACAAGTATATATATACCTCCATCTATTTTAAGTACTATCTAAATAAATAAGCAAGTTCATAGTATTTGATACATTCGACTCTTCGATAGGTTTATTACTTAGGATGACCAACTTGAACGTTTTGGCACGTCTTGCCTTGATTGTTTGCGGTCATGGCAACTGCGAAGTGGTGAAAGCCGGACTGCAAGGAAAGACTTGGGAGTAGGCCTTGATGGATTTGGGGCTGGGATCGGTGTTGGTCTGGGTCTTGAGCTGGATGGAAGTGGATCAGGTTCTGGGTCTTTCTAGGTCATGGTTAGGTGGCGCCAGGTTATATGCCGGTTCATCTGCTGGGTCCCATTCATTATTTAGAAGTGGAGTTTGGACACTTTCACAAGGCCTAACATTTTTTATAAATTCCTGCAATTTTTAAGCATTATCTGCAACTGTTATTCTATCTTTCAAATCCAAATTTAGAAGTGATAGTTACACAACTTATTCCGAATTGCGATGGCTAATTTTGGGTCGGTTCATCTTTGCTGGATTCTTAGTTTCTATAGCTATTTGGAATTCAAAAACCTTTACACATAATTTACGGATCATGCCTTGAAGGTTTTTGCTTCTCATATGCTTTACTGCATACAATGGTATTGCCTTAGCTTTACTCTATGCATTGGTATTACTTTTGTGCAAAGACAAGACTCTCAATTTTTAAGTACTTCGTCAAACGATGTGTTCCATAACAAAGTTATGTCATCTTTTTTAAATTTATCTCAATTGATTCAATTTAGAATTATTTAGTGAACAAATATGTAAATATGCATTTAAATTTAAAATTTAGCAAACTAAATCAAATACTGACTAATTGATAATTGTAATTCCCCTGTATAACCATACTTCTTTGTCAATATTGTAGTTATCATTCTCATAATCTTTTATCATGTAATCATTTCCTGTCTCTTACCTACTCCTTCGTAACCTATTAATACGGGTATACGCAAATAACAAGACTAATATAAAACGCCAAATCAATCATAATAGGAGTTTCTTGTCTTGCAAGATCACTCACTGAAAGTGAAAAAAAAAAAGCTTATCTATTCATGTGAAATACAGTCGAACCATTGATGGGGTTTGTCACAAAAGTTAAAAAGAGCAAGAGCATGTCATTAATAAAAGCATTGATAAATGGCGTCGACAGCTTATAACGCTCTGGGAAGAGCATTTGTGCTTCCAATTGTCAACATCTCTTAATCAAGTTCAATGATAAATCTAATTTATTTGTATCGAACTAATTAAGATGAGGTTTGTAAATACAAATTTAAAGATTTAGTTTGAGAATCGAGAGCCGTAGAATATCATAACTACGTTTTCGTCCGAAATCTCACATAAAAGTCGTTACAAAGGATCGGGTTCCTTTACCAACCAACCCCCTCTGAACTTCATCTTCCATGTCGTTTTGTGTTACCCAAACTGTTAAGGAATGGAATTAACAAATTAATAAAATATTCTTCGATTTGTTTAAGTCGATGAAAGTGATAAACTTGGCATCCCCCCAATTCCTCGCGGAAAGCCACGAGTGGGATCTGGAAGCAATTTATTTTATCATTTCCTGTTGCACAATTTCAAAGCGGACCCCATCACCGCTGGCAATATTTTTTAAATTTACACAAGTATAATTCTAGATAATATAAATGGGACAGCGCTGTAATTTTCAAATAATTTAGGAAATTAAACATTATTAGCAAGGATGCAGTAATTCACTCGAGGCCGGTAAAATATAACAGAAACATTTTTTTTAAAAAAAGAGTCCAAGTGAAGGAGCACCGGCCAATTCATGAGCGGAGCAAGACCAAGAGCCGACTTTACAGGCCACCTTAGGTTTTTTAGTCCCTTTTTTCTCTATTCCCTTACAGTCATGACCGGTTCTTCCGGTCGATGAAATGTAGGTGGATTTAAATGATGTTTTTCTTTTATTTTTTAATTTCTTTTTTCTTCATTTGACTGAAATTGCATAAATATAATAATACTAATTAATTAATTAATTATTGATGGCATGGCCATCATGTTCTCTTCTTTGACCAAAGTAGTTTTTTGTTTTTATTAATGAATATACCCCATGGTTTTTCAAATACGGTTGGAGTAATTCTGTGAAAACTTCGCATGTTCGTTCACACACAACTAAATGCTAAAACGACACATTGCTGTGTTACGGATATAAGGGCGATTGTGTAATTCAGCACGAATGTAAGAAAATTTATGTGAAATCAGACTCTCACTACTTAAAATTGAAAGAAGTGGCCTCAACCTCAACCGGTAATAAAATTGTTTTGTTTTATTTATTTAACAGCCAATCCAAAGTCCAAACCAACCCCATCCGATCTGGCCGTCCTTTTAACGCGTTCACGCGTATTTACTTTTGGTCGCTTGTTTGTGGGTGACCTCTATTATATATACGCTCCATTTCCTTCCCCTCATTGGCAGGTGCAGGAAAATAAGTTACCTCTACTATTTTCTCTGCATCTGTAGCAATACATATCTATTTATCGTTATCTATACATGCAAATATACAATTACCAGTTATATCTTATCTAAGAAAAAACTCAGAAAAGGTCGAATCATAAAGAAGAGAAGACGAGAGCAACAAGATGCCGTCATTAGAAGAGGAGCTGTTCCCGTCAACCCCTGGAAAGTTCAAGATCGACAGGTCGCACAACACCATGAACCGACAGTTCCATCGCTGTTTCGCGTCCACTAGTACTATGTTCCTGTGGGCCCTTTTCCTGATTGCTCTTACCGCGTCGTACTTGAGCTTCCAGAGCTTCGTCGACTCTGGTAGCCGGTATTTGTCAGCCTCCTGGGGCGGCATCCAGTGGGAGAAACAAGTCCGTAACTCCGCCCAGATCCATCGCCAAGGCGGCATGTCCGTACTCGTCACGGGAGCGGCCGGTTTCGTCGGGACCCACGTGTCGTTAGCCCTGAAAAAGCGCGGCGATGGTGTCGTGGGACTGGACAACTTCAACAGCTACTACGACCCGTCCTTAAAAAAAGCCCGTAAGTCTCTCGTTGAAAGCCACGGCGTGTTCGTCGTGGAAGGTGACGTCAATGACGCTCGCCTCTTGAACAAGCTATTCGACGTTGTTGCGTTCACTCACGTCATGCACTTGGCGGCTCAAGCCGGCGTACGCTACGCCATGGAGAACCCCGGCTCGTACGTTCACTCAAACATCGCTGGACTGGTCACGCTTCTCGAGGTCTGTAAGTCCGCGAATCCGCAACCCGCCGTCGTCTGGGCGTCGTCGAGCTCTGTTTATGGACTAAACGAGAAGGTTCCGTTCTCGGAGTCTGATCAGACCGACCAGCCGGCGAGTCTCTACGCGGCAACGAAAAAGGCAGGTGAGGAAATCACTCACACGTACAATCACATTTACGGGTTATCCATAACTGGGTTGAGGTTCTTCACTGTGTACGGCCCATGGGGCCGACCCGATATGGCGTATTTCTCGTTCACGAGAAATATCTTACAAGGGAAGCCAATTACGATATATCGGGGCAAGAACCGTGTAGACTTGGCCCGCGATTTCACATATATTGATGACATTGTCAAAGGTTGTGTCGGTTCATTGGATACTGCGGGTAAGAGTACTGGGTCAGGAGGGAAGAAGAGGGGACCTGCTCCGTATCGGATCTTTAACTTGGGCAACACGTCGCCGGTTACAGTGCCGACGCTTGTGAACATATTGGAAAGGCATCTGAAGATGAAAGCAAAGAGGAATGTTGTGGATATGCCAGGAAACGGCGACGTTCCTTTTACGCATGCGAATATTAGCTTGGCCCGGAGGGAACTCGGGTACAAACCCACTACCGATTTGCAGACCGGGTTGAAGAAGTTTGTTAAATGGTATCTCTCCTATTACGGCTATAATCGCGGCAAGGCTGTAAATTAACTTTCCCTTTTTTCTTCTTTTGTATTTTAAACTTTTTCTTTTGATATTTTTAGTGATTTTCTTTTGTTTCCAGTACAGAAAGTGGAAAAGAAAAAAATGGGGAAAAAAAGAAAAAGAAAAGGTAAAAGAGTAAAAGACACATTATTCTTTTCTTATGTGGCAATCCTCATTAGTTTTGTTGTTTCTTGAATTTCTTTTGAGGGTATTAAAAAAACAAACAAACGTTCATTTTCAAGTTATCTTCGCCTCTTGGATCAAAAATTCTTGATTCCTCTTACAGAATCAGATCTTCTAATTAGTAGATATGGTCAGTTTACGGTAATTCGGCGGTCTAAATTTGGGCGCGATGAACTAACGTGACAAGACAATATAGAAGACAGCTTTGTTCCAAAACACAAGTTATGAAACAGCTAAGCTGGAATGTGACAGCCTGGTCAATTCGTGATATGCGGTAGTTGTGGGGTCCCATGCAAACATTTTAAGGAACTCACTAAGATGTACGGTTGCTGTCATATTCTAGTGAGTAGTGATCCAAAGGTTCACATCCCATCTGAAGACCCAGCTGTAAAGTCTGCACCGTTGTCTCTGTCTCATGAGATAATTTACTTTGTCGACACCCACGGGCCCCATTTCAGTGCAGATAGTTAGGGATGGGGCTTTGTTTGGCTTCGGAGCTGTCCTTATCAGCAATTATTAACGTCAGCTAATGGATCGGCAAACCACGGCTAAGAACCCGTTGTTTTGGATTGACGTCTGAAACTTGATAGGATCAGTCACGGAGGAGAATCCGATGAGCCGGTAGCGACTGGTGAAGAAAAGGAAAAAAGATAGAGATAGAGATTGAAGAATTTAAGCTTCAACAATTTATAATAAATTTATTAAATTGTTGAATACATTTATGTAAGTTTTTATAATTTTAATTCTAACAACATGTTAAGTATAAAAATACAAGCCACCGACAGTACTTGGGGACCCTACCCATTAGTGGGTTAGACACGTGGGTTTGTTGAACAAGTGGTTTAATTAATTAATTACCAACGTTAACTAACGATTTCTAGAATGGCATGGAATAATAATCTAGAAAGAGATTCGTACATTTCGCCCACCGACAGGGCGTGGGCCTAAGCTCTTATCATCTTGTTGACCGTTTCGATTGTCGGTTGTATGCCTATACGTGAATTATGGTTACAATCCTACTCAGCTGAAGAACAGTAGCTTATGTAGGTAGCTGAAACACTCCTCAATGTTTTTTGGGATTTGAGTTATTCTAGAGTGCAATACAATTAATAATTAGAAGTTAACTTTCGGTTGGAATGGTGCTGTATGCTTTATCTCTTCCAAACAAACAAACAAACGTTTTGCTTGCAGTTCACCTCAAGTCCTAACTGAAAGCACCGAACAAGGACGGCTAGTTATTTTTTTTAAGGACTTTCAGACAGCAATGGCATTTAAAACTATTTGCGGGGCCTATGTTTTAGTGGTGTGGTGTTTTTGATCCATAAGCGATTGAAGAACAATCTGAGAGAGTCAGTGATTTAGCATTTTTTTTGTTTTCTTTTCTAAACTTTTAAGACCTTATAGTTACATGCATACAGACGCATAGATGGAATGTAAGATAAGGATATTAATTGGCCGTTTGAAAATTTTTGAATTGGATTGAATTAAATTTGGTTTATACTGTTTTGAATAAATCTATAAATATTATAATTGAATTTAACTACATTGTTTAGAACACAATAAAAATAAATTTATTTTCTTTATATAACTTTTTTAATCATTAACTAAAAATAATATATAATCAATGTATGTGTATTTTGTAGTAATTTGTATAATGTGTATATTTGGAAAAAGAATTTTTAATGTTTTTGGCTCTTCAATTAATATGTGAATTGAATTCATAAATGGTTGAATTCAAGTCATTTCTTTTTTAACATTCCAAACATATGAATTGAATTTAATTACATAAATTAATGAATCGAATCCAATTCATTAGTTTCCAAACGGCCCGAGGATAGAGATTTATTTAGATTTTTTATAAAATGTTGAGTTACAAATTACAACTTTAAGCGTTACGAATAATTATTTTGTTAAATTATTTATTTACAATAGGTGATTAGTAAATTATTATAAGATTTTTAACAAGTTTATCATTATTAAAAAAAAGACATATTGCCTTTCTTTAAAGGACTATGCCTTCACATGTGTTTGTAATTGGCCCAACCAAAATATAACATTATTTCATAAATAATAGCTATGGGGCTCATTACAGGAGTCCATTTGAATGAAGGTCTACATATTTCCCATCATGCCATGGGCCCAAACAGAGTGGTCTTTTTAATTATGCTTTTTAATAACCTTAACCCCTACATTAATTATGCTTTTCCTGAGATTCTTGTGTTTTGAAGGATCCGATTAGTTAATTTGGGAATAGTGACTATCTATGACTCACGTATTTTTATATATATAATAAAATAATATTATTTTAAAAATTATTTTGATATTATCAAATTATAATTACATCTTATAGATTATCAAATATTTTTTATTTTAAATTTAAAATACAAACGATTCTTGTTAATAATTTTAAAATCAATATTTTTATTAATATCTCGTCAACATTATTACCAATAAGTATTTATCTCGTGCTATTTTTCTTAAAGATAAATAATTCTAACAAAGGTTTATATCCATAATATATATTTTATGGTAAACAAAAGAAATATTGAAAGAATAACAATGTCATGATATCTTTAATCATGTTAATTATATCACGAGCTTTTAACAATATTATTTTCCTCCTCCTTATTATTATTATTATCATCATTCTTATTTGTTTTTATTATTACCATTATTATCATTACTAATCTCCTACTTATTTTTAATAATAATAATAATAATTTTTTAGTACTTTATTTTTATTTTTACTTTATTTTGATTAATTAATTAATTAATTTTGTTTTCATTTATTTTTATTTCTTGTGAATTATTCGAGAACAATCTCTCTACTACTTAAGATTAAAAATTAGTACACAAAATTTTTGCAGATCTCGTATCTTGTGAGATTTTTTACTAAATCATAGTTTTTGTTGTTGTTTATATTATGAGCTTTAATTTATAAATTATTAACGTGAATTTTCTATATTTAAAATTAAAATCACATAAACTTACTCTAAAATTTGACGACCTAATTTACTCTCAAAGTATGATAAAGAAAGAGCCAATTTTAGCAAGTTTGTCTCTACTACAGGATGTCTTTGGGCTGAGCCTAAACTGGATAGGACTATTTCGAAAGTCTCTCAAACGCAAACTCGAATCGCATATACCGAATCTCCCAATTTCTAAGTTTTTTTATAAATATTCTCTAATATTTTCCAAAAGAACATGAATATTTTTGGAGTTTTGTTAAACCCAAAAATTTAAATAAGAAAAGAGAAAAAAATACCCAAAAAAAAAAGAAAGAGCCCAAGAAATGGGGAGCAAAGTACGAGTGTGGCAGTGCAAATCATCAGCTCTGCTATTGTTCTCGCCTTCCTTCGCTGCCACTCAACAACTACGCTTCACATCATTTACTACCTCCAGCCTCCACCCTATGCCCTCCAACGCTTCCTCATCCGTCACAGCAGTGCGCGGTGTCTCCGATGATGCTGCTTCGCGGTCCCCTTCTGCTTCTTCCGCCGTCGATTTCCTCTCCCTATGTCATCGCCTCAAGGTATTGTTTCTGTCAATAAAGTCACTGTCTTTTCTGTTCCTTCTTATTGTTGCGCCTTTTTGGTTGCATTTCTGAAATTTTCGTTATTGGGTTTTCTTTCTTTTTCGTTTTTTCCCCCCTTGAGTAGACAACTAAGAGAACTGGGTGGGTGAAGAGAGATGTAAATGAACCGGAGTCGATTGCCGATCATATGTACAGAATGGGTTTAATGGCTCTTGTTGCTCCGGATATTTCTGGCATAAATCGAGACAGGTTCAGATTGTTTTAATGTTTTAGTCTACTTTACTTTGTTTGTGTAATTCGACTTCACGTTTGATTGAAGAAGTGTAGTTCGTGGTGATTTTTCAGGTGTGTGAAAATGGCCATTGTTCACGATATTGCAGAAGGTACTTGTTCCACTTGCTTTTTTTCATCATATCAAAATCAGATAATTAGAGTTCTGTTTAATGTAAGTATTTGATACTGTAGGGTGGAGATATGTACTTTGGCGGTGCCCAAACATCTTGTTCCCTAGGGCTTCATTTAAAGAAATTAAACCATAAATTTGTTTCCTTTCAACGGAACTACTGGTTGGATTTAGTCATCCCACATTATGTTTTAATTTAACTCACTTCTACCTGCAAACCTGAGGTGAAAATTATGCTGTGAATCGTACCCTTTAATGTTTTGAGTATTGAGATGCTTCTACTCAACTGGAGTCTTGGTCTTTCTTTTTCCCCTAGGTAATGGCTTTATAAATTTCTAATTGTCCTTTTCCAAATTATTTGAGCAGCGATTGTCGGTGATATAACCCCTATGGATGGGATCACAAAGACGGAAAAGAGTAGACGAGAGCGGGAGGCATTAGATCACATGTGCAAATTGATAGGTGGAGGGCCAAGAGGTATGTCAATCATACTCTTTTCATCTCATCGCATGTCATTCATCCACTTTTTGTGTGTGCATATGTGTAATTTTATTAAAGTTGTTTTCCAGCTCAGGAAATGTTTGACTTATGGATGGAGTATGAGGAAAACTCTTCATCCGAAGCTAAACTTGTGAAGGATTTTGACAAGGTATATTGTATTAGGAGTACTATTGCTTGAATTGGCAGCAATTGGAATGTGTCTAGTAATGGGAGATATTTTGGTGGTTTTCATTATAATTGAAACAAGCAATACTTAGCTCTGTTACTTCAAAGCATGATCTGATTTTGCATTTTCATCTACTGTTTTATATAGGTGGAGATGATACTTCAAGCCTTAGAGTACGAAAAAGGTGAGGCATGATGCCGAAAGTTTTGAATTGAAAGTCATACTTGTGCTGGGTATAGTTGTTAAAATCAAATTGTAGTTTCTCATTTAAGCATTATGGTGCAACCAATGAGTACATCCATATGCAAAGTTTATATAGTTATCTTTGGATCTCCCCGTTGTCACTGATATGTAAAATTAGACCCGAAAAAGTTATGTGAAAAATTGTAGAAATTGCAGTTTTCTAAAATAGCAATCTGAATTACGAGGTGAATGATTAATGTTTTTGTTTGCCTCATAACAAAACCTAATTACTAGCTGACATTGCACGCGCATCTTATCCTGCGAATTTGTTGTCATGTTCACTGTAATTTGGGACAGGAAGGCTTGATTGGATCACCATTTATGTGCAATTGTCAGTTTATTAAATATTGACATTGTTTCTGGATCTATGCAGAGCAAGGGAAAGATCTGGATGAGTTTTTCCAGTCAACTGCAGGTGTGTGAATTCTGCGCTCAATCTCTAGTCAGTCTACATTTTCACATAATTAATTATGACCATGATCTTCCTTTGTGTTTCCGTGCATCCTTAAACAAATTCAAGAAAACGATATTTGATTTAGAGAAGCATCATTAGCATCTACCATTAATAGGTCTTGGTATCGATGTAACTATCATTTAAAATTGTTTGCAGGCAAGTTCCAGACTGATGTGGGCAAAGCTTGGGCCTTGGAAATTGTGTCAAGAAGGAATAAAGAGCACTAGTTTCTTACTTTGAAGTCTTTGATACTCCTTTACTTACTCCCGTTGTACTGTACAATATATTGAATTAGATACTTTAGATGCTGCAATTACGAGTAGTTCGATTCACAATACTTTTGGACCTTTAAGGCTTTCAGATTCTGATTATTGTTAAGAAATATAAATGTTCGCCTTGGAAAGTTCTATCTCAAGCATTCTAGTTCTCTGTCACTCTAGTTTTGCCCTTTTTACTCCATCAAATGAGAATAAATACGGAAGAAACATAACTATTTTTTCTAAAAACTAGGATCTCAAAACATAGTGAAAATACTTAATAAGCATTCAAACTTTATCAAATCTTACCAAATTAAGATAACAATTTTTATCAATTCAAGGCCAATTTAAATATTTTGGATTATTTCGTGGCGAACTTAAGGACCCTTGAGGCGTATCATTACCCTGTCCTTCCAGCTGAACCTTATCTTCAAGGTTTATGAATCGATCTTGCATATCCTAAGAATTTTCTTAAGTTGCATTATTGGCTTTCAACACTAGAAGTTGAGGTCCTTGACATTTACGATCAAGAGTAAACTTTTCGTTACAATTGAAACAAAGAACTTATGCTCGTCTTTTTTACATGTCATAGGTTGAATTCTTGACTGGTGGTCAGGAAAGAGTCAAATGTTGCTTGAGTGATTGGCTAGGTGAATTTCTGCTGTCCGCTCACTTATTCATCCCTCATCCTTGCAAGGCTAATTGCTTCCTTCAAAGGTTTTGGTTTAAACATCTGAATACCATCCACGATTTCTACCTTGAGTCTGCCTATGAATTGAGGATGCCTGAAATTGACCATTGGAAGAGTTCCAACGGTGCTCCTCGGTGTTTTTGGATGGCATCTCCTACTTTGAAAGTGGTACTTCAGATATCTTGCCAATGATACCCTTCAAACTGTGCAACTGATCAACCATGCTGATTTCTCAGTGAAAAAAACCATCTTGAAAACACGGAGTCCTATCCTACCTCAAGAATCTCGATCAGTTCTTTTTTAGTTGTCATAGTGTTTTGTCAGGTTTCGATACCATTGATAGGTTCCAATCAGAACTTTTAAAAAATAAAATGCATTTTTACTTAAACTGAGAAAGATCATAAAAATTTTATTAAATAACTTGCCAGTTTTACTCCATCGAACGAGAATAAATACAGAAGAAACATAATTGCTTTTCTTAAAAAATAGGATTTCAAAAGATAGTAGAAATGTCAACGACAATATTGTTAAATTGAAATGAATGCTTCTAGACTTAACGTTTGATTTAATCAAACCTTATAAACTCAAGATAACAAACCTTGTCAACTCAAGATAACAATCCGAACAATCCAAGTATTTTGGATTATTTCGTTTCACCCTTAAGGACCTTTTAGGTCCATTAGGCTTTTACCGATTTAAGACTAACATGAGTACACATCATTAACAGGCTAGAGTTCGGAAGCCTCTCAGAGTTGAAACAAGAGGATGTGCAAGCATCAAATATAACCCTAGAATTCTTGGCATGGATTTTCACCATGAATAGTCAATAATGGCATCAAG
Source organism: Erythroxylum incrassatum (assembly GCA_026546855.1). Classification (NCBI taxonomy): domain Eukaryota; kingdom Viridiplantae; phylum Streptophyta; class Magnoliopsida; order Malpighiales; family Erythroxylaceae; genus Erythroxylum; species Erythroxylum incrassatum. The sequence goes on along the minus strand of JANVCL010000008.1, from coordinate 489,993 downwards.
ACCATTTACAGCTTTAATACGTAAAACTAGATAGAGATGATACTGATTTCAACCAAATAGAATATGTACATCCAATCCTTTAATCTGCAAAACCACAATGCAGCATGTTGCTTAAGCAGATTTAGCAGGCAGTGCCCTCCACTAGCTTGTTCAACTTCTTTGTCGTCAACTTCTCTGCGTATACCTCACTTCCTTGGCACTTGTATCTGTACAGATTAGTGTCCAAATTAGCTTCAAGTATCTACCAGTGCTTCAGTTTCTAACGAGCAATAAGACTCAGTTGCCCTCTGATGATCAAAAGAAGAGATAATATGTATCAATCTTGACTTACCTTGGTGGTAGAGATATTAAAGGGCTCAAGCTTTGTGCAAGTTTGACAGCTTCCTCCTCAGTATTCACTATCTGGTTGAAGCAGAAGTAACGCCCAGAAGTAGACCGATCCTCAAATGCTCTGATATGAATATCAGCAAGGAACTTCACATCCACAAAAGCAAGCACTCCATTTTCATACATCTGAGCTGCTCCTGTTTAACATTTTTCAATTCCAGGATTCTCTTCAGCTTAATGTTTTAAGCATTGTTCTTTTTCTAACAAAAGAACATGTTTGACAGTTTCTATACCTTTGAGGTAGGACATAGTTGACAGAGGATTTTGTTGAGTGACTCCAGGACCCAGAACCAGTCCAGCATTAATTGTAACCATGTTAAGCATGCGGTCCATGGCTAATGCCCAAGCTGCCTGCTCAGATTGTGTCTTTGCCAGAGCATACCACAACTGCAAATCAACAAGGAGATCAGAAAACATCAACTAAAATGCAAAACTAAGTAACCAAATTGACTTGTATAAGAGACCATTATTAGAGAAGATAGCTAAATCATTGAATATACAGAAAAAGACAACGCAGTATAATCCCACTTTTGACTATATGAATGATCTGTCAAATTTCAAAATCCCTTAAATGTAAAATCAATAGAATATTTACCAAAAAAAAATCAATAGGATAAAACGGCTTGACTTTTTGTGATTGGAGATCTCAAAAGAAAAATGGACATGAAAAGGACTTCTAATCCGACCCATTCGCTTTCCTACAATATTTTTTTATTTCGATCATAAGAAGAACAAGTCTAAGGGTTTACTAAAGTTTGAATCTTTGATCAATTGCTCTTGCTTTTCCAGGAGAGGAACCCAACGGAAATAAAAGGGAAAAGATTGTGAATTAAACACTCAATATCACTAACAAGTGATCAGAAACAATAAAATAACAGAAAAAAAAGAAAAGATTGGATACAAACCTTCAGTTTCTTGCAAAACTCTCGATCACTCCAAGACCTCTCGTCAACATCCGTCTCCGTAGAAATGTTCTCTTTCCAAATTGCTGCAGTTAAAGAAGAACTAAACACAATTTTCTCTATACCGTCAGTTTGTGCACATGCCTCCACTATATTGATTGCTCCTCTGGCCTCCAAATCAACCATTACATCCTGCACAAAAATCATCAATAGAAGAGTTAATATAGTTAAAATCAGATAGAAACCACAAATGCAGATGTAAGAAGAGATATGATATAAGTCAACTAAGATCAACTAACATCATAACCATCGGGGCTGTCCAAGCAGCAGAATAAAGCAGAACAACCCTTCAAAGCAACTAATATGCTTTGATAATCCAATACATCAATACCAAAGACAACCAGTTTCTCCTCCTCTTTCTCCATCTCCCTTATTTTCTTCTGAATCTCCGCCTCTCCTGAAACAAACCCAAGAACAGGACTATCAAAAGCATGATCTTTTAGGAGAGAACAATTAAAAAAAGAATTTTTTGACAGGGAAGGAAAAAGGGGAATCGGGTAGTCAAAGACACCAAAATGAAAGGAACCATCTTACCATTCTTTTGCACGGCTGCATGAACCGAGTAGCCCCTGCTCAACAACCCTTTAACAATCCAAAACCCAACATAATTTGAAGCATCAAGAACACAAACGGTGGGAAGTTCTTCGTCCATCTGAAGTAGTTTTCAGGTTAGATTCTGCTTCTGATGCTTAGTTTTGCTTCTTATGTTCTGACTCTTCTTATACTATGTAAAATAGAAGAAGCCGTGACAGAAATTTGAAGGTGAGATGGAGACTAAAAAGGAAGAAGAGTGGGTGAACAATCAAACAACACGTTCCATCTACTTAGCCATATGATTTCATGTGCTTTTATTTAAAGCTCCTCTCATCAAGGTTCATGTATTGACGTTGTTCTGTACGAGAAAGGTAAGTGTATGATTTCTGCAACTTTTATTAAATATATGTCAATTTTGTTTATGTTACAGTGTCCAAAACGTAAGCTGCTTACCTTGACCCAAAAAGCAACTCTCCTTTTTCTTGTTATTCTTACCATATCAAGCCATTTTTACAATGAAAATTTTACTGAGACTAATAATTGGTAGTTTGCCAATCACACGTTTTACAAGAATTAAATGAATTCTCCCTAATTTAAAACTTGGATTCATCATGATTTTATGACTAACCCAAATGTTTTTTCAAGTGATGAATTTTAATCTTGTACGTGTTCTTAAGACAATGACTAACTCAAGCTGCCCTAATACAACCTCTAAAGTTTTTTGTTTTGGGTTAAATAGATAAAAGAAATAAATGAGGACTAACACCTCAAGAAGGGTATTAATCTCTGATCAATCTGAAGCAACAGTTGAAATCTCGAAACTAAAGTCTCAAAAAAACCATGGAATCATAGCTGAAAAATCCTGCTTAGCTAAAAAATTTACACATTAATTAATTTTATAAAAAATATGCTAGAGAGAACAATGCAATCAATGTCTTGGTATCCCTAAATAAAGTAAACATATCATGTCAACCGGGCAAGAAGTCATCACAAAATTAAGTATATCTTGGCAATCAGACTAGATTCCTTTTTCTCTATGCTTTGGTCCAGTAACAGACTTATCATGGTTAGTGGGATGGCCTCTCTTATTGAAGTTAATAATTTTGTGCTCTTATGTTCTCACTTTTTAGGATCAGATTGAGTAACAAGTAGACTTGCTTGGAATGAAGGGACGTGTGCTTATAATTAACATGGTTGTAGGGTTAGTCACTGAGCTAGCAGAGCTGGCCCACAATCTGTTCATGGAAGCTGGACACAAGAAGTGATTGTTATTTCGCCACTTGGTGGGGGTGAACGCGTCGAGCACAGCACTCCACGTTTTGCTGAAAACTCCTCCTCATCAGGTTTCGTATTAACAGATAAAATTTAAGTTAAATAAAAAGCTCATTTTAACTAAACTCAAATAAAGCATGTTTTGCTTCAAATTCAGAATCAGAATATAAAAAGTACGGTCTGAGCTTGGACCCATTGCCAACTATAACGTGGCACAGTAGGAGAAGAAAAAGACAAAGAGCTGGCCAATGAATGCTCTCAACCCCAAGAAAAAGCAGCAGCTCATTCTAAGGCCAATTATGGCTGCCACACAATTTATTGATCTTCACCAAACTTTTAAATCAACCCACTGGAATCCATCTCATTGCATATATGCATATCCAGTCTCATCATCCTAAGAACCCTGTCACAATCCAAGTGTTAAAAGCTCTCAGCCACCCTATTAAACACTGGTCGGTTCTTTCCTGCTCACAATTTCAAATATCTTGCGGCCAACCTTCTTGAATATAGTGTCACATCCACACAATACTCGCTTAACATTATAAATGGGTTTATTTATTTAAAATTATCTGAAACCCTTTAGAGATAACAAATTATGTAAATTGTTCAATGGCTTCAGTTTCGTGTCTTTCAAGAAACTGCGGATTTGACGATTAGGGTAGGTAGTGGCCTCCAAAAGAAGCTGAGGATGGAACATGTAATTCAGAACATATTATTTGTTAAAGAGGAAGACAATATCTGGAGGAAACAAGCAACAAGCGAGGTGTTTACTAGAAAGTAAATGTAATACGTGACAGTATTTTAGTTACGTATTTGGATTAAATGTGAAAGTGTAAAAAATGAAGAAATGCAAAAAATACTTAATTTCAGTCTCCATAACTTTAAACGAGCTTTCTAAAGTCGAAACAAGCATGAATCTATCGCTGTCTTCACAGGAACTACTCTCTAGGATTCGGTCAGGCCGTTCCTATCGTTTTATAGGCCTTGGGTAAAATAAAAAAAGACTCTAATAAATCGACAATTTTTTTTTGGATAAGTAAAAAGTTTATTTATTCAAGCAGCAAAACTGCAACACTACAAACCGTCCAACAACATTACAACCAGAAATAAAAACATTTCAGCCTATATTCCAACTACTACATAATGCAGCAGTAGAGGAATTTACAACAGCAAACTTAGTATCCATCACCTTGATCCTAACAAATTCTTTAATTAAAGCAAGAACATGCTCAGCTTTAAAAACAGTACAACATAACCTTGCATTTCGCTCACGCCATATCCAATATATGAAGGAGTTCCAAGACAACCTAAGCAAAACACTGCGCAAAGTTGTACCTTTGCCATAACGAATGATCCACTGAAACTCAGACAACCAGTCAGTAGGAGACCTACTAATACCACATGCTAACAACAATTCTTTCGAAATGAAATGAGCATAAGAACAACCCATAAACAAGTGATCTCGTGACTCACTTCCATCAGAACAGGTCACACACTTCACTTCAGACACCAAACCCCAACTTTGCAACCTATCTTTGGTAGGCAATCTATTCAAAAGCGCAAGCCAGGAGAAAAAAGAATGCCGAGGG
>JANVCL010000008.1:451739-485149 GCA_026546855.1 Erythroxylum incrassatum | reverse complement strand
CACCTCTCTGATACCACGTGTATACGTAATGGTACCTTAGTTATGTATCTCGGATGGAACATGAAAGGGCAAGAAAAGACGAAATGCGGAAAATACCTGATTTCGGTCTCTGTAACTTCAAACGAGTTTTCTGAAGCTGAAATGAGCTCAAATTTACCGCCGTCTTCATGGAAACTACTCTCCGGGAGGTGGGTAAGATTTTTCTACAGTTTTCTCAAGACGTAAGCTCTCTTAACGGATCAGATAATCCTTATGCTTATGATTGATAAATGAGCAACTGTAGGAAACCTTAACCTTTATATATAACTTCCATGTCGGGTTTCTCTATCACAAAACCGATAAAGGTTCGGTTCACACTGATTGAGATCTATTTTCACACGAGCTTCAACCTATTAATTTAGATTATTTATTGGATCACTTTATTATTTTTATATGGATCAAATTATATAACTTAACTAATAAGTTACAAAAAAACTAAAAAATACAATTAATAGTTGTCCAATTTTATAAGAAATGACAAAATTATCCAAGGATAATTACTGTCATAAGGAGCTAGAGATAATGTGACAAATGGCATCATGTACACGGTCACCGTTGTTTGTTAGATGAGAGGAGAATATAATAAACAAAGAAAACAAAATCATGCGTGAGGGAAAAGTAAGGACTTGACTACTTGCAGGCAGGCTTATGGCTGTTTTTAGGTGATCAGCGTGTGAGAAGAGGTTAGGCATCTACCTACTCGTGGATCTGCTGCGCCTTTTTTTAAAATGCCTTCTATTTTGGAAGCAAGCACACACCACCTTGAAGTGCCAATGACAAGTAATGCATCCATGCTTGACTCACAGAAATTGAGAACAGATAGGAGAAAAGGAGGAGATGACATTAACGGTGACAATATTATAATCGATTTCTAGTGGTTACTAAGAAGTTACCTCACCTTACAATTTCTATATTACAAGGGCAATACCGAACATTAACCTGGCTAATAGCATTAAGAATTCTGATAAGGTATTATCTTTGTACAAATAATATTTCATCTTCAAAATTATAATATTAAAAATAAAACAACTCTTACATGATTTTCTTTTGAGAAAATTTCTATTTCGTCAATATAAAGTATTTAACTTATAACATTTTATTCATGGTTAGTGGAAAATAGTGAGATACAAACGAAAAGTCAAGTTCATAAAGCTTACGTTTCCATAAGGCAGGCCAAATAAATCCAACATCTAGATATCTCCTGAGACAGTGGCACGTTAAACCAGTGAAAATCTACCTATTCATCGGTTCAACTCCCGCCGGCTGAATTCACATAAATCATAAATTTAAGAGAAGTTTGGATAGACGGCTAGTTCATGAATAAAAGAGTGAAGAAAACCAAGAACCGAAAGTATTACAGCTTGTATCTTGAAAATGACATCCACCGTTGCAGTTCAAGCACTTGACAAAATCTGTAAAGCATTTTCTCACAATTCATCGGCCATACACCAAAGCAAAAGGCATTTATGGACGTCCCAGAGAGACAACATTCGAGCGGTGCACCAAGCAATCATATGCTTAGGCACAACACAAAAATATCAAGTGGACCACGTACCAAAATATCAACATTTCAAAGCATAAAGTGGACCACATTTCAGAGTCTTTTAATGGGCAAACATGACTGGAATGAGGCTGGAATTTCGAAAAAAGGTTTTTTTTTTTAATTTAAAAAGAGCTGTTATTAGTTGTATCATGTACAGGGCTTGTCTAGCTATATCTTATTTCTGCTCTTTTCAACTGTGGTTCAAATATATCGTGCATACTTGCGGCTTCGTAAATTAAAAAATTATAGTTTAAAATTAGTTGTAAACAATGTAGTAATTTGCCGATCGCCTCTCCCTTCCCAAATCATGAAGGCATTGGATTTATTGCTGAAGACAACCATTATGAGAAGAACTTTGGGGCACTGTCAGGAGGGGAAAAAATTTTACTCCCAGGAGACCATACTGAATCTTGTATCTATTGATCGGTGAATAGAGATGATGGAACCTGAAAAGGGACAAAATTATCATCAGCAGAGTAGCATATAGAATTTTCGGACGAGTTTAATTTAAATGAGTGAACGGTATCACCATATAAAGCATATAATCTCCAATAAAAGAACTGGTCTTTACATGAACTCGGTCCTCGCATTAAACCCACTGCTCTTCTTTATTAATCAATCTTATGACAGCCTCTACAACTTTTCTTTTTCTTCAATCACGCAGTACATTTCTATCCCCATTGTTCCAAAGATTACACGCACCTAAAAAACTTTACATTCCAGGGTTACTCGATATAACTGGGAATTCCCATCAGGATTCGTGTACCATCTTCAATGCTTCTGGGTATTTGATCTACATCTCATGTAAACTACTACCTTCAACACTTGGGGAAGCTAACAAGTTGATCATATAGACTTTAATTTCAAACAATGAACAGCTTCCTGACCACTCTGGCCATGTAACTATTTAGATTTAAGAGTATCCTTAATATGTGATTAGCCAGCAGATACACTAGCATGTCAACTATACAACGGTAATTGGCCTGGGAAAGCCATTGTAAAAATAGTAATCATACTAAATCACTTCCTACCAGAAACAGAAAGAAACACAAGGGCTTTTATAAGAAAAGGTCATACCTTGACGTGATGAGGCATGATTTTGATATCAAAGGGTGCATGAAGCCATGCTTCGGGTGAATAGAGCAAAAAGTTCTCAGGTTTACTGGTATACACATCTGCATATTGGCGGATGTGATATGAAAAAGCAGATTCTTGGCCTGTGTCAGTGAGGAAAGTGGCTCCAAAAAACTGGTTAAACATTTTCTTCATCGTCCCTCGTGCCTTCCGTCTCTCTTCATTCAACTCCTTAAAGAGGGACCAGTATTCTAGACTTCGTGTGCTGTTACTTACAGTTGCATGCAATCTACCAAGAAGTTCTTGTATGATGTGAAATTTCGCCTGCATCGAGGACAAGATGGAGCTCATTTTAAACAAACCGATAATAATGGCATGACTATGGTATTTGATAGCAATCCAGAGAGAGAGACATGCTTTTTCTTTTCTTTCTAAAATGCAATGCAATCGAGAGAAACCAACCTGCTCAAAACGATAGCTATCATCATTCTGTATACGTATTTCACTCTGCATAAAATTTGGAAACAAAATGAGACAACAATTAACAAGTTCAAATTGAGAATTTGTTTAGTAGTTATCATCATTCTGTATGAGTATTTCACTCCGCACAAAATTTGGAAACGAAATGAGACAACATTTAACATTTTAAATTGACAATTTGTTTAGCAAAGAAAGGTGAAGAACAAACAATGAAGATGAAGTGCAACAAGAGCAAGAAACCAATTAAAATAAAGAAGACAGTGGACTGGCTTTGAACAGTTTCAATTTTGAACTATGAATATAACAGAAGAGGGGAATATGGCAGGATTCAACATAATAAAGAAAGCAGGACTGATATTGAACAGCCAAGTTTAGCTAGTGAGAAGAAAAAAACGACATTATATCCTGCAATTGTAAGAAATTCTTTAAATCCTCAAAACTGTACCCTAAATTGTAAAATATTGTTATTCTGTCCCTGCCATCAGAAAAAGTAACTTTTGGGGTGATATGGGTAAAACATCTTCAGGGTTTGTAATGATTGATATTAAACCCATGCTTTGTCGATTACTGCACTTGATCAGAACATGAAACAGAAGCTTTAAAAACTGTAAATGGCACAACTAAACATGTGACTAGATGCATACTTCTAGTTCATGAATGATGGCAGCAGTACGCCAACCGGCCTTTGAAGGTCCCCTTAAGTCACTAAACAAGTGATCCCCAAAGTATATCACCTAAAAAGACAGAAAAATGAATCAAGTAATCAAAGCTAATGTTAACAACTAAATAAAGATTGGCCAAAAATGATCAACAGTTTTTCTATAGTGACTAAAGAGATGTTTGTAGTTGAATTTTACCAAGTGAAAAAGGAAAAGTGTGTATTTCTCTTTCATTACACCAATAAGTTCTGTTCACATACCTCTTAGCCAACAAAATCAATCAGTTCAAATTCTGGGGAACATACTTAATGGTCATGCATAATGTACTAGAAAATCATCTGAAGCTTATATGCACTCGCACAAGGACAGAAGCTCCACATTATAAGATGTACCTCAGGACCATTCCACTTGGTAATTTCAAGAAAGGATTTGAGGCATCCATGGTAGTATATCTTATTTGGAAGAAAAGCATCCACCTTGGCAAAAGCTAGAGTGTCCTTCTCCGTATCATAAAAGCTACATGGAATCCAAAACCAGACAGTAGTGTAGCTTGCAGTTTCAATTGAAGATAATAAACATACAGCGCTTTCAGGTAGTTTAGCTGGATTTCCAGCTATAACTAAAATATTAAAAACTGGAAAAAAATTCAGTTATCAATTTAATTTATCAACAGAAAGAAAAGATACCAACCGGAATGGGTGTTCAGATGTATAGAATGCAGGCTTATTTGCTTTAGCAATCACAACATCAAAAAGTTCCCTCCAAGAGTCTTTATAACCAATAGCATCCTAAAATAGATATGAAGAAGGTTCATTGAATAAAAAATGTCGAACTTTCTATAAATAAATTTGCAGCAACACAGACAAGAATAGTGATACCATAATACTAATGCTAATCTCATATTTTGAACCAGACAAAATAACGGCAATCACTAAATGAATTTCCATGTCATTTTTAAAGTATGAAAATAAATTTTCAAGCAATCCAACAAAAGCTCTGATATGAATTCAGATAAATAAGGAAAACAAGTATACAAACCATTCGAAGACATTTTTAACTATAGGATAAAAAATTCCCTTTGGACAGAAATGTTCAATACTATTCAAATGACTTGCGAGTTGCAATAATTGCATTCTAGACTAATATCAATTCAAAATCAGCTTTGAAACCTGCAATGATGGATGATAATTCACTTGGAATGCAACCAAAATGAACAATAATAATGAGAACGTATGTTGAGATTCTCGATTTGATTGCTTCTATTTTATTTTTATGCTCTGCAGACACTATATAAGTGGCTGTGAAGCTGATTAAGATAATCATGCAGCTTTTTTATCATTTAAAGCATCCTATTCAACGCCTCTCTGATCTTATCAAGATGTGAGTTACATCCTATGAAAGAAAAAAGACGAAAAAGAAGAGCACACTGCAAATGGAACATCTGAATGACTGGGAATGTAAAAATTTACAAACTGTTATAATGTGGAATGGCGTAAACTCTTCATATAACAACAGCTATCACATTACTTCATTATAGAAGTTAGAAACGGTGTTCCTTTTTATACCTCCAACATAAAATGCATCCCTCCATCTACAAAATAATAAGGAGAATTTGTCATCAAAAATAGTTTCTTCCCCTTGTCCCTCAGCATCCTGAGAAACCGAAATACCTGACCCTGAAATATTAACCACCTTAAATGCAGGTAAGACGGAAAGCGTATCTATGAACTTATTAATCAGAAATGAAAGCTTCAGCTCAAACTCAGTGTGTTTGGGCACTACTTGTAACTTTTGGGTAAAGATTTAGACTCACATTTTTCACAAGATATCTATCAGGATTGGCAAGAATCCCTTTGTGAACCATCCCACTTTTATGAACATACTGAATTGCACGATTTACATCTTCATAAATGTAGGACGTATCGAAGTCAAGCTTAGCATCTACAAAATACTGCACCATATCTGCAATAAGGCATGCCTACAAGATAACGATCAAGAGTTTCATTAGTTTCAAGCGAAGGGAAAAACAAATAGGAAACTCAAAGAACTTCATACTTAACACCCAATGAAACAGAAAGGAGCTAACTAGCATTGTTTACCTGGGTACTGCTGTACTCTCTCTCTCTCTCTCCCTCTTAAGCCCGAATAACATACACACAACAAACACATGTGCATTACGTAATAGATGCCTATAGTGCATGCATACAGGAAACATACATACTTGAAGATACATATGGTAACGCAGACACAAGAAAATAATTATTTCTTAACTGCAGCAACATTAGACATTGTGTCCCCCCAGGAAGAGAAACAGTGATTAGAACTTTTCAGATAAAGAGATATACAAGCACCTAGTAATGGTGAGAGTAGAATTCAACCGAACAGTTTGCATTTCAGCGCAACAGCCAGATTAAGGTTCATCTTGATATCCTGTCAAAGAACGTGAAACTAACCTCACTGAAGCAAAAGAAATCCATCAAACCAACAAGGCCAAGTGCTTGGTCACGACCAATGTGTCGAGTGCCATATATCTTTTCGATTTCCAGAATGTCAAGCTTAAGATAAAAGGAATTTAATAAACAATGCAATCTGAGTCAATAAGTGTTGTTTGTCACTATGAAAGTCTATTGAGTTGTACATGAACTCAATAGGTCCAAATAGCTAACTTTTAGATCATATACCAATGTGGTTAGACCACAAAAACATGGAAGTACCTTGCGATGGCCAAAGTAGCATCCGTCAAGTTCAATAGATCCAAAGAAATCCAACTTCAAGAGACAGCCGTTTTTCTTGTCATAGTAAAGGCCTCTAATAGGAAACGTTGGATCATATTTGAACTCCATACATATATCAGGATATTTAAACTGCAAAATACCCCAACATGAAAGAAATCATAAAACAACTAGAGAACCAAAAATATGACTAAAATTTCGCAAACTAACCTCATTAACCATATGCTCCTTAGCGAGATCATATATCAATGTCTGCAAGTTAGGAGAGTAATGCGCCAACGTATAGTCATAGTCAAATCCATAAACATGTATGTCATCCAATCTCATGTTCTTATTCACATATATCCCTAATTCAACAACGAAAAAGATTACTACTTTGCAATAAAACACAAACAAAAAACTGTAAAAGGTGAGAATGAAAAAGAAAACCCTGAGGATTCATTTTGGGCATGTTTTTGAGAGCCTCGGGAATTTGGAGAAATCTCCGCTTTGCAGCTGCAAACTCCGTACGAATTTTGGCTAGTTCACCATCAATCGCGTCATGTTGCTCCAATTTCAGAAGCGTTTCGTCCATGGACCCGTTCACACTGTAGCTTCGAAAGCTTCCTCCTCCGAAGCCTGGAAGAAGTTATTACCAAAATAATTCTCCTTTGACACTGAACAATTGAAAATACCCATACAAAAAATCTAGCCATGCAACAATAAGAATGCAAAAGATTATAAGCAAAATGAACCTTCTCGAACGCCAGAAGTAGTACATACACGTACACTCGCCCTCTGCAATAAATCAAAGACGTCGACTTTTAAAAATCAAACAATATATTTGCAAACAGTCAGAGTAGAGACAGAGATAGAGTACTTTGAGGAAGGAGGAGAAAGGGATTTGAATCCTTCGAGCGGAGGCCATGGAAGTACAAAGCTTCAGTTAAGCAAAGCATCGTTAAATATTATACTAGTGAAGCGAATATGAAGATTTGACGTCACACATAATGGGGCTTAATTGGCTCCGCCGTACATTTTTCCTATTTTATTTTTCGGCGCTGCCCTTTCAGACTCGGAGACCATTAACCAATACGAGAATATAACGTAACCATATTTTAGTTAATATTTATAGCAACTTGCAGATTCTATAAGCGGAAGATAATGTTGCCTTTTTTCTGTGACAAATTCCAAAAAACTTATTTAATTTATTGTTTCTTTTCTTAACATAAAGATGATCTCAGTTTGATCAAAACTAATTAAGATCAAACGATTTTGTTTAGCTTAACTTATCATATTCAAAATGATGATTGGCTCCAATCGGATCAGGATTTAGATTACCCAGGCCTCTAATACCTTGCTACATCTTGATTAACATAAAAAGGTTTCATCTTTCTCAGGCCACCTATAGAGTACAGATTGATTTGGGAAGATAATTAAGGTAAACATACAGTGTCAACCACTTTGTATGCATGTTACATCAGGGTTTCAGTTATCTTCCTGCACCAAGGACTCAGAAGAAAATCAGAAATCACTTGCACTGCCCGGAATAGCCATTCTCTGGCTCTGTAAAAGGAACCAAGTTCCTCCACCTCACAAAGGATTGCTTTTGCTGGTTAAAGTTATCTTAAGAAATCTATCTGTTTCTCGTCCTCACAAATTTGGCTCGTGAAGCTTTCTTCTCCAGCTTTTCCCTCTTCTTGCGAGTCTTTTCATCCTCTTCAACTCCCTAATTAAGAGAAGATCGCCAACCATATTATGTACACTAAGTTTAAGCTTGTGATGTTTTGATAAAGTTTGGAATCGATATTTACCTCTGAACCTTGCGGTAAGATTCCTCTCACTAGTCCAAACAATTTGTATGCTCCAAATGCCGGTATCTAAGACCAAACAACAACCATAAAGAACTTGTTTTTCTCTTGTTTTATCAACCACCATGAACTCTTATCACAAGTAAGAAATTCATTAAGCTACTCTGTCATGGAATCTCTCATATGGCACATGAATATCATAATGTGTGCATAAAATATGCATTCCAGAATTCTGTCTACAACGTTCACATTCAACATCTCTAGTGTGTCATCATTTTTATCGAATTTGAGTATAATATCATATGCCCAGCTCCTGAATTTTGTTAGAACTTCGAACTGATAAAACTATTTTTTTTATCTTGACTGTAATTAGACTAATACAAACTATTGACATTAGACTTAGTCAAGAGTTAAGTAAGACACTCTATGTAGAGAAATGTTTGTATCCAAACAACAGAAATAGGATAAACTTAGCTTGCACTGCAAACAAGAATCTTTAAAGTGTAGTTTAACAAATTTTCCACACCAGAAACATGCTACACAAGCAATTCCATAGGTGAAAAGCCAAACGTTTATAGGATCTTACCACCAGGTATGAGTACCAAAATTTCTCCGAGATGATTGACATGATTTGAACAAAGCATGTAATGTAGATCACATCATGTAGATAGCTGAAAAAGATAACAAAAAGTAGAAGATTAACACATTAACATGTAACCCAAAAATATAACAAGGAACCTCTGAAAGAGTGGAACCAAATTATAATAAGGATTTTGTCAATTCTTTAAGTTCTCCCAATCAAGTGACAATAGTGTTAATCACAAATTCATCAAGAACCCTCAATGAGTCAGCAATGAATGGACCTATTTCTATTGTCCACAATATAAACCTCATCATGTTCTAATGCATGTAAATTTTCTGGACACTAAGCTCTGATCATGGTGAATGGTGCAAAAGGCTCTTAGATGTTCACTATAACACTCTCCTACATCGGTTTGGTCCATTCAGATTTAGGTTAATATCTGTGCAAAATTTTTACCTTAATTTTGGACATAATGCACATGAAAAACATAATTTCCTCCTTTCTTTTTTTCTCTATTGACAAGAAATTTCCTAGGATAAGACATCCACAACAAAAGGTATCAAAGTGGAAAGGCATAAAAAAGAAGAGGAAAGTATGAGGATGACACACCCACAAATTCCACCAGTACTCGTATCAAATCCACCATCAAGAAGTTCTCCATCATCAGTGTAAGTAGGTTTTGCCATTTCTGCAAGTTGTTTATAGGGAATCCAATAAGCCAGAGAAGTCAAAACTAGGCCCACCCAGTGTTTCCAGGTGAAAGAGGAATGGAAAAATACCATCCTCACCAGGAGATATACAACCTAGATGACAGAAATTAAATCACCAACATAATAATAAGTTCAGCAATAAACTTAAGGATGCAACCATAAATCAAATAGTAACAATGGAAATTGTTGATGCAGTTGCCATAGAAATCATAGCTAACAAAATGATAAATTTAAGACGTATTCAATAAGCAAAATTGTGTCTACATTGCAAATTTTGAATTTCAATTGAAGAAAATAAACCACTAGGTTAGAAGACAATTGTAGAATAAATCAATCATACTTCTTATCAGGAGAACTTCAAGTTCATTCCGTCATCTCGGGAATTACAGCGGTGATGCTCAGGCCTCGTAAAATTGCAATGGCAGAAGAAGCAGTATATATGCAGCAACCGCCTCAATAACAACAAAAACATGGTGGTGGTTGATTTTGCAATTTTTGTTGGTGGCTACATTGTTTTAGTTTTGGATGTGTCGTACACCTATTGTGTATGAAGTCTAGAGTCTATTCATATTAATGTACACTTCAAAATTCTATGCTACATTCTGCAGTAAACCTTCTCGAAAGAGTCCCACACGAAGCGAACAAAACCACAGATAAAGGATAAGGAAAACAGTGAAAATGCACTTTCCTGTAGGGCCGACACCAAGATAAAATTTTGAATACGGCATCAATCAATAATACTCTGATATGCAAGAAAAACCATGGGAGCTGGGAAAAAGGAAGAAAATCAAGAAAGAAGAAAAGCCATGTTCCAACAATTGTTTTTTTTGTGTGAAAATACCAAAAATTGAATGTTGAAGAAAAGCAAAGCGAAAAATCAAAACTTTTTATAACCTGTCCCATTAATTATTCCAAGTTCCTTATTACTTTACATCTTCACTGCAAGGGTAAGCCAACAATCTCGACAAACTACACGGACCCTTTTACCGATTTGTAACTTCACTGCAAGGGTAAGCCAACAATCTCGATAAACTACACGGACCCTTTTACCGATTTGTAACTTTGAAATTCTCACAACAAGAAGCAAATAAAAAAGGAGTGAAGATGATCAATAAGATGAGAGGGGGCATACATTAGATGCGACGATGAGCTGAAGGATCTTGGTCATGTGGCGGCTGTTCTCTTCTTTGCGCTTCTTCGCGCCTTGATTCGCCATCTCTGAATTACCTTCGTTGTCAGCAAATAGAACCCTCTCAGAGATGGATGGATTATATTGACTCCGTTCTCTCGTCCAAGAAGTAAAGACAACTTTCCATCTAATATGATAAAGTGACCTGCATCACCAAGTACACAGGAACAGACAATAACCAAAAGTACTCATTGACATGTGTCCTTGTCCGAACCAAGGTCGCAGACGGCGCACCCACAAACCGCAACCGGCATGTGTTTAAAAGCGGTGGTTGGATTCGCGGCGAGCTTATGGGAATGGGGAATCTGATGGGGTCCATTCCTTCTTAATGAATATAACACGATGGATTTGTTTGTACGGCGCGTTTTTGTCACTCATTCACAAAACTTGTGATTGGAAGATGGAAAAAGTGCGAAATTTGTAGGTTTAATATTTTGCGTCAGATCATAATCTTCATTAGACCAAGCAAAAGAGTCATAGGTGATATAGCACATGTTTATGTTCCGATTAATGTTTAACAAGTCACTGGGAAGTTTCCAATTTCATTATTAAACAGTTAATAAATAGGGTAAAAGGACACCGAACCTCACAACAACTTGGGAGTCTCTTTCTTCTTTAATTTTCCAACCTTATAGTCTCTTGATCTCTCAGATGGTCAATCAGGAGATGGGGTGTTGGTGATAGAGAGAGCACCATAAATCAATTTTGATTTATGTACATAATACATTTATTACCACCCTCTTTTTCTAGTCTTTTTCTCGTTTTATTGTCAAAGTTGAAGTTTTTGCTTCCCGGGGGTGAATTTTGATGTTTCTTCCATCAGGTACGTTTCTTTAATCTGCTTCTTTTCTTTCTGTAAAAATTAAAGATTGGAAGTGTTTAAAATTTTCACGAAATATTTTGTTTTGAAGAGTTTGAAGTAAAAAACATTACTCTTGATTGTAACTGAGATCAGAGTTCTCGTTGGTTTCGATGCTATATGCAAATTTAAGAACTTTCTTTTTCTTTTTCAGTTTATCTGGTTGTCTTTTATTGTTTAAATCTTCAGAGTTATGATTTTTAGTTGTTGCAGGACTAATCTGTCAATTGTGACTTGTGAGTGAAACCAATTCTCATACCTGTTAATTGGATTTGGATAATAAGCTTTGGGTTGGAAAGAAAAATGAGAAGTGTTAGATGCATGCGCCAGTTTCTGTCGGCAGTTCAGGTTCAGGAATACAACCACTCGTTTGGTTTCGTTAGAAGTCAAAGGAATCGGGTAAATCCCAGTTGTGATTCTGCTTATGGACACTCCAGATATGGAGTTGATGGTAGAAGTCTATGTCCAGAGTTCTTTATCTCTAGAATTCTGTCAACCGATGCGGCCAAAATGTCAACTTCAGGTTGGACTCCATCTGGCTCAAGCTTGTTTTTATCTCTTTCCTTGATGGCCGCCCAATATCAAGAGAGAAGGAGATTGGGAATTGTGATTGTTGTTCTTTTACGTTGAGCAGATGTGACTAGAGGAGGGCCGCTGGTGGAGTATGAAAGAAGGACAGCTGCGGGTGAGCTTGTGGCTGGTGATAGCTGCCAGGTATTGGATTTTGTTTTATGAACATTTTCTCCGAGTACTTTCATTCCTTTTGTGTTTGTTAGTACTTCAAGTGGAAAATCTGAGCCAGGTTTAACATTAACCGTGTCTATTTCTCAAGTAAAATGGTCAAGTCTGTCCTTGCACCTGTATGCTTTGTGAGGAAGAGAAAGTTTGCTATGGATGTCGACACATTTTGTTTTATAGCAACTTGATGAATTTAATGGCAGGCTTATAAGTTTTTGATTTGAAATATGGGAACTGCTTTTTCCGTTAAGATGAAAATTTCATGCTTCTTGATGTTTTAATTATTAGTTTTTAGTCGAAGGATATACCGATGATAATTTAAGCAGGTAGGCACTTTAAGAGAGCTTCAGAGACTCTACGATGAGATTGTGGAGTCAGCAGATGCCTGCAAGTTGGATCGTTATTCAACTTCAGAAAAATCTGGGAGGTAGACTCTTCGAATTTGTTTCATTTAATATTATGCCCTTGTATGGAACTCAAATTCTTCCCTTCATCTCATCAGGATTTTCTTTGCTTTGGAAATTGTTCTTTTCTATCTTTTCTGGGTTTACCTCCGTATATCAAATTTTTTTACTGGTTTCCGGTTTGTTATTCAGGAGTAGGTGGTTGTGGTCTCGGTTCATCCCACAGTCTTCATATTCACCCGTTAAAGGGCTTTATCTATATGGTGGAGTGGGCACAGGAAAAACAATGCTTATGGATTTGTTCTTTGAGCAATTGTGAGCTCCCTATCTTAATTTGTTTTAGAAGTAACATTATTTCCTTGTTACTTTTTTTTTGGAAATATTTCCTTGTTAGTTTACACAAGCATTTAAGTGTAGATGGATCTAAAATCATTAACCTAATCTAGAAGAGCGCAAGTTTATTATCATCTTGGTCATTTTGAAGAAAGCCACATGGATATTTATTGCCAATTTTATCTTGTGCTATTCAATTTATAGGCCTGAAAATTGGAGGAAAAAGAGGATCCATTTCCATGATTTCATGCTAAATGTCCATAGTCGGTTGCAAGTAAGAATTCTTACATGGATATCTCAAGTTTTATTTATACTTCCCCACTATCTCTGTCTGTCTTTTTTGTATTCGACATTCATCTTTCCTCATATCTGTAAAAATGATTAAAACAACCTTATCTTTTTGGCTGGCATGCATCATTCTTACACACACTTTAAAACTCAATTTCTGATTGTCTGATATGGTGCTAATTCATTTTCTGTACAGTACTTTATAGATCTTCTGTTTAGATTGTAATTGACCAATCTATGTAGACGTGGTAGTCAAATTGATGACTTTATGTTAACTGGTAAATACTTGCAGAGACACAAGGGCGTCTCAGATCCCCTTGAAGTCGTTGCAGCAGAGATATCAGATGAAGCCATCTTACTATGTCTTGATGAATTCATGGTATATAAATTGAAAAACAGTTGCATGTATTGAAGATTTCAATTCATTAAAAGCTTTGATGCTATGTAACTTTTGTAGGTTACTGATGTTGCTGATGCATTGATTTTGAACCGACTTTTTAGACATCTATTTAGCAATGGCGTTGTAAGTCTTCTTTGTCGATTCCCATTTATTAATATTCTGAAAAAAATGATTTATGGTTGAAAATTGATTTTAAATTTAGAACTCATATGTTTATGCATGATGGAGCCAAGTCCAGATTCTCGTGTCGACATCAAATCGTGCTCCAGATAATCTCTACGAAGGTGGGTTGCAGAGGGATCTTTTCCTGCCCTTCATTGCAACTCTGAAGGTATGCCAACATTTGCTTGCCGTTGTGTTTGGAGAGAATAAACTAGCTAAAGTATGCTGACAGCTAGCATACTTGTCCAATCAGAGAATTATCTGCAGCAATTACATCTATATATATTTTTCATTTTCAGGAACGGTGTGTGATTCATGAAATTGGTTCGTCAGTGGATTATCGGAAATTGACTTCAGTATGAATTTAAATCTTCATTTTTCAAAACAACGAAATTCCTTGACAATTCCTGACATTGCTGATTATACTCAAATTCAGGCACAGCAAGGTTTCTACTTTGTAGGAAAAGATTCATCTGACATTCTTAAGCAAAAGTTTCAACAGTTGATTGCAGAACAAACTGCAGTTCCACAGCAAGTGGAAGTAGTAATGGGTAGAACTTTGCAGGTGAGTGTAAATTAGTTTTTTTTTATAATTTTTATACGTGCATAACAGCTTATTTTGGATCATATTAACCTTGACTTTTTTGCAACCTGGTTAGGTGCCCCTAGGTGCTAATGGATGTGCTTATTTTTATTTTGAGGAACTATGTGACAAACCTCTTGGAGCAGCAGATTATTTTGGACTGTTCAGTGAGTTCTTCTAGCTGGGTAGATTTTAGTTTGCTTTGCTTATGATTGTAGCCAGTAGTTGACATCTGGCGGTATAAAACCATTTCAGCACTGCAATGGGGGAAAAGTAGATTGGACATTGATTCAGTTAATATAACACACAAAGCCCCTGGAAAAATAGCAAGAACCTGCGTAGAAAAGCCTTTTCTTCTGTTTTTCCTCTTGAACATCTAGTAGTAGATACTTTGATCTCTGTCCAAAATATTTTTTTCTGAATATCAAATGTCTAAATTGTTTACCTTGGATCATATCTCACAAGTATCCTGAAGTTATTTCTTTTACAAATGGGTGTGATTTTGATTTTTACACCCTTTATGTGCAGATAAATTTCATACCTTAGCATTGGAAGGTGTCCCAATTTTCGGACTCCACAACAGAACAGCAGCATACCGATTTGTCACCTTAATCGACGTATGCCAAAATGTTAACTTTGTGTTTTAATTTGCTTTTTGAATACATAAACAAGTCTTCCATATTTTGATTTCCTACTACTTTATTTCTTCATATATGTTGAAAACGGTTGCTTCTTCTGGCCTGGAATGAATATTTGGTCTTTTAAGTAATCACAGAGTTGAGGGTTTTAATTTTTGGAAGACTGAGATCTGATATGATATAAAATCTTTTTGCAAACTTGTTTGATGCATCTTTTTTAATCCGTGGACCCAAAGATACTGTGTTGAATTGTCTTCCTGTTTCACAAATGGAGTTATTGAAGAAGTACCATTTTCTCCTTGCTGTTACTATTACTTCAGGTGATGTATGAAAACCATTCCAGACTGTTGTGTTCTGCTGAGGGAAGTCCAGTAGAGCTTTTCGAAAAGATAGTGACGGTTTCTGATGCCCAGCACATAGCACCCCGGACTTCTGCGAGATCAAGGAGAAATGACGAGTCTGATCTTTGCGTAGACAATGAATTAGGATTTGCGAAAGATCGTACAATTAGTAGGTAATCTAGATTTACATTTCAGTTACATATTGTTTACATAACAGAGACTCCGTATGCTGATCTTCCATTGTTGTACTATCCGATTGTTAAACGATTACTGATGCAGATTAACAGAGATGAATAGCAAAGAATACTTGGAACATCACGCGGCAATGTTAACCGAGGCTTGCGATGCGGAAACTGTAAAAATGTGATTCAGAAAAGATCATCAATCTTCAACCAAACAAGTAATAATTGCTGTTTCTGTCATTTTTGGGCCAAGTCCCTACGTTCAGCTTACATAACATATTTATAATAAAAAACAAACTTTAAATGTAATTTATTATTCTGCTTGCTAGATATAATAAAACACATAAGATGCAACATCTTCATTGCAGAACTGCTCCTTTTTCTCAGACCTATAGGTGTGTAATAGACCAGAAGCCAACCATTATAACATCATGTTATTTTCATTTGGGTTGCTAGATGATGGAAGGTCTTCTTTCGCTGTCTGTGCACTATATCTTTTCTTCTTAATGAAATGGTTTTCAGTCATCTGGTTGGAATCTATGTTATGATAATGCAAACTCAGACGTCTGCAAATCTTATGTTATTGTTCAGAGCAAATAGCTCTCATATGTTTCTTGGTGTGTATTTGACAAATAATTGAAAGATGACGAGTAAGGAAATTACAAAGTTAGACAAGAAGACACACGATCATTTATTATCCCATCTTCTGATCTGCACCATAATTAGTCTGACTCTGACCAAATTTGTGTTTAAACCCCTACATTTGAATTCCCAAAAAACCTTTCCTAGTCCAGTTTTGGGATTTTTCCTTTTTATTGAAGCAGGTGATTAAGTTTGTGAGGGGTTGATCTTGTTCCCTGCAGCATCAGGATTTAGCAGATGGATCACAGTCAAAGTGTTATTTTAACAGACAATTCTAAAAATATGTTGAACCGTTTGCAAAAATTTTGCCCCCTGATGTTTTCGAGAGCAAACTCCATGAAAACCGTTTCCTTAAATTAAGCATCAAGGCTGAAGACAAGTTATAAACCCCCAATTTTGATCGTCACATGCGATAACCGGAAGTTCTTACAACCTACGTGCATGAATGTGCACTTGCAAAGGCATCTTGTTGTTCGGAAATCATCAGAACTGATTCTAAACAACTTTTGCCTGAAGGAATCAGATTTAACAAGCTTATTTTAACGCTTCATTAAAGCTTGTATGTTTCTGGCAAGCCAATCAAAAGCAGAGCCATTTGTTTTCCCAGTGACACAATCACACAAATGTTCCAATCCCTGTCGAGTAGTTCGTTACAAGCCTTACAAGTCCGTTATTTGGGACCAGACATTCTCCTTTCACATTTAACTTAACTACATCAATCATCATGAGACCACCCACTTAGCTGCTTCTCACTTGTCCATCAACGACACTGCACATCGATATTCAGACAGGTGATCTATTTATCTTAATGTGAAGGTTGACGTTATCCTGATCTTCCTTAGTTTATTGCCTATAGGAAATGAACGCAAGAGAGAATAGTTTGAGTTAAGACAAATATATCCAACGCTGACACCAACAAGAGTGCCTTATGTTGGTCGTTAGTTAGCAAGCAACAAATTTTTTTTTGCTTATATCAAAATCTGAGACTCTCTGTAAGATGTTTTTCCTTCCGAATTTCTTATGCGAAAATGATTTCCAAACTGGATATGTAGCTAGATCCACAGTTCTTTGCTGGTATGTTTAAACAAAATTTCGTAGCTACTTAAGCTTTTCCCTCCAGCAGACATTGTCCTTTTCTCTCCATTTCCACCGTCTGTCTGCGGGCGGCCATACTTCAAAGGGCAGGTAATCACTTCTCAGATACACAGATGTCAGAATAGTATACGATCCATTCTTGAGCCCCAGCCAACAAACTTTTGGGTTGAATGGTTTCTTAACATGTTGACATCAAATTTGTTTTAGATTCAAGTAAGGATTGAGACAATGATCTAGTTCTCTTCATCTGGGATTCAAATTGATGAAAGCTGTATTATTCTTTTATATTTGAAAAATTGGTTGATTCAGTATTCATTGGTGCTTGTAGGAAACACGAATATTTTCTTGGAACAGAATGGCAGCTGGAGTTAACGCTGCCCAGACCTTGAGAAAAGCCATAGATGCTTTGAAGGACTCAACAAAAGTTAGATTAGCAAAAGTAAACAGCGAATACAAGGTGATGTTGCAACTTACTATTCCCTTGTATTTTAACTTCTGTCTGTTTCTTTTCATTGTCTGCTTTTCCTGTTTGTTGTTTTGTTAGTTTTACAATTAGTAATTAATAGTTATTTGCTTCAGGGTCTTGATATTGCCATTGTTAAGTGTCAGTTTTTGTAAAAGGCTGAATGCCTTCTCCCATAGGAGAATTTCCATTAAATAAGTGTTCATGAACAATCTATTTTGGGCAACAAACTATACATGCTAATATACTAATTACAGAATATCTATTTACCAATTACAGAATATCTACTTATTTAAAGAATATATATACAGCTAATATATTAATTACTAATGGCAATATCTTCCACTGATATTAAGGCCACAAAACATAATGAAGCTGTGCCAAAGGAGAAACATATCAGAAGTGAGTAAAAGCATGGTTTGGTCCTCTGTCTCTCTCTTTGTTTCTTGGATGTTTAACATGGTCCCCGCTGTTTTATACATAACATAACCTTTCTTGCTCTGTCATCAGAAATCTTCCGGGCACTTTCAGCTTCAAGTCCTCGCATGGATGTTGTCTACTGCATGCGTCGCCTTATCAAACATCTGAAGAAGACGCACAAGTGAACAGTATATATACACACTGATCTTGTTCTGTCATTTTCTTCCCGTGTTGTGTCATACCATAACTTTTAGAGCTTGAAAATCCATAGTTGTTCAAGGTTATATATACTTTGTTTTGGACTATGTTGCTAACTTATGTAAGCGACCAAAAAAGAAAGCACACCATTGATTTTAAATTTTCATTTTCAGATGATCATAGAGATTTCACTCTTAGCATTCCTCTAAGCCTTCTATAATTCACAAAATGAAATATTTTATATTGTGATTATTCCAAGTTGCATTAAAGGTGTTGGTAATTATACACCGTGCTTTGAGAGAAATTGATTCTACATTCCATGGACAGCTATTGAACTGCTGTCGGGGTAGAGCTCTTGTGTTGAATCTATATCATTTCAAGGATGATTCAAGTACAAATGGTATTTATTACATTATCTGAACTTTGCTTATTTCCTTAATGTTGGAGCATGAGAAATTGGCTGACAAACTGGTGTTTTGGTTTTGAACTGTCAAGCAAGGGACTGTTCTGCTTGGATTCGCAGCTATGGTTGTTATCTTCAAGAGCGTCTTGAATGTATCCGAATCATGAAATATGATGTCTTGTAAAGATAAATACTTTTTGTATGTTAATTGTCATTCACACTCAGCGTTTCAATCACCATAATGTATTTAACCAAACAGAACCAATTACTTAATAAAGATACCGATTGCAAACTAAGTGTATTCACATCTGATAATGCAGCAGCTTAACTTGTTCTTGATACAGAGTTCACCTCTTTTCTTAAACTACATAAGCACATGACAATGTTTTTACCTCATAAGGATTTTTCCGGCAGGCCATCAGAAAAATTGAGACATCGGATTTGCTGAGGCACTTAGAAGCCCTGCAGGAGCTACTTATTCGCATCTGCAAGGTATGCATCCAGTCATCATTGTTTGAACAAGACTATGCATAAGGTGAATTGATATCATTGTTGGCCTCACCAATAGCTTTAAGCTTTTATCAGAACCACAAACAATCATTTGCAGTAACATTGATGATATACTTCTGCAGCCAAAGGGGGCAGCTCTTCAGGCTCACTTAATCCATAATGCCCTTTCAATTGTAAGGAACTATCCAAATTCATTGGTACAAATATCATTCATATAATCTGGTCTTGATTGTCCAAGCCCTTTTCCATGAGATTTCTCTTGTAGGTTGCAGCTGAAAGTGTAAATCTCTATGCGGAAATTGCAGTTGGAATTCACGTCATGGTGGACAAGGTGGGGTTTTGCTTTAGTAATGGTAGCTTATGTGCCTTGTAATTATGAATGTTCAAAAAATTACTGAAAGTGATTTCATTTTTTTCATAGTACTTTGAGATGCGGCCGGAAGATGCTATGAGAGCACTTGAAATTTACAGGAAGTCAGGGAATCAGGTAATCTGCTGTGTTATTCATCTTGTTTCATTTGCTTCTTTTCAGATTTTAAATCCAAATTGATTATCTCCTTTTGCAAACTTTTGTTCTCGTGTAGGCAAGAATACTAGACCAGTTTTTTGATCTCTGTATGAGCCTTAGTTTTGGTCGGGGGCAGAATTTTGTCAGTATTGAACAGGTAGTAACTTGTTAAAAGACCTCAAGTCTTGCTCATGCCCTCAAACGTATATGAAGCTTTGCTGATTTGTCTGTGTTTTATAACTGCAGCGCTCAGAATCTTTCCTGTCTGCAATGGAAGATTATGTGAACGACACTCCAAAGGTCTTTAATGGTACCAGTTTTCACTTACTTCCAATCCTTACAACTGTTGTTTGATTCTCCTGTGAACATCTTCTGTAGTCTTGTAATATATAACCTGCAAGTTTGCAATTAACATCCTGCCTTCTCATTTGTTGTCAGATAAATGACAACAAAAGTCCTACGCAGGAAGCTGTACCTACCCAAGAAGCTTCTTCACTAATTGATGATGATAAGGAGGCTGAAATTGAATGGAAATCAAACCTGTATGGGACATCGGCAGAACCATCAGAGAATCAACAGAACTGGACTTCATTGACAGTGGAAGTTGCTGATCTTTTGGTCAGGACTTACTTTGCAACAATGTTCTCAAGTTTTACTATAGTGCTTTATGGGTTCTTACCCATAAGAGTTTTATCTTATCTTGGTTAACCTTTATCATTCTGCCAGACTTGGGAAGACTTCACGCAAGAGGCACCCGAAAAGAATGAGAACGATCACCTCGGACTTGCAATTGTCACAGATGGTGAGATAGTATTATGTTAATTTCGATGTTCTAGCATCTAACCTTCCAATCAATTCTGTAGATAGTACATTAAATTCTGAAAACTTCATCAATACAGCACCTCAAAGTGCAAGCTGGAAGCTTGAGCTTGTGACAGCTCCAACCTCCAGGGGAGCTGCATTGGTAGAAACTAAATTGGTTAGTATTAGAAGTTAGTCAACAGGACTAGAATGGATTACATATCAAACCTAGCATAACTTTAAGTCGAATTCAGGGCAGATAATTCAGTTTTGATGTGCTATAAACATATGAATCTTCTGATGCAGGTTGGTGGACTGGACAAAATGGCACTGGATCACTTGTACAATGATGCATTTTCTGGGAAAACAAGTAATGGGACTCAACTCGCCGGACAAGTTACATCTAATCCTTTCGAAAATTACTTTTATTCCTCTGATCCATTTTATGAAAATGAGTTCTACAACTATGAACCCTTTAATGCCACCAGTACCGTGTCCCCTTCAAATGACACTCAAATAGTACCAGTAGTCCAAAAACAAGCCTTCTTAAGAATGGAAAATGAGCAGGGCCAAAAGCAGGCTGATGCAACTAGTCCTTTTAGCAATTCCTATCTCGATCCAAGTTTGTAGTTCAAAACCATCCCGCCTGAAAGTTCGCGCACAAGTTTGATCTAGGTTGATCACAGGTTCAATGGGTAAGAACAAAAAACCGTTTTTTGCTAGTGTTCTAGAACATTAACTTGTAAGATCAGGCTTGAGGTTTCTTTTTGATTCACACTCTTGGAGTGATTGATAGTTTAGTTATATTGATTCTAAATCATGTCCACGAGGTGCATTTGAAGGACCAAGATGTTCATGGTCGCCTGGAAAATTTGTGAAAACTTATCTGTGAGAAATTGTAAGAATTTTGTTCAAGTATTTCCAAATCAAGAAGATTCAAGAAAATCCGGGTGAAAGTGCTATGTTGCAACAAAAGACTCAAATAACTCTTTCAACTTTCCAAGTTTGCTCCTTTGATGGGAATAATATATCTCGTCTCCTTTTTATAATGTAGACATATAGACCAAGAATTGAAATCAATCCCAAGACAATAAATGAAAAAAGCTGAAAATAATACTCCAGAGTTGATATGAAATTCTCGATTGTGAAAAGACAGAGTGAATGACCAATCAATATATATCTCTTAACTTTGAAGAAATGTCTAGGGACAAATTCTTAGAAAAAGAAAAAAAAAACTTTGGTAAAGACAACATTGTATAGTCCAAACTTATTGGAACTAGTCTCAAAAGACCAGGGAAATCTTACACCATTCAGGAAAAAAAAATGAAAAATTTTGGATAGGGAAGGTCAAACTTAAAAAAGGAAGAAGAAGAAGACGAAAGACAATTCCGATACCAACAGAGAGTGAAAGACATGCGTGAAATTCTCTCTCAGAAGATCGAACAGAAAAATATCCTCTGACCATCAAAAACTAGCGTCACCCTGCAAAAGCAGTCCGAAGAAAATGACACTTAAGAGTTCATAATTGCAGAACTTGACAATGCCTCTCACCGGTCAAAACCCGTCAATATCGCTCTGTTCACTGTGCAGGATTCTGTCTCATACTTGGTGGCATAGTATCAGTCAGGTAAGGCTCTATCACTTTCATCTTCACATTTCACGGGTCCCACTTCGCACACCTCTTCAAATCCATGCTCTCTCATTTGGATATGTACAAACTTTAGTAATTTGGATTTAGAATGACAAAAGAATGTGCTATATACATTGCAGTTCCTTGGGGAAAAAGATGGATGGCTGATTAACATTACAAACACCAACTGACCTATGCATATACTTTCTTAAACAAAGTTACTTCTGACAGGTAAAGGAAACTTTTTTGGATACAATATGCAATCATTTCCATGTTGGTTCAGGACCTCTACTTCTATTGTTGTTTCTGGGTTTTCTTTTTCATCTTGGACCAGAGAGTTCCATGGCATAGGTATCCAAGGAGTGCTCATCATCATCCTCATCCATTGTCGTGCCGAAAATGCTGCTGGAGCGATCATGAATTCTGTCATCATGCTTTGATGCAGTGGTAGGGCGAAAGCTGATTTTATTATTAGTGTGATGGATGCTCAATGTGGTGTTAAGATGGTTATGTGAAGCAGCCCATTTCTCAGCCAAGCCATCTCCTTCCAGCATTCGGACCACTTCTGACATCTTGGGACGGTGGGCTGGAAAGTATTGAATGCATATAAGGGCTACTTGCAGCATCTCCCCCACCTCAATTCTGTCGTAATTGTTTCCCAACTCTCTGTCCACCAATTCTTCAACTTTCTTTTCCTGCTGTATCTTCCTCACCTGTAACCATTGCCAGGTTAATAGAGGCATTTCTCAAAAAAGTGTTAATAGAGGCACATTCATGAAGCGAAGAAAAACTAACATGTTACATTTAGAAATAAGGCAGTCAATGTTGGGACTATAATATCAACACAAAAATGTCATATTATTAATGTATGGAAATATACGAGTTCTTAAGTCTGGTTCTCAAGTTTCTACCTTTTGCAGAAAAATGGATCGCATACATAGTTAAGCAGCAGAATGATACTTACCCATTCCAAAGTTGCTCCCTTTTGATGACTAGTTTTTCCAAACTCCAAAGCTCTCATTCCAGTTATAAGTTCTATCAGCAGAATGCCAAACCCAAAGACATCAGTTTTCTCAGATGACTGGCCTGTGGAGAGGTACTCCGGCGGTATGTGTCCAACGGTGCCACGGACCGCAGTGGTGACGTGGGAATCGGCATGGTCAAGAAGCTTTGCAAGACCAAAATCACCAACCACAGCCTCACAAAACTCGTCAAGGAGCACATTAGCAGCCTTTACATCTCTATGGATTATTTTTGGGTCACATTGCTCGTGAAGATATAGAAGACCCCTGGCAGCTCCAATGGCTATCCTCTTCCTTGTGTTCCAGTCCAGTGCAGGCTTAGCTGATGTTAATAATACAGGAAATGCTGCTATCATCAATAAAATGCACCAACGAAACCTGTCCTTTTTTTCACTTTCATGCTTGTTTTTCTTTATCAGGAAAGTGATAAGAATTTGTATTATGTTCTCTACAAATTGTCAATAGAATGAATTCATTTAGCAACCTGAAACATGTTGACTGGACATCTTCAGTTTGAAATCTTCAATTGTCAACCAATACAAAACATAACAAATAGTATTTGATTCTTCTAGCAGGAGCATAAGAGCATTGAAATAGTAGGGAAGTTAAAACTAATATAAGTTCTACAATGGAAGCTTTCAAGCAGACTTCGATGGAATTTAGGTATTTCACTGTCATTAACTTCCTAAAACATACAGCATAAGACAACCTTAAAGAACCGCAAGCTTCACAAAGTCAGTTAGGCCTAGAGCCAAAATATTCAAAATTAAATACATTAGAGGAATCAGAAGTCAAATCTATTATCTGCAATTCAGTACTCAGTCAAGTACCAGGACACAGCATGTATGACAACACTTGAATTCTAGTTACTGGCGGAATTTAAATTTGTAGTAAACAAAGCATGTACCAACCTCTAAGTCTTGATGCCACACTGCCATTAGACATGTACGGATACACCAACAGCCTCTCGCTACAGGTAGCACAGTATCCTGTCAACCGTAATAAATTCCTGTGCACAGCAAGACTAATCATTTCCAACTCTGTCCTGAATTGTGATTCTCCAGCAGTTCCAGCTACATCCTTTAAACGCTTCACAGCCACCATAGTCCCTTCTCCTAGCTTCCCCTTGTATACATTGCCAAAACCTCCTGCACCAAGTATGTTCTTTGAGCTGAAATTGTCTGTAGCAACTTGGAGCTCCCTGAAGGTGAAGTTCCTGAGGTTTCCTAGGCTTATTAGCCCCTCTTCTTTTTTATCTGCAATAAATTACCATGACCCTCGAGAATTACCAACTTTTCCTTCTTTTTTTTTTGCATTGAAAAGGCTTAAGTTATACTGATACCAACCACTAATGTTAAGTACAATTTGACTTCTCTGTTTCTTTCTGTGCCATATGAGACCGATGGCTGAGAGCAAGAGCAAAAGAAAGGTGAAGCCAACCCCAAGTGCAATTGCTAATTGCTTGGACTTGTGGTTACCTAAATTAAGAAGATGTTAAACAGAAAGGAACATCATTTGAGAGATAAAGCGAAGTGAAAGAGCCTGACAGTAGATGTGTACCGGGTGATGAGTTAAAAGAGAAGGAAAGAGGACCAGCAGTGATGGATCCAAAGCAACGTTCCTTGGGATTGCTTCCACAAATCAGTGGATTACCCACAACACTGCATTCACAACAGCTTAACATTAACATTTGACCAACTTAGATACTAAAATATAGAAAGAGACGTCTCTGTTGTGTAAGGAAAACACTTGAATGTTCTTGCAGGAAACTTGGGCAGTGGTCCACTGAGATTGTTGTAAGACAATTCTCTGAAACAGCAGACCAAAGCAATGTTCAAAAACAAAAACTCATCAGTAAGACCTTAAGCAATCATATTAAAGTCGGGAAAAAAGTGATAAAGATCTTTAGTTGTGGCAATTCTAAAACCTCCAATCCTGAAGTAGGTGTAAAGCAGAAAACCATACTCACAAGAAAGTAAGCTCTGGGATTTTGGCCAACGACACAGGAAAAGGCCCCGACAAACTGTTGTTGTTCAGCCTACTACTCTCATCACATGACAAAACCAAAAAACCAACTTCACCATGTAAGATCACTTTAAGAATGACATCAGATCAACATTGATTAAAGATTGTAAAAGAGACAAAACCATTTGGATTCTAGTAATGAATATAAAATTAGTAGGCATATAACTAGTCCACATGTACAACTCTTATATTTCTGAACTATTTTTGTTTCCATTGTCTCGCTACTTTTGCAAATAAAGTGAACGTTTCTGTTTCTTTTTCCCAACTTTAACGGCAACCAAACAGAATTCAAGAGCATAGAAAACGTCACAGGACACTTACAGGTACTGGAGACTCTTCAATTCACCGAAGGACGGTGGAACAGCTCCAGAGAATCGATTGTTAGAAAGATCCAAAGTCTGAAGTTTTGAAAGAGTACCAAGTTCTGGTGGCAACTCCCCAGAAATCTTATTGTTCTGCAACATCCTGTACGTGCACAACCACAAAACTTGAAATATGAAAAGATTGTGTCAACCTGTCTAGATATGGAGGCTTCATGCTATATGTTACTGAGGAACAAAGCTATTCCCTTTCCTTCTTTTTGTTGAAGATATAGTGTTCTGAAAACGAAAACATTCAAAATTATAACTAAAGGAAAACTTAAACGACTTAGACTTTTGTCTGCTTTCTTTGATGTTCCTTTTGTACGTAATCAAACGGAAGGCAGCAAAAGAAATAATTCATGGGAGATGGGTCCATCAAATGTGGGAAGAAGAATCAAAAGACCACTTGATTCTTACACTTGTCGAAGATTTGTGAGATTTCCTATGGTCCTAGATAGAGTTCCAGAGAGATATTGGCTGGGAGCCCCTCTGCAAAACCCAGAAAAGATCGTAGTCTTGTTCAAACAAAGTTTAAATCCTTATAATGAAAAAAAGGAAAAGCAGACCAAAAAAAGAAACGATCTTGAAGTGAGAAATAAATACACACAAGCCAATAAGAAGATTCTTCAAGCGAGCAAGTGACCATAGCCCAGCTACATGGGTCTACAGAGTCTTCATCCCAATTGTTTAAAACACCATGTGGATCATGCAATGCTCCTTTAATACTTATCAGAGCCTCCACTGCATCAAAATCTCCACCAGATGTTAGAATCACAATAAAGCACAATAACTTCATCTATATTTCCTTCTAAATGGCTTGTTGTGAAGATCTTACCTTCGTGGTTGCGAGGCTCATAAGAAAGCGTGTGTGTAGCTAAACAGAGGAAGATGGCAGCAACAACAAACAGCTGAAAAGCCATGGCTAGTTCATGATCCTACACAAGCTCAAGTTTTTGCGAAGTTATAAGAAACAAGTTATAATGTCTCTCTTCTCTATGAAAACAAAGGATAATATGTTATTCCTGCTCAAGTGTCCCTTTTTCACTTTCTCTTTGTTGGGAGCATCTGATCACTCTCTCTCTCTTTCTGTCTCCGTCTCACACCATCTTTTGCATCGCAAAACTCTTTTTTTTTCCCCCTCTCTTGGGAAACTAACGCAAGCATATGTCTCTCTCCTCCGCTTCTCCTTTTCTTTCTTTTTTGCTTAACTTTCTCTCCTATCAACTCTCTCTTTTTCAGTTACCATCTTTTGCCAGCATTGGTTCACAATTCACTTCCTTTTCTCTCTCTGCGTGTTTGGTGTTTCGGAGAGAGAAAGTTGAGTAAGAGAATCAGATGGGTCGATACGGCTTGTCAGGTGTGAGAGAGTTTGGACACTTTGGAGTGCAGAAATTGAGAGTGACGGTGGTGGGGCGAGTATGTGTGTAATTGGTTGGTTTATAGTAAAAGAAAACAAACAAAAGAAAATGTACCCTGCCCACGACTGATCACATCTGCAACCGAGTGTTCTTTTACTTGTTCTAGCCAAAACATGGAGGTGATTCAACTCCCCAGAATCAATACCCTTTGGTGGGTCTCTTGATTTGAGTGGCCACTCATGAGTTCTGAGATTTTGAACAGAAAACTAAAGAAAACAAGCAACAATAAATAAATACAACTGTGCAAAAAACTCGTGCCCTCCTATCGCCCCTAGCACAAGAGATGTGAACTAACTTCATTGCCATTTCCATTCTTAAAGGTCTTATTTTTGCCTATTTCGGGTTAATCTTATGAGAAAGTGGAATAGATCCTCCTTCCTCTCTTGTTAAGAATTATTCATTCAAATTTGACATGAACAGAAAGATTCAAAGATCTCAGATTTCTACAATAATTATGAACCATGTTAATCCAAAACAGTTCCTACGGCTTGGGAGAAGAGAAGAGACTGTCAATTACTTTAATTACAACCTTATCGAACACTTCCGATTACCTTAAACAACGTGACAGAAAAATCTCCAATTCTCCAGCCGCCTAGCTAGTTACGCTAGCTAGCTACGTCTTATTTGATTAAGACATAATCATTAATCATCTCTTAAAAGTTGACACGAACTGGTCATTTACAGTTCCTCACAGTGCTCAATCACATCTAATTGGTTTAAATTGATCTCATGATGTTTCTGTGTGCGAGCAGTAAGTACCAGAAGACAATGTACGTAGGTATACTTTGTTGATGCAACTTTGCATGATAGTAGTCACAGTGAATGCATGAATTTGCAGGACAATTTATTATCACGGGACGCGAGACCGGGGCAATTAACCGTGATTTGACTTATTATTATTCAAAAAAGTTAATATAATTATATACATTTTTAAAAAAAAATTCATTTATATTTTAACGAGAATTTCACAATTGACATATTATATCATTTTATCAACTTTTTGGTACAATTTTTATATTAAAAATTTTGGATTAACGATTTAAATTTTTAATTTTTTTAATTTAAATGTTTAATTTTATAAAATTTTAAATTTAATTACTGGCTTTTTAAATTTTGTATAAATTAGATTTAAAATTATTTTAAATTTTTCTCTTATATTTTGTCTTCACTAACCATTGCGTCAATAAAAATTAGTTTTTTTACATAATTTATATAAGTTTTGAAAAATTAAAAGTTTTAACAATAATTATGGAAAATATGAAAAGAAATAATCCTCATTTATTAAAAGTAGTATATTTATTTTATTATATTCATAATTCTTATAATTAAAGTTATTTGAATATTATGTAAAAAATATTTTATTCATTATAATAATGACAATATAGCTAAGATTAATTTATAAATAAACATTAAGACTCAAATATATGTTCTTAATTAATTATATTATTCAATTAAGGCGGTTATTTTACATAATAAATTCATTAATTTATCGTGGTACTTTCTTAAGTACCATCGATCATTTGTAGCATCTTCTTCTTTTATCATCTTCTATATGGAGTTGGAGTTGGAGTAATTGCATAAAAGATACCTGCGATTGTGACTCTCCATCTAATTTATAGGACAAGGTATTTTGGGTGCCAGCAAGCTAAGAGTGACCCTGCTCTTGGTCTTGGCATGATCTCAGCTCTGTACCTAACCTTGGGTTACACCACACCTTTCCTTTTCACTTGCATTTTTTATATTATACATTACATTTGTCTAGTGGTTGCAATGGAGGAGAGTAAGAATCTCGTTTCTTACAAGTTAAGATACTTTCTTAAACGATAATGCAAATATGTGTTCCGATCTTGCTTGTGGCACTTTCCTTGAAACTAAAAATGACCCGAAAGGGAAAGCTTGGAGTTAGTAAACATGGTTCCTCAATCATGAACTATAAATATATATATTATATATATATAGCAGCAGTAACCCACGTGAAGAGCTTAACTCATGATTTAACTTGGAAGGTAGCTACCTATATATTCTTTTTGATGCTAGGTTGAAATGCTTAATCATTAAGGCGAATTGCACTTAGTTATAAAATTTGAAATGATATGATTATGGGGTCGTTTTAGTGTCAACATTTTAATACAAATTGAGACATTTAAGACGGCTGGAACTCGATGGCTTTTCCTTAAAATATGGACAAGTTCCACATTAATGTGGAAGAGCCTCACACTCTAATCACTTATATCAGAGGTGTTTGATAAACTACTTTCGGGAGTATTTTTTAGTTTATTGACTAAAAGTTAACTTTTTGATTATCTTAAAAAATTATTAATGTGTTTAGTAAATAGTTTATTGGTTAGCTTATTTAATTCCAATAAGCTGATTTTTAAAAGCTATATAAGAGGAGCTTTTTAGATGATCAACCAAAATTTAATATATAAAAAAACCAATTATACCTTCTTTTTATAATTTTTGAATTATGATATATATCGTATCTGTGTTATATTATAATTATAGATATTTTTAATTTATTAAATAACAAAATTCATATATATTATATAAAAATACTAGTATGATGTAGCTCGCTGCAGCATTTATATTAATAGAGGATTTAACGTTGAATTATTATTATTATTATTATATTTTTATTAAAATTATAAGCTTAATTTTTGTAAAATTAAATATCTAAAATATAAATTCTTATAAAAACATTCAACGAAATATTAAGAATGACCTTATAATTTTTTAAAATAATGTCTTTGTAAGTTATTTTATACATCAACCGTTAAAATTAAGCAGTTAATTTTACCATACTTTTTTAATAAATAACTAATATTATTTGCTGATCAAATTAGATGATATAATCAGCTATCAGCTAACCGCTGATAAAATAACCTAACAGCTAACATAATTTGCTATTTGCCAAATATGACCCTAATCTCATAATTTGCCAATTTAATTCCCGAGCCTCCGATGGTTAAGCCTCTACTGCTACTTCATGCTCGAAACACGCAAAAAAACTTTTGAGTGTAAGTGTCTAACAATGGTGGAAGTAAGCTGATGAAACCCAAGTTTGAGCTTGTCAGGATCAGGAGCTATATAGTATATTTTTGTTTTTCTAGGAGGAAAAACCACAGGAGAGAGAAGAGGTTTACCCCTGAAATATCCATATAGATAAAGATAGTTTCTGCTTTCATTGTTGCCGAGAAAAAGGGCATTCAATCATGATATGTCAACATCTCGACAGTTCAAACACCACCCTGAAGTGAAGTGCATACGACACCATACAGATTATCTTGACC
Organism: Erythroxylum incrassatum; assembly: GCA_026546855.1. NCBI lineage: Eukaryota > Viridiplantae > Streptophyta > Magnoliopsida > Malpighiales > Erythroxylaceae > Erythroxylum > Erythroxylum incrassatum. Next base: position 454,635 of record JANVCL010000008.1, on the reverse strand, counting down.
AAACCTTTAACCGCTCAAAGCAACACTCTAACTAAAGCAAACCATTTGGGAATTTGGGATCATTGTACATTTGATCGTAGTAGACTTATTGACCATAATTTAATGGGGCAAGTTTTGATAAAACATTATTTAATATTTAAAATGTGTATCAATTCAATTATATATATAATAGAGCTACATTAAGTAATTTTTGGGATGTAAAAAATTATACTAAAAATATTATTTTGTATGACATGTCAAGAACGCAATTTGAATGACTTTATTTAATTGAGTTTGAATGTAAAAAATAACTGGTTTGAGAATTAGGTTATTATATTAATAAATTTTGATTAATTTATGTATAATATTTATATTGCATGTATTTTCTCATAATTTTTAATTCAAGTATAAGAAAATAGTTTTTTAATTTAAACATTTGAAAATTTAGAAAATTTTAAAAATATTTTCTTAAATTGCTTAAATTATTAAAACGAAACAAGTGTCTTTACACTTCCATTATTCTTTCCCATTTTACTAGAAATAGCTCTCATTTTAAACTACCAAGGATTGACAAGCTTGCACATAGAAGAAGTACATTAGTGGAAACACATTTTACGAGAAAAAGCAACAGTGGAAACGGAAAAGAAAAGACACAAGCGAATGACTTTTGGTTTTGTTTCTTTGTTTTTTTTTCTTTTCTGATCAGTTTTGTGTTTTTTTAAAATTATTTTAGGAAGTTCTGAATTATAGAACAATATTTTTAAGTCATTCACATTTATACTAATTTTTACTTAAACTAAATAAGTTCTTTGCAGGAATTCTAAATTTTAAATGACTGTATATATAATAACGAGTGCAAAGTCCTTTATCGATTCACTTACGCCTGAGGTTAACCAGCGTAGGTTAATCAGTTTTGTGTTTTAGTCACGTACCTCGGGAAGAACCAAACCAAAAAAAACCCATCATTTTAGTCCGTGGAGTGTGTATATCCGATGCATAACAGAAGGCAGATGTTGAAACATAAAGCAGAGTGGAGGAGTATTGGGAAACGGAGAAGCGAGAAAAGAAGAAGAGAATGACCCAAATCTTCGTTGGATTGCGTTTATTCTTAATGCTAATGCCAGTTCTTTTTTTTTAATGAAACTTTTGAGTTCCTCCAACGTTTTCAGTCCCACAAATAATTTAATAAAAATAAATTAATGGGCTCAGTTTATTATTAGTACTTTCTAATATCACATTCATGGATCTTGGATTCAATTTTGAAGTGAAACCCAATCCGTGTAAGCAATTACAAAGGGATCCTTACATGTCCTTTTTTTTTCAAGGGAAAAAAAACTAAAATTACACAACTTGTCAAAAGAGACAGGTTCCCGATAAATTCTCTAAAAGGATCACGTGGCACCCAATAGGTGTTGTGTCAAAATAAGTGACTCCGACTGCAAAATGTCTTGCATAATTGGTAAGTCAGTCGACACATCTGTTGCTCTCTCAATAGACATGCCGATGAACAACAGTTCAGTTCCTAGTGAATAGCTCGTTGATGCCTCGAACTAGAGAGTTGAGAGATCTGGCCCTCATGTCCGGGGAAGAGAGGACATCGATCGTCGTGGTGGAATCTAAGAGTGTTTATGGTAAGGTAACTTGACCCGTTCATAAATAACCTGAAACTGAACCTGAATGTCAGGTTCGACAATTTCACGAACCTGAACCTGAACCTGAACCTATAGGAACGGTTAACCTATTTTCAGGTTCGGTTTTCAGGATAACCAGAACCTATTCATATCAATATATATGACAAAAAAATTATAAAATAATTGGCGAAAACAAATACAAATTATTCATAAAAGTATGCATATAAAATCCATCAAAGATATGTTAAACTCAAGCAAAGTAAAAATAAGTTAAACAATGTCTTATAATTTATAAAAGATCCATACTAAAAAAAGAGATAAATTATTAAACATTTATTTTTCAAATAGGGTGGTAGGATGATCCACTGTTATACATAAAGTCACATCTGTAGAAAATATCTCATAAATATCCAAGCTAATATATGTGCCTTAAAAAACTAAAATTGTAAGATTTCTTAATAAATGTGTTTTACACTTATTAATTTCTTTAATTAATCTTTAAATGATTATATTATTTTAGTCAATGAATTTTTCTATTAATAGTTTAATACCTCGATCAATAACTTTAACATATATTAATTACTATTTGAGGTAGAAGTATTGAGTGTTATGCATTAGTTGTTACTTATAATAGCAATATTCAAGATTAACGTTTAATAACATAGAATTAAAGTAGTTTTTTTTTCTTTTCTTCTTTTTTTACTCAAGGATTAATATAGTAAATAATAGTGAATTTATTATTATTAATATCCTCTTAAATTATGTCTAAATATATGATAGATTTTTTTTGGTGTTTCAAGTTCAGGTTTAAACCTAAATCTATAAATTAGGTTCGGTTCGGTTAACCTCCTATAGGTTTGGTTAACCTAGGACCGCAAGTTAGAAACCTAAACCTGAACCATGAACCTGATTTTTTAGGTTCGGTTAACCTTGTTTACAAGTTTGGTTCATACGATTCCGGTCTGATTCACAAGTCCATGGGTTTTCTTGAACACCCCTAGGCATTTCTAAATAGATTATGTGTTTTAGTAATGGTGTTTGATCCTGAACTTTTCTTAAAAGATTATAACTATTGAATGAGAAATTTTGGTGATTAGTCACAAGTAAAGAACAAATTAATGAAAGTACTTGAACGAAGAAATGGTAGACAAGAGTAAAGTAGGGAATGAGAAATGTGGACAGGCTCATATTTTACTTTGGTGCTTTCAGTGGATAAGAGATTTTGAAGTGGGAAGAACTAAGGTGAAAGTTAGAAGTAGAACGAAAACAAAATGAAGTTTAATTTA
>JANVCL010000008.1:427240-441640 GCA_026546855.1 Erythroxylum incrassatum | reverse complement strand
GGAGTTTATGGAATTGATTAATTTCAAATGGGATATTGGAATGGTATTGATTAAAGATGAATGAAAAAAAATTATACCGGTTTTCGGTTTGGATCAGTCTAGGGTTTCCAACGCGTCTCGCATAGTTTCTCGATCAATCTTCGTTACCGGATGTCGGACACTTATTTTCCGATTCGCTTCGATGTGTATTCCAATTTGCGATCCTTCGTTTTCCTTGTTGCGCTATCCGTTCTTTCCGATTTCGTTTTCCGTTTCCGTTTTTCGGTTGGGATCCGGTTCCTGAGATCGGGTCCCAACATAGATGGAATCAGAACAAGAAGAGTTTATAAGAAATCATGTGTACGTATGAGGGAATCTGTATAAGTAGTTGGATTTCGGAAACGGGATCCAACAGAAAAGGTTCAGAAAAGATTAGGGACATGGATCAATAGAGCAATATCCTATAGAGGGAAACTTCAGCTACTAAAGTCGGTTATTTTGTCTACAAATACTTATTGGTGTTCATACCTTTTTCTCTCTAAAGGGCTGATTAAAACAGTAGAAAAACTGATGAAGCAATTTCCATATGGGAAAAGGAATGGAGAGAAAGGAATAACCTAAGTAAGTCGGACGACAATCCGTAGGCCGAAAGATGAAGGTGGATTAGGACTAGAGTCAATCTCCAATAAAAACAGATTTCTTATGTCCAAGAGGATTTGGAGAATCCTAAGTGATAAACAATCTATGTGGACTAAATGGATTCATTCTTATTTATTAAAAGGAAGGAGTTGTTGGGCACTAAAACCATAGTCAACTACACCTGGTTTTTTTAACCAAATTCTTATAATGAGGGAGGAGATGTATCAGCACATCACTTATCAGATAGGGGCAGGAGAAAGACTTTCCTTATAGTATGACAATTGGACAGGGAATGGACCTTTAAGACAAAACCAGATGGCAAGTTCCTTATCAAATCGATTCCTAAGGATACTAAGCTCCAAGAAATAATAAGGAATGGGGAAAGGGACTAGACTTTTGCACATTCCTCAATTTAAAAGTCAAGGGGAGGGAGATACATATCTATGGAAGGATATTCCTGTTTCTATGATTACTTCTAAGGAAGTCAAAAATATGAGGGAGAGGTCTGTAAATCAAATAGGGTAGGATGCATTGATATGAAACAAGGCCCTTAGACCTAATGTTAGTTTTCTACTCTAGCTAGCAATGTAGGACATACTTAGTACCGTGGATAGGTTGAAATTCCTAACCTCATCTGAGTTATGTATCCTATACAATCTAGAGGATGAAATTAAAGATCGCCTCTTCTTTAAATGTGTCTTCTCTAGAGAAATTTGGGCAAAAATTTCTACTATATGTGCCCCTGATTTTATTTTTGGCAGACTCACATATATCATACAAGAATTACCTAACTTGCATATTTCTAAATATGATAGGCTATTGTACTACTCTCGGTAGCTACATGTTTTCAAGTTATATGGAATGAGAGAAATAATAGAAGGTTTAAAGACAAATCTACTTCAATAATTTCGCTTATAGAACTTACTACTGCCAGCATAAGGGAGCAACTAATGTGGTGACTTCTTATGCGCACCGAACACTGGGCCGCCTTTTCGAGAAGCTGACTGGAATTAAACCGTGATTGACCTCCCTCACACAATTTCGGGCCGGAGTGTGGGGGCGCCTAGGGTGGGCGTTCCACCTTTTGAGTCCAAGGGAGCAACTAATCATCAATCAGTTAAACCTATACTGTAGCAAGAGAATGACCCTTATATGGAGAATATAGCACTAACCCTATCATATCTTTCCTAAGTACTAATTACTCAATTGACAGTGCAGAAATGAAATCCAACCACAGTTCACAACAGTTCCCATGATTATACAAGCAGATTATTCTTCGCAGTATCTAAGGAAATAGAGAGGTTGTTCAGTACTGACTCACTTGGAATTACTCCGCCTTTCTAGGTTGAACATTGCTTGAAGATCTATGCCATTCACCCATATCCATGTCGTCAACGGATAAATGTTTAAACAATAGAGTTTTCAAGGAAAAGAAAGGAAGATCTAAAAATCTTTGAACCGCATGCATCTTTCGTGGATAAGATCTTCTCACCGTTCTCCCTTTCTGGCTAGACTCTGAAGTCTCTGTAGTTCTTTAAAAAAATCAAACCTTGAGGAGTGGAACTCCGATTAGCCATACCCAAAAGGATTATAGAGTTCGGTTGAAGAATGGATTTGAGAAAAGATATAAAGTATGGACTCACTACTAACCTTTACCTGAGTCATGATCTCCTTCACTGGCTTATTTTCAAAGAGCTGAGGCCTCAGAGAGTCTACTCCCTCAAAAAATAAAAGCAAGTTCTTAGCGAAACACAAAATGCCTTAATCACTAAAGGTTATATGAGGTGGAGTTTATTACCAGAGAAGAGTGCTTATTTGAGCGAAGAACCGAGAAGAAGATAATCCATGGAGCCACCGCAAGCATCGCCATTAGAGTGTCGTCACTCAACCTCCTGAATTGAGTAATAGTCGAAGATTCAAGAAAGCCAAAATTGTTATACCCTAATTGTTAAACGAAATGCCTTATTTTGTTAAATGTCACCGTTTTCTACTATCTTAGATGTACTCAGTGAACCAAGTGGATCTGTCCCACATGGGAGAAACCCTGTCCAGATGTAGTATTTTCTATTATTTAATGAATTTTTAATTTCTTAAAAAAATAAAGAGGTGAAAATAAACGTAGAAACTTTATTCTTTAATTAATTATTTTTATCTAACTTTTACTTGATTAATTATTTTTAAGAGTCACGTGAGTATAGCTTGAAATTAAAAAATTAGAAATAAGAGATAAAAATATTATTAAAATATTATCAGATACTATCATTAAAATTAATTGTATTCTTTTATATTTATTTTAGCAATTATTTATTTTATTTTATTAATACTTATATTCTTATCATAAACTACTTATCATTATTTAAAAATTAACAATTTTATAAATCATTTTAAATTTTAAATAATATTTAAAAATAAAAATGTTTTAATTAATTATTTATAAAATAAATCATATAATAATTCAATATAAAAAAGATATCTATTATCGTTCTTACTATTTGATATTACAACAATAACAACAACAACAATCACTATGTAAAAAATTCCCTAAACGCAGGGTTTGGGAGGTCTAATGTCTATAGAATTGCCCCTAACTAATAGAAGAAATAAGGATAAATAAATAAATAATAAAAATAAAGTACTAAAATAATAACAACATTAATAGTAGTAGTAATAATAAATTAGTTCTTGTTTAAATAATTATGCTAAATTTAAGAGAAAAATGCTAATAGGCTTATAAAAACGACATGGATTTCTTTAAGAGTGATCCTTTATCCATATTTTAATGCGTCAAATTTTTTTTTATTGTGGAGCATGTATTCGCCAAGTTTAAGCAGAGTCATAATACTTTTTATCATCTTCTCTCAATTTTCATACACTTTCCTTTTTGTTTTTTTCCTCTTACAAGCTCTAAATACAATTTTTTTACATGTTCTGAAGTTTTTGGATGTCTCCTCCAAACCACTTAAGCCTTTTGTCACCTTTAACTTGTATCCTGTCACTACATTCTTGACTCTAGTAAGGTTATCTTTTATATTTGATATTAAATACTATTTAATTTTATATCAAACACACGAAATCGTTTATTTTATTCTTATTCCAATTCTTACTTTTTATTTTATTTTATTTTTAATTTTTATTTTGATTTCTTCAATACTTATTTTATTTTATTTTATTTTTTATTTTGACTTCTTCAATACTAATTTTTATTTTATTTTATTTTTGATTTTGATTTCTTCATTACTAATTATCATACGGGATTTCAAGAATAGTTATAAAAAACCATGGAATGCAAGTTGGTGCAATTTCTACCATTAACATACCAACAATGGAGGCCTATTTCAAACAAAGCAAAGCAGAGTATCTTAGTGCCAAGTTTTCGCAGAACTCAACAGTTTAGGCAATACAAGTGAAGTTGGCAATCAATCAAGTGGAGAATTAACTCAAATTTGCATCACAACCACAATCCCAGCCACAAAGATTCAACAGGACTCTCAAACTTGCTACAATCATTAGTGGAGAACAGGTGATTAAGTTCAGAAATTCCATTACTAAATACACTATGCATCTGCTCTCAGGTCCTGCCTCATAGTCCATGAAAAGCCCTTCAGAGATCAAGCTGTATATAGCTCAGAGATGCTCGTAACCAAATGGATGAACACGCCCAGATCTGAAGTGATCAATGATTGGACATGACCATGAACCATTTATTGTCACTGAGACCTGGAAATATTTTTAGTTTGTCTTTTATCTTTGTTTTACTCTTGCTTACATGTCAATACGTAGAGACACAACTAAGAGCTGGCTATTGCATCATATAACCTACAAGAAAACAGCCTAAACTCTAGGGGGCACTAGACCGGCAGTTTCAGCATGGACAAGAAATGATACATTGTCATCTCATAAATCCAAACCCCAGAAGAGTCACACCTTCATAAAACTTCAAGAGACTTGCAAAAGGTAAACCATAACAGGAGTATAAGGCCATGAGATCGACAAATCATGGAAGAGGAAATTTATAAGAATATATAGCTTCTTGGTTATGTAACCTTTTGAAGTGGGAATGTACATGGGGACGATAATGACCTAACAAGTCCTGGGACGGGATTTAAATCGAAACATTTACTGTAAGATCCCCACATTTCCCAAGAAAATTATACAATAAATAAGTAAAAGGGACAGAAGCGAAGACTGACAGTGACTTGGAATCGATAATGGAACAGTGTTGAAGCATTGAAGTCTGCATCATTTTAAGGGGACCCCAAAAATATTAAAGCTTCTACTCACCAAACTCCTTAACGGGGTAGGTGCTCCACATTATCTGCAATACTGCCATTAAACTTTCACAACCTTTTCTCAATCATACAAGTGAAACTGGGATTTAATTAGTTTGCTTCGATTGGGGGTAAGGTACCAAAAGACTGGTTTAGTATATCTAGTAAGATACAGGGAAAAAAAATAAGAACGAAGAGCAAAAAGATGCCAGCTTCTGGTTGCACATGATGGGCATTAAAATATCAAATTCCAAATAGACCTTATCGGCCGAAAAAAGCAAGCCACTAAAGGTGAAAGCCAAAAGTTAAAATGCTACTATTCTAACAATAAAGAGATTGAGCCGTCCAGCCAATATCACCACACCGATTCCAACACCGTTTTACCGAAAGCTAAGGAAGTTGCAGGGAAGTAAGAAGAAGAAGAGAGCTTTTTCTCAAGGATTTGACAGTTGCAGAAATGGGATTCTTAGTAAAACCAGCCCATCTCTCGCAAAAGCGAAATACCGCCATTATTCCGGTTTCAAAGATCATCAAACGTGCTTCAATTTTCCAAGTGATAACAGATACAGCTCCCACCATATTGCACCACCGCCACAAGCCTGCAGTTATAACTTCAAAGTTACTATCATAAGAAAAATAACGATAAAAGAAGTGTCTGAAGTGCAAAGTGTGAAACTTAAAATGATGAAATAATCAAACAAAAGATTGAAAAAAACATAAACATGGGTAGTGTTGTGTTGTTTGTACTTGTTTTGTCTTCCACTTTCTTGTTCCCTCTACTGCTCGGAGAGTGTGGTCTTTGATGCTGCTTCTTGTCCGTCCTTGGAAAGACGAAATGAGAAGAGAAAATGACAATAATAGGGAGTGAATAGAGAAGCTGAGGACACGAGGGCTTGTTGCAGAATTTGGAGACTTTACCGTGTACATATATCCATCATCTAATAGCAACTGTGCGAGTCCCTGTCTAAACATAATAAGGCCAAGTAAATGTAGCACTAGTAGTAGAAGTAGCAGTGATAGGAGGGGGAGTAGGCAAGAAAATAAGAGGAATGGTCTGTTTTGTACGCATTTGGATTGGTTTTCGGGATTTTAGCATTGAATTCTTGGCATTTAACACCAAAACAATTTTGCCTTTCACTTTACTTGCTCCAAAAGCCCTCCAGATTAGCTAGATTTGCGCAAGCAATGTCTGTCCTACTCTCTTTATCTTTGTCTAAAACCCTGCCAACTCTTGAAATCCCACTGTTACCCCTTCCTTCGTTCCACACTAATGCTTAGGGTTGAGTACAAATGCACTTGGTTTGGGGTTTAGAAACCAAGAAGAGGCCTGACTCTCATCTGACCAAACAAAAAGGCACTAGGGTCGAGGCTAATTTCCTCGAGACAGCCACCAAACCCTACACAACAATGCTTCTTGGCCTAACATTCGTTGGTGGATTCTAGGCAGCCAAGCAGCTTATCTCTAGACACATTCACATTTTCACCCACAGGACAACTTCCTTAAAAGAGCGAAGAAAAGAAGCATTAAATCCACAAAAGCTTCCAGGATCGAGAACAAGACCTTGTGATTGTGATCATCAAAATGATTTCAGGTTAAGAAAACGTGTGCAGGGGCATTTGAGTCATTTGATAACGGATAGGTAAAAGTACCCCGGATTTTACGTGTCCATGTTAACAGAAATATGGCATGTGATGTGAGTTACCCTTTATAGGTTGCTTCAGTTCTTACTTGCATGGGTAACCAAAATGTGGCTCATCACACCATTACATTCATATCTAGAAGGGTATAAGTGTACAAAGATCACTCACCCCCGATCGAAGTCCTAGAAGTCTAAACACAAGGAAGCTTTGGAGGGACTTTTGACCATTTGATTTGACGAGGAGGGTTGATTAAAAAAGGTTTAAAAATCATAGAACATAGCTCAACGCAACATGGGAATTTAGAGGAGGATGGCTGGACACGTGGACGGTGATGAGACTAGGCTGCATCATTAGCAATGCATGTTACTGGGGTAGAACGAACTCTTTTTACGATTATATCCGAACACAAGCTTGGTTCCACCAGAGTCGCATACACAATATATAATCTTAAGAACAACAAAGAGACAGAATGTCTGACGAAAATGTCAGATTAGAAGAGAAAGAGCTATGGAGTTTTCCAGGGAAGAGACAGAGTACCCTGAACAGAAAATAAGGCAGCTCCTGAATCAAGACAAGGATGTTACAGGAATCTCACCATCACACAAGGTCCCTAAAGCTCTCTTTCTTCACCTGCAGGAAAACCAGGAAGAATCAAACCATCAGAAGATATGGAAAAAAGAAGAAAGAAATTCTCACAAGAAAACTGAAAAGAACATCCTGTAATTGGATTGGAGTTTCCTACAGCACAAAATCAAAAGCAAAGCACAAACAATGAAATTAAACATGGATATAACCAAAGGATCAGTTTTTTTTGTTTTTATGGGTGTACTGACTACTGAGCACGCAAGAACTAATGCTGATCGAAAGCAACGTTTGAGTGGCTTGAGAAATCAGGAACAAGAATGATAGATATAAAAAAGGTTAAAAGCATGGAACTACTCATGTTTCAGTTCTGACCATCATCTGGAGAACAGAAGAAAAGAGAGTGGGAGCTAAGATATCAATCGTTTTCAATCCAGATCTTCATACATCATCAAAATATTTCTTTTGCGGACATCACTTACACCTTCACAGATACTGCATATATATACACTAACTTGCAGTACGTAGAAACATTTAGTTTACAAGCATCAGATAGTGAACTTTTGAGAGAAAGAAAGGGACCATACAGCTATACTCGTGTACCTTTGGCTCACAATTTGGTGACTAAACCAAGAAAAAAATTTCTGTTGTGAAAGATAGAGCAGAGAGTTCTCAAATTTGTAGGACTAAAATGGGTTTTTCGCATAGTTACAGACGGAGAAGACAAGAAGCAAAAAATGGTAGGTATGGCTTAAGCGTTGTTTGTTGACGAAGAGAAAAGCAGAGACATGGCTTGAAAGACGGTGCAGAGAAGCCAAGATTTAAAACTTCAAAATAATTTTGTCTTAAATAGGTTATCTTATCAGAAAAAAGGAAAGTGAAAGGGGTCCGTCTGCTGATCTGCTCCTCTTGACGGTTCTTCTCAAAATGTGAACCGAGTCTTTTTGGCATCAGCACTTTTTCGCGCGCCTGTCTAAATATTAAAATTGGAAGTGTCAATTCTGATTCTGAGCTTCTGTCGATAATAAATCCATAAAGAAAGCAACGTTTGCAGGCTTCAAACTGTTGATTGATTATAAACTTATCTGGACCCATTTTCTTTTTCTTTTTTTAATTTCAACTATTGCATATTTGTATTACTTAAATTATAAATATTTTATATAATATTACTCATAATTACATAAAAATTATTAAAATGGTAGTTAAATAATTGGATCAAGTATGAATGTGGTACATGTTAATAATTCTTTTTATTATATTTTTAATAGTCATATCATTACTATCTCAAAATCAGAAGAACATCCAAAGTTAGAATGTTTAAAAGTAAAATGCTGGCACCAAAGACCGCAATAGAGACAGTAGAGCCGAACTCTTCCGCGTAAATAATTCTATGGGCTAGCCCACCAAACCTGAATGGTCAGTCAGGTAGCCGTGCTTTTCTGACTCCAACAAACGCAGAAAAGGCAAAAGAGTAAGGACTAAGGCAAAAGGCAAAAACAAAAGTTGGGCCAAAGTGAAAAGATGATTTTGGCATCATGAGACCACGTTTTGATGCAAATTAAATTGGAAATAAAGGTAAGCCGTCTTTCGTAAATGACTGATCAGAATAAGGTAACGTATTAACCTGTACCAAATAAATGTTGTGAGAATAAGAGGTATTTAATTGTTTTATTATGTCAAAATATTGATAATTATATTTAGTAATAAGTTTACTGGGTTGACAGATTCATACGAGAAGACTAAGAAATTAAGGGATGAAAAATGATTATCTCCAAAAGTTATTACAAATTAGTCAAGCTATCATCTTTTATTATTGCTTTCATTTCACCAAATATCAACTTGATTAATATGAAGAAAAAAAGTAGAAGTACTAATAATAATATTTTTAATTATTATTGTTATTATATGTTTTATGTTTTTATTAGAGTTACACTTTTTTTTATAAAATTAAATATCTAAATTCTAAATTCTTACGAGAATATTCAAAGAAATACTAAGATATAATACTCATATTCTTATAATTTTTTAAAAAAAATTCATACCCTCATAAATCATTTTACATATAAACAATCAATATGAAACAACTAATTTTACAAAACATCTTTAAATAAACAACTAATGTAGGGATGTCAAAAAGGGCCTCACTCGCCAGGCCCAACCTGATTTTGACCCGGGTTGATCGGACGACAGGTCAGTCTTGTAACATCCCATTATTCCATGTTAGGAACTAAAATCTTAGAATAGTATATATGAGAGTTTATTGAGAAGTTAGAAAGTACATTTCATACTTATGCATAATATAGCATACACACACATGTGAATATTGATTTTTGTACAATAAAATGATTGTACATGCATTTAATGACATTTTTCGGGTATGATTGATTATAAATGTGAATATGTAGAGAATTGTGGATTTTATATGTTCAAAATTGATTTGGTAATAATATTTATTAATTTGGAATTTTTGGTGAAATTAAGGAAAAATTTGAAATTATAAGTATTTTTAAACTAAAAAATGTCAAGTGACAAGTCAATTGATGAGTGGTAGTAGAAATAAGTGTAAAATAACAACTGAAATAATTGGCTAACGATATTAGGATTTATGAGAAAATGATATTGAAAATTCGGGAGACAATTGGAGGCAAATTGAGAACTGAGTGAGGCTATAGGAAGTGCGCAAGTGACAAGTGCCACTTGCCAAACTTAATCTTTATTTCACGATTATACTAGAAAAACCTAGTTTGTTTTGTTCCTGCTTTCTCCTTTTGCGTAACTTTCTTCACCTTCTTAACGAATTTTCCCATCAACGTTAAATCTAGCTTTCTTATCTCTCCCTTGCTACTCCCACCTTCTTGTTTTCTCCACCTGCCATAAGAAACTGAAATCTGCCAACCTCCACAATGATGTACGTAGGTTACATAAGGAGTTAGGGCTTTTTGGTATTTCTGAAGAACTTGAAGTTTTAACAAGTAATATGTCAATTCTCACGAGTAATATGAATATGAAACAAATATGGTGTTTAATTGATATTACATGATCATGAGACAAGAGGTTATTATATATGTGTATCGTGGATATAGGATGAGAATATTGATATCTTGTTTTGTGTGTTTTCATGATCAATATTTCATAAGATGGTGTTCAAATGATTTTTTAGTTTAAAAAATCGTTGAAAATATGTATAAAAAGAGTGTAGAAAATTTTTGGAGAAATGATATACGTATGCTCTGTTTTTGTTGTTATTTGCGTGAATCTCGTTGAGTGATTTAGGAATGAACTAAAATGAGTTTAGAGAAAAAGAAAACGTGTAAGGTGAAATCATGATATAGAGAGGATTAAAATTATAAGTTTAAGATGAGGTGAAAGTGTTGACGTAAAAGAAGAGAATGCTGAAAAATGAAAAAAGTGCAGAAAACATGATGAAGATGCGTGAGTGATAGGTTCTGTTTTTAATATTTACGAACAATCATAGATTTTGATTTGTTTGTGATCAAGTTGAGCTGAAATGGAAGTAGGAATGAAGAGGAAATAGGGAAGACATAAGTTAGAAATTGTAGATTACGCAAAAGAGAGGAAGGAGAGGAAAAATCTGCAGTTCATGAATCTGGAAAAGAAACTAGTCAATGCATGATTGTGCAAAAGCACGATCGTGATAAAGAGAAAAAATGAGACAGTGCTGGTATATTATGATCATGTGACAAGAATAATGAAAATATACCCGAGATTATCATTGGGCATGCATTGTATATAATCTATATACATATGTGCATAAATGAGTACTTACATAATTGTACAAATTTGTGATATGTGTAAATATATATTACATGATATGGAGGAACATTTAAAGGGTCAATATTCAGATGTTGCTAGGATTTTGAAGCAATAGCTTTATAGAGCAACCTGTGAGTAACTTAGATGGTCTCACTTAATTAATTACTTGTTTTAAATTATGTTCTAAGTTATCTTATGAATGTGAGCTTAACTGTGCTGATTTCGGACCTTGAATGTCTGTGACATTTGATGCATGGATATAATATTGAACGTGTTCCTTGTATGTGAATCTAACTAAAATAAGTGTACTCAACAATTTTGTTGAATGCTGAAAACACAACCTTAAATTAGTACTAAAAGGTATGCTCATTTGTAGCGATCATCCCAATAAAGTTAGCATTGATAATTAATCAGGATGTAAGTTTTGGACTTGGGACAAAATTTTATGCTCGGACTTAACTTAATACTTCATTTGAGTTCAAAACTTGCAATTTGATTGAATTTGAATGATCTAAAGTTCAATTAAATTTAGGTCAAACTTAATTATTTTTTAATTTAAAATTACAAAACGATTTTTTATTCAAAATAATATTTTTTATTTAAAATTTAAAATTTTTGGTTTGATCCAAGTGTTTGAATTGAAAGGAGGTCTACACCCAAGTTTAAATGTAATCAATCCGAATCTCGTTGATTTGAAACCAAGCTAAGTCATAATTAAAATGCCAACCTTAGATCCAAACGTGTAACCCCAATGCCTAGTAGATGTTTACAGAAAGAATAGCGTTACTCTACGACTAAACCCAACGAGAATGGGAATTAGATACTATTTGAGAATATATGGAAGGTTGGTCACTATGACGAAAGCACCTTGCTAAGAATCCCTAATCAATTACCATTCCCCTTCACTTCTTTATGCAACTTGTGCACCGCGCGCGTATACGAATATTCCTCATTCCAATATCTTTCGCCCGTCCGATGTCACCGGAAGCTACTTTCAAATAACCGGAGTTGCTTCATTTATGTTTGAAATTTGCACAACAAAACAGTTCAAAATGTTATCGAAAAGGAAGTTTTATGTCAACTTGCATAACCTTATCAAGCGTTTAGACTCATTACACGCAATCAAACTAGCCTGTCATTTTCCTTCTCCTCTTACTTCTCTAGCGATTAGCAATTATCAACGAGTAGGCTTCAGATTTCTTTCAAAGAGCATCATGTGATTCGTTGAGGAGAATCCCACTGCCATGAATTGAGGCAAAGATTATGTCCACGTGCATCAGAAGAAGAAAATGAAGAGAGCATAGAATCACTAGTTAGCTCGACTTCCATGTCACAAGATTCTTCAAATCGGGAATCTACTTTCTACAGCTACAGAGTGTGTAAATGGATCCAGTATCAAAGAACAAGGAAGATTACTAAAACAAATTGCTTGAAGCATAATATTTGGTGCAGATGCAATTCCAGAACATACCATGCCGTTCACAGCTGCTACAGAGATGTTGGCTTTGAATTGTCTAATCAGACGAGAGTTAACTTTTAAGATGCTAGGCCTAGGAGTCAGCAATGTCGATATGTTTATCAAATTGAGACAATGAGATTCTTAGTACACTTGCATGCTTATAAAATACCATTGGAGAACTTTACATAAAGTTTAAAATATTTTACGATACCCCTAAATTATTCTTAAAAATAAAATATCCAATTTTGCATTTTTACTTTAATATTATATGTGCGATCAAGAAAACTTTATCTGATTTGATGCTTGATTCTAACGAGATTATTTGAATTATAACCGAGCAGATATAAAAGTTAAATTCTTATTAGTATATAAATGAATGTATTATTACAATCATATTTGTGTTGGACTCAAGATTCAAAATAGAGGAAATTAATTATATATATAATGTGTTGTCTAGTGAATGAGCTCAAAAATATGTAGATGTTATTAAACAATTATAATATCATTTATTTAATGATTATCAACTAATAATGAACAAAATTTGTAACCAAAACCACAATAGTTTAAACTGTTTAGCTCCGATTTCAATTTAAGTTCGGGTTTATCTTTTAAGAGCAGTTTGTTACTTTTACTTAAAAAATTTACAAAAAGAAAAAAGAGTTAAGCCTTCATACAAAATAGTAGAGTTAGATAAATATTTGACGAAAGAATGTATAGTCGAAATTGAAAGTATACAATTGCGAGTTTCTTTGAACTTAACGAGAAGAAGATGACTATTTCTCTAGAGTATGTTTCAGAAACTTACTTTTATAAGCATACACTAACTAAGAGGAAGATGTAATTATTTAGATGGGGGTTTAATCGACCTAAAATATAATTTTAAAAGCTTTAAATTAATTTATGTATTCTATTTATTAAAAAATTGAAGAAAAAGGGTTCTGTTGAATTGAAGTTATATCAGCTGAAGAACATTTTAAAACTATTTATTACAAGTCTTAAAAAAAATAAGAAAATGTGGACAACGTGTGACATGTGGACATATTCTTGTCCACCTACAGATAAGTGCAAATAAAAGAAAAGTTAATTAAAGGGTAAAATTATATCTTAAAGTTGAAAAAAGTAGTGAAAATGCCAGTCAGCAGTTTTTGCAGAAATAGAAAACTGTTAGACATATGCTTTTGGACTTTACGTGACTCGCATTTATCTTTTTAAATTTTTATTATAGATATTTTCTTTTCTTAAGTAGTTAGAATTTGATCTATTATTCTGCAACTTAGTAAGTGTTAGGCGTGTTACATAGTACTATTTGAATTGCTTCAATTTAGACTAAAGTTTTTACTTTATCGATATTTTAAGCAATATAAAATGTCAAGGATGTTTAAGAATAAATGTACTCTTTTATAAAAAGTACTCTTACTTGTCTCTGCATTACCGTCTTTTTAACACCGTCTCTACTTCTTTTAATTAAAGACTTGCTTTGAGTCTGTGTTTTCTTTTTTATAAAACTAACAAAAACTCAACATTGTCTAGCATAGAGGAATAAATTAAAAGTTGTCAAACTTAATCTTGTATATATTAAATGAAATAAATAACTAAAATGTTGTGACAAACAAATACCTAATTGCTTTTTTGGGGCTAATTTTTATTAATGTTACTGTAGGCACGAGGAACATTTGCTTATTACTAAATCTTTTTTTTTTAAATTTGAAAATAAATTAAATTGATCAAACAATAAGTCTACACTGTACAATCTTGCTAAAGGAAAAACAGAATCGGTGTAAACACCAAACCAAAGCAAATAACAGCCCAAAATCAACTACTATATTCTATATATGCCATCGCCGTCTCATTTCCATGCTAAGAGCCTCATGCTTTCCAGTAATAGTGAGAGCCTCACGAATCACATTAACAATACTATCAGCTAACTCATATTTATGACGTTCCTGTTGTCTATAAAGCTTGTGGTTTCTCTTCCTCCACGTGATAAACCGCCATCTGAAAAGCCGTCCGAGTTATGACACTATCTGGCCTCCCGGATCGAATCTTGTATGTCTGTAT
>JANVCL010000008.1:399095-424532 GCA_026546855.1 Erythroxylum incrassatum | reverse complement strand
AACGCCCATCACATATTTCCTGAATTGCCCCCACTCGTATTCCCCCTCTTCTTGCTATATTTCTGCTGGAACCTAGTCTCAACAGTATCAGAAACTTATTCCGAGGAAATAATACCTCAGACATGGGATCAGAGTCCAATGATGCTAAATGATATCAAGTTAAGGTAGAGATTACTGTCTTTGTATGTTTAAGATTATAGTGCAATATAAACTTGGAATATATGATTGGAATAAGACTGTGGTGTCTGATATAAACTTCAAAGGAGCATATGGAAAGAGGCAAAAAGGCTTCTTGTCTTTCATTACCTCAAAACACGATACTTCTTGTCAACACTCTGTTACAACTTGTTGACCCGACTTGAGGGCAATCAATTACATTCAACAATTACAATGTTACAAGACTACTCTCTATGTGGCAAAACTTGAATGATTGTTACAGACGACAGAATATGTGGTTTCTCTTCTAATCTAACCCTGTATTTTATTTGTAGCATTCGATCTACAGCAAAAAAGATCAATGGTTTTATGGATGGATCATGTAGTTACACCAGCTGAAAGCTGCTATTGACGATCACCTTCGTGATCTTCTACGCGATCTCTTTTGTTTTGCACCCCAGTTAAATTTCACCTTACAAATCTTTTTTCTGGTCCCAAGAAAACCCTGACAGTTTGCAGCACCACAACAACACTTCACCTCTGGACCAAATTGCACAAATCTGCAAAGTCAATTAATCTTTTTGAACTTAATAAGACACATTCCCTGAGTTACAGACTATGTGTAGGGCAAAATCACTGACACGGCAAATGTCATTTGTGCTACATAACAAAGAAGATGACTGCTTTGATTCTTCTATTCACTACCATGAATCATGAGGTTGAAAAGAAATAATAATATCACGAGGTTGCCAACTACTTCACATGCTTACCTGTAATCATATGTCAACGGTTCTCCGCATCTTATTGAACGAGCAGCAAAGACACCCACCCGGGTCTCCCCCACAACTTGCCTAAATATGTTAAAAACTGAAAATTAGTGAACTTCATAATCTATTGCCTATGGTCTGTAATAGGATAAGCAAATGACTCCTGTTGATCGTCTCAGAAGTCCCATCAAAGGCAAAACAGTGTACTAACCATTTCTCCAGGACACAATTGGGAGCACAACTGTGATTAAGAAAACGAGATGCATTCCCTTTAAAAGTTGCATCAATTGTGAAGTCTTTTCCAATTTCACACATGTAAAAGTTATTCACAACTTTGTACTTCATGTCCCAAAGCCTTCGTTCGCACAGTGCATCATCAATCACTGAAAGGGAAAACTAATTATTGAAATTCTAGTGCTTCCCAGAAAGACAGAAGGCAATTATGGTTTGCCAAAATGGGTGACTAAAGCATCATGATATGCGAGGAGATTTACAATGCAACAAACAGATATCATTGGGGTCCATGATCTTATCATTACAGTTTGAAACTTCCAATTTTACTACCAGGATGTAAGTAGAGCTAGGGTCGAAATTTCCTTCTCTTTTCCTCTAGGGATAACAAAGTTTGAGTTCGGGCTTGATTAGGTTCGAACTCGAACTTGACAAATTGTTTTGAGAACTAGGAGTTGACAACGTTTTTAGACCCGACTAATTGTTATAATTTTTTCAATCCGTTGACAAAACTCAAGCTCAAGCTCTGGATCCAATTCGACATGTTGCCAACCCTTCTGTGGTTCTGTTTTCTGTTATCTTTTTCTTTTGTTCAATCAAGTAATATACTAATTGACTTCCTGGCTACTTATAGGTACAATGCACAACTGTAAAGAAACCAAAATAACATCAGAATCTTGTATCACTAGACCAAGAAAGACCAGTAATAGTATACTACAACCAAACAACTTGCGAAGTTTGGGAGCAAAAGAAAACATTTCAGTGGTCGTAGAAGGATTACCTTCCCCAATATACTCAACTATGAATTCGCCTTTATCTATTGGTTCAGCTGCTTCCACTCCCCAACCACAAAGTTCAGTCTGAAAAAGGAAAAAGTAAATCATTAAATTGAGTGGATCACATCCAGTAAAAGAAATGAATCCAGAGGTGGTGACAATGACCTTCACAACTTTGATTTTTTTCTCTTTGTGGAAGGGTCTGTTCGTGCAACTTTCTGGGCAACCACAAGCCCTTGAGCAGCTTATGCACTGAACCCTAGGAAATGATTAAGTTGAACTATTGAAGTTGCAAAATTTCAAGCTAATGCTCTTCAGTGACAAAAAGAATCCACCATGCCATTTAACTAAAGCACACCATTGCCATTTGATGAAGAAACCACTTAATTAAAGAGTGCAAGTAAAATATGAAGCATTTTGATAGGGAATTTGTTTTGCCCGACAAAGATAGCACGTGTACGGAGAGGAAACAGAAGAAAATATATATTACATCATTAAAAATTTAAATATGTAGAAATGGAGAGGAAGAAGGAAAGAAATCACTGATGAAGAAAGACATGCCATACATGCTAACTATATGATCAAAAAATGCATTGTTGAATGAATGAAATCTAAAATTGAAGTAGCTATACCTGCATACGCAATCCT
The DNA here is from genome assembly GCA_026546855.1 of Erythroxylum incrassatum. Lineage (NCBI taxonomy): Eukaryota > Viridiplantae > Streptophyta > Magnoliopsida > Malpighiales > Erythroxylaceae > Erythroxylum > Erythroxylum incrassatum. The sequence continues at coordinate 421,954 of JANVCL010000008.1, read as the reverse complement.
CACCGCATGAAGATTTGCAACTTGTGCATCCAACATCAGCATCCTTACGTTTCTTTTTGATTAGGTAAACATCTAGTCTCAATTAAGGTCAGGCTCATGATAAAATTGACTGATTAAATCCAAAACATGTAGACAAAGAAAAGTCTGTTGTAGTTTATTCAATTGAAGTGCATTTACTGAGTATCAGCACATAAATGGATGTTAATGAGGAAACACTCAGAACATCAGCTTAAATTGAATTTGAAAGTAATACCACATTATATAGGATACTGCGTCTGATGTGCACGTAAGGAGGTGGCTCCAGTTTATCATCTGCTAGGACTTTCCATGTCAAATCAACCTTGAACTCCTCATTAACATAAGGTATAGGCAATTGGCCAAATATTTCCTGAGTTAAATGTATACGTAATAAGAAAAGGTTATCTTTTGAATGATAGTGGAAGGAAACAATGTCATCTATGAGATAATTGCATTTTCCTTCAAATCAATTGGGAATGCACCAAGTTTAAGTAGTATTTAACACAAGAACAGTAATGCATGAGACCTTACCTCTATATTACTTGTTGGAGCCATATTCTGCTCATTCAACAAACACATCAGTCCTGTGAGACACCCTAATCAATAACAAGAACAAGAATAAAGAAACAGAACCTCAAGGGTCCAAATTTTCAGCCAGAACCAAAAGGCAATAATATCATTCTAAGCATCATGAACATTCTTTGCTAAACTCTACATTAGAGATTACAAATTAAGCACAAGAAACAACATGACGGAGATATTATCGCAAGCTCATACATTTTCACATCATTCATACGGCTGAATTTGGACCCAGATGAACTGTCACTAAATGAATTATCCCATCAACCTCATAGGCGCAGAAACACTGAGGTAGTTTGCATGTCAAACAGGTCAAATACTAACTCAATTTCAAAATGCAGATTCTGAAGTAGAGACAGTATGTGTCTCCACAGGAAGATGTAGGCTTGTTGATATCAAACAAACAAACTCGTTTTCATCTATAGAAGTTGGAGCTCATGTAGTCACACTAAGTTTACAAGGTAATGTTATCAGAACCTTTCATCTTGTAATAGCAAGAAGTTATGCTCCTAGAACGAAAAATGATAACAGGACATTACAGATGAAGGAAAGAAGAGGTTGACCTTCTTATCAAGTTGCCAATCAGCTGGGTGCCTCCAACAAACAACTCTCCCTGGCTGGTCTACCAGACGAATCACTTCTTCTGGCCATGGTGCGCACTTATCATGTGCAGCTATTTGGCACCGAACGCACCGCCATTGAGATTTTTGTTTGCAAAGGAAGCAGGTCTGTTCATGGGAGTAAATTACATTGTAAGCAAAAATTATAAAGGCAAGTTAATTGCAATTCATGATTTTGCGCTGTTGATCTTGTCTTACATGCTGCGGACACTTGAATTTCTTCAGATTTGTGATTCCAAGTCTTTCCTTCGCGCACTTTAAGTGATAAACACCCTGACAATCATGGACAGAGCATAATAACTCCTCCCCAGGGTTAATAAAAAGGTGGCATTGAAGGCATTGAACCTGCAAAATAATGGAAGGGCGTCAATGTCACCTGGTATGTTGCATTAACAAAACAGCTAATCAAAGCTGAGCGCTATGACTTGAAGAACTAAGTCTGCTTTCCATATAAAGGCAACCTTAGATGATAAAAAATGATGTTGGTATTAACTTAGCTTCTAATCTGAAACTTACTTTAGTATCATATAAATACATAATCTTACCATATATGGTTTTCCAGCTAGACATCAATTGGGGGGGCACATTCCACCAACTCCCGGGTAAATCAACCATAAATATTTCGAAATCCTTACCTTCCATGTACAGACTCAGCAAAAACAAGTGTTAAGAGTCCCACAAGCTTACCCTTTTTGAAACACATTTAGGTTAAATGAATCATCTGAGTGAAGCTCTCCCTTATATGATCTATGCAAGGACGTTAAAAACCATTAATGGAAGCCATTTGTTGGTTTTAGAAGCGAATCCCACACAAACCACTAATTACTATCACAATAACCGGAAAAGTTTAGTTGAAACTACACTGATAAAATAAAGATCCTTCCTTTTTCAGATTTTGCACATAAAGTTCCAAATTTAAGTGCTCCAGGACCAACCTACCAAGTAAAGTAGCAAAAATGCACCATGAATCGCAAGCTTGCTTACTAGGAACTGAAAATAACTTCAACTATAATCAAACACAACAGGACGCAAAGAAAAGTACCAGTTCAAAAATTACCAAATGCACATACCCCTCTAAAATCTACACATTTCTACTCAACAAACCACAACGGAAACCTGAAAATCACCATTTTTTTAGCGCGAACGAGAAAGGGAAGAAAGCTCTCCGACGGCGAGACACAAAGCTCGACCTTGGCCTCTAGTAAACTCCCGTCAAGACTGTCTGAACCCTCGGCATTACACCCTCCTTTCTTGAGTCGATTCCGTTTGGGAACCCTATTAGAGTTTCCGTCGCCGTTACCGCCGCCGCCGGTGACAAGCGTTCGCTCCCAATCGCAGATGATTTTCACCGGAAAAAGCGAAGAGTCTGGGGACGAGGAAGAAGAGAGCGAGATTTTGGCAAGGTCAGGCATTCTAAAACCTCCAAAATAGGGTGGAGAAGAGAAGAGGGAGAGCGAGAGGGAAAGGGAGCTTTTGAGATGATGGGTTTTGGGCGGGAAATGAAAATGTTTTGAGTTTGTATTGAAAAAAGTAGTTATTCAATTTGGGTATATATTTACGGAAGTGCATAATCTAATGCTTTATGAAAAACACAAAGCTGCTGACTGGAGTGGTGTATAGATATTTTATAACCGTTGTAAGTTGCAAAAGCCTCAAAATCAAAAGTTGGTTAATTAGTTACTTAATTTTCCTTTTTTTGAAATAAATTATTTTTAGGTAATTATTAATAATTATGAAGTTTAAATTAAGCATCCAAAATATGGAATTTATATGCCTATTCATGTCATTGATACAGAAGTGTTCATTTATTACGTTCGAAGAAAAATGAAAATTACATCTTATTCTGACAAAAGATTGGAAAAAAAAAAAACAATTCTGGTGTTATTTTGTTTTTTCTTTCATCTACAAAATGGTGCAGGTCTCCTTCTTCTGTTCGTTTTTTTAGTTGATTAAGAAAATTAAGAAACTAAAAAAGCTGATGATCTGATCTGATCATATAATTCTCCCACGCGTGTGGAGGATGAGCCACTGCCGGGGGGCCATTGTTTGTGTGTTCTGTTATATTAATGAAGAACCTACGTACCTTGTAATAATCTGACAAAGGTCCTTGGTCATGCACGGAAGCAAGTCAACTCCTCTAGTTTCTTTCTCTTTTCAAGAGTCGAAGTCGCATTGAAACATTGGTGGCAGGAAGGAGTTTACGTCGCCGAATATCGAATGCTCTCCTCCTTCTCCGTAGTTGCTTGAACCTTGGCATTCCAGGTAGTTGGCTATGTCTTCCGGGAAGTGGCATTCTGGCGGTTGCCCCAACTCCTCCACCGTTGTGTGGCAGTCCGCCGCAGATGTCATCTCCATCATTTCCTTGAACTTGGATGACTGAAGGAGTAGGCCTAACGCTGAGGTGGCGCTCGCCGTCCGCGGTGTTTGGGCTGAGTTAATCTCGCCGTCAGTTGCTTGAGAAGGTTGGTAGGGTTGTTGATTGTGAAGGAAGCTCAGCCCAAGTTGTTGATTAGGTGTAGGAGTACTTGAACTAGTGGTCAAATTAGGGTTTAGACTAGTGTCGTTATCGATATTACTGTTACCACCGTTATTATTTCCAGTTTGATCAGGTTTCAGCCACTTGATGTAGCGGCTGAGGTCGAAATTGGTGACGGCGTTTAGTCCACGGTACTCTATAGCAGCCATATCGTATGCGGTGGCAGCTTCTTCTTGTGTAGCTGCGACAGATACACCATTAAAACAAGAACTCGAGGCCAAGTTGACAAGCGATCTATGACATAAGCATATCACTGAGATACGTATGGGAATCATCTTTAAGATTGAGAGAAGTTCAGAAACTCTTGAAGTTTTTGCCTAATCATATGATTAAGGTGGGCAAGCTCATTACTTGAATATTAAAAGATCCTCGGTTTTTTCAGTTAACAAAAACATATAATTACCGGAAACATCGAACAAGAATTACCGTATGTTCCGAGGTAAAGGTACTTATTGCCAAATACTCTACCGATCCGAGCTTCCCACCTTCCATTATGATGGTGTCTGGACATAACATAACATAAGAGTTTATAAATGTCAAGATCCTGAAAACATAACTGTATAATATGAAAAAACTAGTATTAATTTAATTCGTTAATTTCAAGAATTATTCTTAAAATGAGTCACGCAATTGAATGATGATTCTTAATTATTACCTTGCCACACCTCTATATTTTGATGCTCCACGAGAAAATCCACTGCTCTTCCTATAAAAAATGCAAAGCCAAGAGTGTTGTCAGATTTAATTGTGATAGACCAGTTCCAATCTCTTCTTAAACATGCTCAAAGTACCTTCTCAGGGATCCGATGTATTCTTCTCTAGATTGACCTTCCATTTCCTTCAGCTCTTTCTGGTATGTGGACAACTGCCATTTAATTCCAATATGAACAAAACACTTCAGTTTTAGCAAAGTTTGTGTTTCTTAAATACTTGTATTCCGATTTACCGGAAAGTTAAGAATGGTATCTTGGCCCCAGTATTTGAGTGCTGCTAAATCATAAGCATGAGCTGCTGCTTCTTCATCATCATATGCACCTGAAAAGTTACATGGTTCGATCAGATTCTATATACAAGCTTCAACTATATTACTGATGAAAGTACATTGGTGTTTGGTGACTGTACGTACCGAGGTACACTGCATTTCCACGAAATTCATCAGTTGCCACCGACCCGAGACCGTAAAAGAAAAATGTCAGTCAAATTGCCTTAATATAATTCATCACGAACTGTTTATTGATGAGAAGAGAGATACAGATCATGAACAAGCTGATGAAGAAGACCAACCTTGTCTTCCTTTCTTGTTTTGTGATTCATTCCAGCAATTCTTATCCCACAAGTGAGCTTCATATCGACCCGTCCACCGATGCCTGAAACAATCATTCCACAAACAGCTCAGTCTAAAACTGAAAAACGAAAATGGGAATTGAAAGAAAACAATCAAGTCAAACTTCATCACCTTGTAACCCCACGATAGATGGAGCTTCGTTGAGGAGGGGAGTCTCGAGGTACAGTTCGTCTTGTTCGTTTAACCTTGGTCACTCCATTATTGTTAGCGGAAAAACTAGTTGTAGGTTTATCAGTGGTATAATTTGCTGTGACTTTCTGCTTTTGTTCTGTTACTTTCCCCATGAAACTGAGCAACCAAAAGTCGGATTACAGTTGTAGAAGAAGACTAAAACCGGAGATACATGACTGAGTCCTCCAAGTGATCGCTTATAAAGGAATTCAAGAAGGAGAATAAATTGGCCGGCTAAGCTGAGAGAGCTGTTTCTGGCCGTCTACAAGCGGCTCATTTGCTCCATACTCGCTTTGTCTTTTTGTGTTAATATGGTGCTGTGAAAAATCCTGCTAATTTAGCACTCTCTAGTCTCTAATCTCTTATTATTATACGTTGGCTAATTACATTTTGTCAACCCAACCCATTGTTTTTTAATTCATTATATGCTGTATTCACTTTGTCATCGACTATATTAATATATAAATATAGTAATAACAGTACAAACAAGTACAGTTGTTTTAATATGAGAAAAAAAATAAAGAAGTAGAAAAAGAGAAGATGGTGATATGGATTCAGACAAATCTTGAGATCAAGCTTCAAGCATTGTTGAATTGAGTCCTACGTTAGTCGAAGACGGTTCAGTCTGTTTCCTATATTCCATGTATGTTTCAACCGGTACTGATGGGTTCTTCCCAGAGTTGCATTGATGTAATACATCGATAAACATCACTATCTGAATCAAAGGGCTTGGGCTCTACTTTGCCTTGATTGAAAGGACTTCTGTAAGGGTTACATCATTACAGCACACCATTTTTATAATTGTTTAATAAACATTCAGACCTTTAAATATTAATTAAATTTTAATAACTAAGAAGTGCAGCATTTTTATTTTTTATTTTTCCTAAAATTGATTAAATTAATTTTCATTTTCTATATTGAGATACCTTTTGATTACATTATTTAAATAAAAATATTTAATGAATTAAAATTAAGTAACATCTTCGGAAGTTAATATTACTGATTAAATCATCTTTATAGGTCTTAATTCGTAATTTTACTAATACCATATTAGGTTTACCCGGTCAAAATTAGCAGCATTGGTTGATGTTTAGTTTTGGTTATTAGTATGCAAACAACTGGTTTATCAGGATTAATTAGTATTCAAAAGAACTGTTTATAACATGGTCATACATGGAAATGATTGGTTGATTGGTATTAATCCTTCGCATTGAATATAACATTGTCATTAATGGAAGCACTCTGCTTATTATGCTAATTAATGTACTAAATTTTCTAATCAGACTAATTAATGTTCTATTACTCACAATCCTATATGGTCAAAAGTTGACTCTACGTAACTTTTCATTATGGGAACATGGAGAGGTGTGCATATGTACTTGATAATTTAATGGATTAAAGACATATTATGGAATTTATTATAAGAGGTTTACTTGTTTAATTACCTATGTGGGTAAATAGGAAAAGATAGCACGATTTTAAAGTTAATTACAAATTCTACGATAACATCCCGTTCTAATTTAATTAAAAATTTGCTCAATTTTACAAAAAACAAATTCAAACTTATTTCAAAATTTTAACTTTAAGTTATATTTGGACGTAAAGTTTTTAATGTAACTGGATGTAATATTATAAATTTGTTATTTGAAAGGGATGAAATGATTCATAATGTAATAGTGTTAAACGTTATTTAAAAGATAGATGTAATGAAATATAATGTAATGTATGTATAATAATAATGAATGACTATTCTACTCTTGATAGAATGAGATGTCTTTTTCTTGTTGTTTGTTATTAGAGTTGATGGTATAATTAGTATTATAAAAATTTATTAAGGTAAATTAGGTAATATATATTTATTATTTTGCATTCATCTTAAGCCCTCCAAATCGTTGTTTATAATAGAATATGACAAAAGGCAAGGGTTTTTATTATAAACCATCATCTAAAACTATATAATACTATTATATTTTATTCCATTTCGTTAGTTTCTACCAAACATAGCCTTAATGATTATCTCTTCCACTTTAGGGTACAAGACAATCATTTTTAACTAATAAATATTCTTGAATACAAGTTTTTTATTATTTTATTGTTTTAACCATATGAGGAAGGTGGATGACTAATTTTCTCACTAACGAAATAATATAATAAAGGAATTTTGTAACCCCTTTTAATTACAATCAAATTTATTAGGATTATAAAAAGAAGACCAAATTATCTGTTATAATAATTATATTTTAACTTTATTATACATCCAATACAATATCGTTTTGTAGGTTCTGCACATAATATGATGTAATTTTTACTATAAAACATTTGACATGGAACAGAGTTATAATAGAATAATAGGAATTGATGATTTGAACCCCAAAAGAAGTGCATAGATCATATCATATTTGTAGGTACAATCGCCAACATGAGCTTAATTAGTGCAGACAAATTCACGGACAATATTGCTTCAACTTAATTTAGTAAACAGTAGAGAGATTAAGGAACATAAACATAAATTAAGAGAAATTTGGAAAGCATGAAAAGGAGGAGACCATTAATGTGTTCTGCATATTCCTTTCAGGACTTTATACCATGGGATACAAGAGTCATCAGTATTGGGTTGATTTGTTTTCTCCATTGATTAATTAACTAACCAGATATTAAAGATAGTGTGGATATCAATATTTAACTTAGATATGTAATGTTAAACCAAGGTTTAGACGAGTTTTGTGTTATATGTATGACTTGTAAGTCAAATTGAGTAATGTTTCATGTGATCAAACTTGTTATCTTCACATAATGATTAAGGCCCATTTTGTGGTATTGACAAAGAACAAGGATTTAAGGCCTGCCCTATAATTTTTCATTCGAGACACCATCTTTCTCTTGAAAAAACAAAATTTTGTTCCATTTCATGTGCATATACGATAAATAACGTTTGTCAGGTAAGATGTTAACTCATCTTCAATATCCATTTACCTTTCCATCCAAGCAAACAGTAAAATGGAATTATGACTGTAAAAAATATTATAAAGATGCATTCAGAAACATGTTAATTATCAACTAATCACTCAACCCAATGCGCTATGGGTAACGGTATTAAGTGCCAAATACAAATTCGACATAACTAATTTACCCACTCAACTCTCAGCTGCTGGAGGGTCAATGGTATGGCAAGGAATAGCTTCGGTTTGGGAGCATGTGATCCGAGGATTAAAATGGGTGATGGGCAACGGTAAAATGACGCAATTCTGGTACGATGCATGGGTACATGACCTTGGCCCTCTTAGAAAACGAGCTCTACAACCTACTCCCAGCCACTTGCTAAATCAACCAGTAAAGGCGTTTGTGGAAGATAGTGGAGGATGGAAATGGAACATATTTCCAGCTATCATACCTACCTTGGTCTGCTTGGCGATTGCAGGCATACTTCCCTCATGCACTCAGTTTGGGCCGGATCGAGTGATTTGGGCAGCATCAAAGACCGGTATTTATTCCACAACTTCTGCATATAAATTGATAGTTATGCAGGATGAAAGCAATTGAAGCACGTCTTGGGAAAATAAATGGAAATGGGATGGTCCACAACGAATTAAAGCGTTTATATGGGCCCTTGCTCGTGACAAACTCTCCACTAATCAACAACGGGTTCTAAGACATCAATCCTCGGATCCTTCCTGCCAATGTTGTGGTGAAATTTAATCCATTTTGTATGTTGTCAGGGATGGGTATAGTGCTCATAACTTCGAGAGAGGCTTCTCCACCAGAATCATCTCTGTCGATTATTCCCGGGAAGGAAAAAAACCGCTGGCTATTCGACAACTTGCAACAACAGCAGACGATGCAAGAACCCGATTGGTTGATAGTTTTTGGAATGGCTTGCTGGTTTCTATGGTCTTGGCGCAACAAAACAAATTTTGATCCCAATTTCTCGTGGCCAATAAACCCTCAGGTCATCGTGCTTCAATACGTCCGATCGATCGTCCATGCTAAGGTGTTGGTGGGAAGAGCTCTACCACATCTAGGAATGTGAGTGGAGACTTTTGTTGGTTGGAGTAACCCTCCGCAAGACTGGATACGTCTCAATACTGATGGAACATATAAAGTTTCATCCTCGAGGACTACAACAGGAAGAGTTTTTTGGGACAGCACCGGAAAATAGATAGGGGGTTTTGCACACAATATCGGTTTTTGTACATCCGTTTGTGCTGAGCTCTGGGGGTATTTTCAGGTTTGCACGTTGCATGTCTCTTGGGTATCGGCGAGTGGAACTCGATGTAGATTAACTGACTGTCATTAATTTCTTATCATCCTCCGATAAATCATATGTCCCATACAACACTCTACTTTTGGGTATTCAGTAATTACTAAAACTTGATTGGTTTGTGAAAGTTAGGCATATATACCGTCAGGTTAATAGAGCTATGGATTAACTAGCAAACTATGCCAGTTCTCTTGAACTTGGCATTAATTAGTTTCACAACCCACTTATGGGTTGTTTTTCTATCCTCCTAGATGGTGTAACCGGGCTAGCTTTTCCCTGCCTATTAGTTTAAGTTCAATGTATTTCTCCTTTGGATTTAAAAAAAATTATTGACATATATTAAGAATAAGTAGTTAAAAGCGTCATCAGCAACGGTTGTTTTCCATGGAAAAAAGCCTCTCATGTCCATTTCTAGGTAGTAAAAGAGGTCATTATCGATCAAATTTAGTAGTATTAACGTTGGAACATGATCATAGAGAAGCAAGCAGCATCGAGAGCGTGTTGAGGGGCACTAGAAATTAGAATGACTAATTAAAATCTATCAACTCGTAATGACTAACTGATTTTTTATCTCCGCAGACCATCAATTCGGTCATTGTTCCTCGAAATACAAGCAGGAAAGACATTAACTCTCTTAATGGGTACTTCGTCGTAGTTTGATAACAACAATATATATATATATATATAGTAGCGGAAAAAAGAAGGGCAAAAAAGTCAACCGCATGCGACTTTAAGCTAGTAAAGAACTTACTCAGCAGCTATTTTATGGTCATGGTATATTTTCTTAGGAGGCATGCAACCCGTTCAAGTCCTCCGTGTTGCAGCAAAACCAAAGTGTATCGGGAAAAATATTCTCATTTCCAAGTTCAAAAGCTTACCATTCCTCACTGCCACCAGCACGGTCCGCAAAAACTACGTTAATTCTTTAACTTGTAACCTCGACAACCTCAGCTTCATTATCACTATAATCTGCCCAACATTTGCTTGGTTTCCCCCCACTTGAAATGCTAGCGCAGGTTTCTTTTGCCATATTAGGCTTCTCTTCACTTTCAGGACGTGCGTATTCATCTTTCTCTTCAAGAGTCTTTGACTCTTCTGTATGTTCTTCTTCTTCTACTGGGCAACTTCCAACACTGGTCTCGGTAGCAACTTCTCCTATGATCTGGTTACCAATATCAGCAGCCATTACCGAGTATACTGAACATACTGGACCTGAAGGAAACCCGGTTTGTGTCACTTGGATTCCGGTAAGTGATACTGGATGTCCATTAGGTGACACTGCCATACCAGTTGGAGACACGGGGAATCCGTTTGGAGACACAGGAATGCCGTTAGTGGTAGCCAAGTAACCATTTGGTGAAACGGGATAGCCATTTGAAACCCAAGGCTGACCAGGTACAAATTCAACTGCATGTGGATTCATTATTCTAGGAGGGCTGAAGTGACTCCCATCTCCAGCATGTTCATAGTTATTGAAGCTCGCTTTGTTTCTTGGAGCCCGATTTCCAGATCTACTGTAGCTACCAGAAAGCCTTGGACCGTAGGGAACCCTAGCTGTTGCTAATTGATGAGGTGATCTGCGGACAGGAGTGACGGTAAGCATAGGAGGAATGTTCACTGGTGGAGGAAGAATTCCTCCATGATCTATGACTCCTGGCACTGTAACTGAGCCAAAAACTTGAATTGTGGATGGATTAAATGGTGGTGCAGCTGCTGAAAGTTTCTTGGTTGTCTCCGTTCCAGTTTCTGCTTCATCTTGCTTTTCTCCTTCAGCCACCGATTGGTTACCAATACAGTTGCTATTGGATAGATCCTGAGGATTTTCTTCTACTACTTTCTCAGGAATTGAAGCATCTTTCTCCAGTATAGAATTTGCATTTTCAGTGGAACCAGCAAATGGTTCAAGATCAGGAGAAAGTGCTGTGCAACTGCCCACTCCAGAATCCACATTATCTGCGTCCATGGAAGCATCGATGTTCTCCTGGTCTGAATCTGCAGCATCTGCAGTGTCACATTTTGTAACTTCATGACCAGCAGTTTCAAATTTACTTGTTTCAGCGTCTACTTCTTTGTGATCGACAGTGGCATTTTTTGCTTCTTCCATAGGTTCTCTAATCACTATAACTTCTCCTTCTTTCTCCTGCTCTTCTTGTGCAAGACTTTTGCCAGAAACCTGAAGCTGTCTTTTACCTTCAGTTTTGAGAATATTTTCTTCAGCTCCTTTTTGCGTTACCTCATGATTGAGCTCTGATGCAACTGGCTCAAGTGTCACCTGAGAACTTGGTTCTGTGGGTACATGTCCTTTTGGAAACTGTTCCGCTACAGCCTTCACAACTGTCCCTGGAGGTGCTAAAGCAACTTCTTTGTAGGAGAAAAGTTTTCCAGCTGCCTGCACACTGATTGAACTAGTCACTGAAGGTGATTTGGCAACTTGATCTGATGATGGAGTAATTGGAGCTGACTTAGGGTTACTTGATTTTTCTGCTCCACCAGTTGGGGCACTAGAATTGCTTACTTTTGGACTGAAGCTAGCACTCTTAACAAACTTTTTGGGAACAGGTATATTGAGTCCAGCTGAAGCAGACAAATCATTCGGGGATGTCCTTGGAGATGTAAAACTAGAGGTCTTTCCTCGGAATCTTGATGACTGGGATGCGTTCGTAAAAATAGTATTTAGCTTTGCTAGGCTTGGCCTTCGTGAAGCAGATGATTTACGAACTGCAGGTAGGCGACCCTTCAGACCAGCTTCTTGCCACCCTTCATCTGAGTTATCCTCTTGTGCCACTTCTTTACTCTGATTAAAGGTAGCCTGATCTGGGAGGCTTGAATCTGTTTCTTCCTTTCTAGATTCTGACAATTGAGCTCCAGAATTATTTTCCTTATCACTTGAAATTTCTACAGCATGATAAATTGACGACAAGGTCTCATCTTTCTGATACTCATCAGCAGCTGTTTCCCAGTTTTGGCCTGTCCTACCTTTAACCTGTATAATGGAAGGAAACTTGTTTGCTTTAGTGTAAAGAATTGATCAAATCAACATCAAGAATATAACAGAAGAGTCCAGGTCGAAGTCTGACCTTTGCTCGAGCTTTCTTTTGGGACTCTCTTGCTTTCATCTCTGCATCAGGGGTTATGTAATCCAAAAGATCCGATACACTGTAACGGGAGTAGAAATGCTACATTTAATTGCCAACATCCAATAATCCACACAGTTCTCAAACTCAATTGTCCAATGTGATTAGTTCGTTCATTAAGAGTACGTTGTTTTGCTCATATTTCTCAACTTGGAGTCAACTAACGGATAAGCCGACAGTTAGAACCTGCAACTATCAAAATCGGAGCACACTTGTCTACTTTGAGCAACATAAGCTTGGAAGTGGAATCATAAAAACCCCAACTCTACCATTTCAGATTAATATGAACTATATATTAAGCATAAGCCAGATGCTACCTTAAATGACCTTTGCTGGAGATCGAAGCATCTGGCTTCGGGGTACCATTGCGTGCAGCTTCTTGCTGCTCCAAAGCCTTGGACTCAAAATACTCCAGCCAAGCAGCAGCGTCCTGGAAAGGTGGATGCACAAAGATTTGGAGTAGGAAATCTCATCACTTAAGCAGAATGTGGGGGCTGAATGTTAAAGAGTAACATTACCTGTGTGCGCAGGTCCTCAGAACCAAGTTTGGCCTGCAGTATTTGAAGAGTAGTTTGTTCATGCTGGACACTCAGTGAGTAAGCTTCCATCAAGGAGAGAGCGATAGCTATGGCATGGTAGCTGGCGGCAGTCTATATAAGCCACAAAAGTGTCAAAATTATGAAAGGAATAGAAGATGCTACACGTCGATGCATGCTACACCATAAGTGATACGTGTGTGTGTACGTAGATGAGAGAGGAGGAGGACTTGCCTGTATATGGTCAGCTCCAAGTAGTCTCTGATTACATTTCAGAGCCTCATGGAGGTACCTAAGAGCAACATGGACGTTTCCTAATCCTTCTTCCATCATTGCTACGTTGATGTAGGTGGCAGCCGTATTTGGATGCGAAGGGCCGCACGTTAAATGTAACAGATATAATGCACGATTGACATACCTAGAACAGAACAAGGAATAATCACGAGGACCCCTATATATAGATAGTATTTTCGGGGAAGATAAGTTAACCAAACATACTTCAGGGCTAATTCTGTATGCTGAAGACGATAGTAAAACACGGCAAGATCTCCATAGCTTTTCATTGTGTCAGGATGATCAAGGCCAAGCTCTCTCTCATTAATATCCAGAGCTTTTTGCTGATAAATTGTTGCCTGAATGAAGTGAAGAACAAAGAGATCGTATACTAAGGAACAATTCTTGGTGAGTACTATGGTATTGAGCTTCATCTGGAAGCATCGATAAACATAAAGGACATACCTGATTGAAATCTCCGGTGTGATAGAGCACTACAGCCAGAAGACTGTATGCACCTGCAGTCATTCTATGATAAGGACCACAGACTGATACCAGTTTTGAGAGTGCCTTCAAATTAGATTGAGACATTTTCAAATAATTATTCACTTATAGAAGAGAACTGACAAATAACTACAGGAAAGAAGGAGACGAAATAGACAAGTAAAAAAGGGCTCATACTTTCGTGCCATAGTTGACAGAATCCTCCAGCTTGCCTTTATCCAGGGAAGTTTTGGATGACTCTAACAATGTACGTCCATCCGCGGATGAACACGCAACATGCTGTAGAATTTCTCAAGTTTTTCCATAAGCAAAGCAATATAAATTCCTACTACTAGTCCTCATTGTTTACGTGAGTAATCGCGATCTTACCTTGTAGACGGGGACCATACTAATGATATCAGACTTCCGAAACGGAGAAGCACCTTCCATCTCATAGTCCCGAGGAAGAAGCTCTAGTCCAACCTGAAAAATTACATGTTATAATCTTAATGTGGAAATACGTTTAGGGCTTACACAAGCGTGATGAAGTCAAACCTTGTGGGACAGCCCACGAAGAATGGCAAACTTTCTTAGATCTTCATGGCTTTCATGCTTCCACTGCCATCCAAACCTTTTGAGAAGAAATGTCTCGACCCATTTCCATTTTAGCTTCTCATCATTCATAGCCTCTGCATCCCCATTTTGAGTTGAAGGTGTCCCCAACAGGATATTTAGACATGACGCTATTGACACAGCCAAGTCAGCAGCATTATCTGTGGCTGCAACTACAGCCTGCAGTATGTGTTTGTAGGCTCGAGCTATCATCTCATGTATGCAAAGAGATTGCACATGAGGAAGCTTGTCAGCCAATTCAACCTAGAAAGATAAAAGGAATAAATTAGGCAGAAAAGACGAAAGATGTTTGTAATATCATAGAACCATGTTAGATTGCCAGTGACCATCAAATAAAGGGGTTCAGGAATGGTTTTAGGGAAAGTGTCTCAAATAAGATATCAACACTAATTCTGAATCATAGAAAGTAGGAAAAAGCTTATAAGAATTTACCACACGACCCAAGGAACACATCTGCAAACCCCTGGTATGCATAAAATCTGTCAGTGTTCTTCCGTCAACAGGTGAAAGTTCAAGTGAGCCAAAATCTGCTACCTGTAAGTTTGTGTCACAGCAAACAGATATATCAAGTTCAATGGATGGAGTTCAAGATAAACATTCTGTAGTTTTAAGTAGCTTACCAGTTTTGGAAGAGCAACGTCAGCATAATACTTATGTGCCATTTCAATTAATTCATCAGGTGACTGCAAGATGAAATGCCAATCAAGCGACATATGGATCACTAAATTACACCGGAGACGAAGAAAGAAATATGTGCACAAATATACAGGTGCAACCCATGAAATCCTCAGGGATAGGTAAGTTCAGAGAATTGGCAGATATGCGTTCTGCTTAGCAGGAAACTACCAACCTTGAGATGAAGGCCCGTTTCTGATTCTTTAAGGCGCAAATACGCTGCTTCAGGAAGGAGAGTTCTCCACATTATTGCCATTTCCTCTTCTTTCTTCTCCAACTCTTTCTGATTAGAGATGTCCATTTTCTTGTTTCCGTCAAGATTGTCTGCCGGAGAAGCATCTTTTCTCTCTTCAGTTTTGTTTCTGACATCTACTTTCTTCTTAATCTCCTTCAGCAATGCTCCCTGCTTGCCAAGACCCTTTACCGCAGGTTCAGGCTTTGCTTCCTCAGCCTTCTTCGACTCAGTTTTCCCTGAAGCCTGATTTTGTAAATGTTGAACCCAACATGCTCCTAGCTCCCATCTAATAGCCTTAATGTGCTTCCTTGGTTCTTCTTGCAACTTAAGCAAACTGGTTTCTAATATCTGCCTCACCAACAATCTAGCATTTTCAGAATCTTCACTCTGTATCCGATGGACTGGACTAGATGATTTGTGCAGCAGCAGTCTCAAGCTGAAATGTAAATTCGAACATACGCAACAATTCTTCACTTGTGAAGTAATGCATATAAACTATAAGCAAATGTACACAACCCTCACAGATGGACTGACCTATTTACATTCAACGCATTGGCACCTCCTTCAGGCTGGTCATCGATGTCAATGTCCTGGGGAATAGGCTTCCCCTCCCAGTTAACCTCACCAGAAACTTTAACAACTGCTGTATAGCCACAGTGTCTAATAACCACAACGCCTAAAGTAGGAGTGTCCTACAAAAAGAAAAAAGAAGCAACTAAAGTCACCTGTTCCAGTCAAAGATAATGATCATAGAAAACAATGGCTTTACTTACATGAACTGTAGCACTTTCATCCGCAGTTATGCCCTTAAGTAAATTTCTCCGACCAAGTTCTTCCTGCGACAATCCAAGAACTTGGCTCCCGTCATTTTTACAATCCATTTTGTTACTTGCGTCAGCAACATCTCTAGTCACCTTAACAATCAAATCCCCTATTCTTTCCTTATGTGAAACCGATTGTGCGGTATCATTCAAAGGATACTGACTACCTTCAATGATACGCTTGATTGTGGCAACAGCTTTTAGAACAGAAACGTCAACAAATAAGCTGTGCAGAAGAAAGGCTTTCCTATCACGAATTTGCCTCTCTTCTGCTGTTTTACTAGGCATTGCCGCCAGAATCGCAAACTCGTTCGCCCATGACCTTTGATCATGATTGCCATCTCTTCCTTGTCCGCCGCCACTCCCTCCCCAGTTCCCGTCTTCCACAGGAAGTGGTGGGAAAACAGATGGGTTATCAGCAACAACTGGAGGAACAACCCAAGTATTCGCACGAAAACCATAAGGAAGGTTTCCAAACTGCACCACCGGCAACCCATATAATTTAGCATTAACCCTCGGATACAAATATAAAATGTGTTATGGAGTGAAAGAGAGGGGAGGAGGCGAAACGTACCTTATTGTGCTCTGTGAATGCCTTCATGAGAGCTTTGTATGCCTGCAAGAAGAAGAATACACAAATAAACCCAATTCCAGAAAGTGCTCACTTTGAGCAACATTGTAACTGATTAAAACTAATCTAAAAAGGAATTGGAACTAACAGAGTCAAAAGTTCTGCTAGTTTGCTTAAGCAGAGTAACCAGAGAGTGACAGAGAAGAAGGTGTTTTCCAGTGGGGTAAAACCCTTTTCTTGAAGCCACTATTGTCGTCGGCTTCCCACTGCAAACTCTAACCTGTATTTACATTTCCTTCATTTAAATCACCTTATATACACGCATATATCTATAAAAATGAACTAATAAGGAAAAATATAAGAGAAAATTCTCACATCTATCTGGAAGAAATCGTCTTCCGTTTTATCTTCAAGAAAGGGACGCGTAGATCTCCTTATGTCTGTTATCAGAAAGGAAACGAAAAAGGGAAATTTTCTGATAAGTAAGGGAAAAATAGGCAAGACAAATAATATCGTCGTGAATGCTACAAGCAACAGACATTGAACCGGCGGCGTGAGGTGCGAGAACGAGAAGAAGTCGTAGAACTGTCCGAGCCGCCGAGGCGGACACATCGAAACCTGACCCACGGCCTCATTTATCTTCTCCGAAGAATCCACAGCTCCATCCTTCGCTGCTTTGCTCTTCTTATCGAACGATTTCGGCTTGTGGTCAACATCGTTGCCGCCGTCGTTCTCGGCACAAAGGGAGCTCTCGACGGCAGCGCCTCCGTCCTTGGAACCGGAAGCCTTGCGGCTTGTCGGATTCGACTGACCGAAGGAGGTGGTGCAGGCGACGATGTCGAGGAGTCGCCGGACGTGAGCCACGGCTTGCTCTTCGGTGTACTCCTCTGGTAACAACCCAGAAAAAAAGAGAACTTTTTACTACAATTGAAATTAAATCCTGACCGTCAGATTTGGCGGGAATTGGTATACCTTCAACGATAGTGAGGTGGCAAGGTTTGAGAGACACTATATCTACGGAATCTTTGAGCTTAGATCCTCGCACCTGCGGTCGTTAGACCGTTACATTACACGTCAGCATCTAATTCAAAACGACGCCCTATAAGGTGCAGAAATTTATGTACATTGGACGTCCCTTGATTTGATAAACTGAACCCTTCCCCATGGGATCACCAATTGCCACCTCATAAGTTAGTGCATAGTATAACTGCCCTGACTGATCAGACCGTACAATATTAGTCAACAACCAAAATCAGGGCCGTTGACTCATGGGACCACTCACCCAACACTCCACTCTCCGTAATCAAACGGCAAAGACGGGGTCTGACGACGAGTGCGACAAACTGGGAAGTGCTTGGTAGGGCCCAACTTGGGTTAGATTAAACTTTAAAGGAAAAAAGATTGTGATTAAAAAATTTTAATTATTAACGATTATTGTTATTATAAAAAAAGAGATAAATGTAGGTGTTCAAATTTAAATAATATAAAGTATTGGGTTTACCTCGTGAGATAAAGAGAAGTTTGTCAAATGGCATGTCTGGACATGAACACCTAAAAGCTTTCTCACATCTAAGATCCTGTCCGTTGATACGCCCTTCTCGTACAAATGGTCAACAGAAATAAAGTGAAAGCAAGTTAATTGATACAATTAGATAAAAATAACAGTTAAACAGTTCATTAATATTATTAATTACTCTCGAACAATTTAACTGAAAATGTGATATAAAGGGCTATACGTGGGTACGTACCTTGAGGGTCACTTGAGAATCATTCGGCGTCTCGACGGTGATTTCAACGACGGTGGGCGGAACTGCATATTAGATAGGAAATTTTATTAGCCCAAAACACGTGAACTTTAAGGTTCGAACACAATGAATTTATGTTTGTGCGAGAGCAGACAATACGGGAAACGTGATTGTTAGATGTAAGAATTAAGATCCGCCTCGTCTAATTGTGAAGAGGGAGAGAGAAGATAAGAGAAATGGAGATGAAGTTTTATGAACCATACATTTTCAGTCTTCAAGATTAAGAAGAACTCATCAACCAAACGACCCAGTTAGCTACAAACTACTACGAAGCTGAGTTTGAGTTGGAATTCTTCTGTTTTTGGACTACAATGAGAAAAATATTGACTCTTTTCGATTGGGTTAATATTTAATGTTTTTTTCAATGAGAGTGCATAAACTATGCAGGTAAACAAGAAGAAGAAGATAGTGACAAGTAGGGACCTTTCTCTTCTTTTTTCTTCTTATCTCCTTTGGCTTTATGTGGTTTAGTCTTTCCAGTTTTAGGAGCCATTGAGCATCAAAAGCCTGCTGGTGTAAGCTATAGACAAACTGCACTCGGCAATACTTTTAATCTTCTATCTCCAAATGCAGAAACGAAAACAGGAGAGAAAGTCGCCAGAACCTGCAGAAGTTTCTGATAGCATTCAAATAAAATTACCAATGAAAGAGAGGCCACTTCAATCCCGACAAAGAAAAAGGAAACATCTTTGTGGTACGAGAAACAGATACGGGAAAGAGCACAGAAGCTCAGAAGAGAACAGTGGAGGAATGCAAGTTGAGGATTGGAACCGACACTAAAGACTAGAAAAGGAAAAAAAAGGAAGGTGGTTTGAGCTGTTCTTTGCTTTTCTTTTTCTTGGGTTAGGAAAGACAGAGTAAAGAGCAAGGAGGGTGTCAGAACAAGGAACTGGGTTTTACATGGGAATGGACGAGAGGCACAATATAGGGCATCTGATTAAATACAAGGTGCAGGATTTATGAGAAAACAAACTTGGGGACAAGAGTTTAAGGGGAATACAGGAAAGATGGAGCGAGAGAGAGAGAGGAAGTGTGTCTTGTGAGGGGGTTGGATAGGATAAGGTGAAGCAAGCAAGCCCTTTTCTTGTACACAAGCACACTCCAAGACCAGAAAGAGTGCTTAGGCTAACAATTTCAGGCCTCTCATTTCATGGACTCTCTTCTCTTGAAAGTTGAAACACCTAATCGTGTATATGCGTCTCTCTTTCTTCATTCATGTCCCTACTTACCGTCTTTTCTTGATTTGGAAATTGGAAATTTGTCTCAGGCAATTAACTTTCTTTCTTTTACTAGATTTTTGCATACGTTTTGATTCGAAGTTCACAGTACATAGTGTACAAGGAAATTCATATGACTTTGTTGCATTTCTCTTAATTTTGTTTCCCTTCAAAATTCAAACCATTATCTCTAATTATATTGTGAAAGCACATAATTTTCATTTTTCATCCATGAAAAACTCTTTTTACTCATTTTAAGAGTATTTTAATGATAAATTTTATAGCAAACGATTTTATTTAATCAAACAGTTAATAATATCATTTTGCTCATGTACTTAAAGCTTATTAATTAAAGAAGTGCTTACTATAACGAAGAATTGAAATCATATTATTTTTATTCCTTATTATATTCATTATAATTCCTATTATCATTATCTCAATTGAAATGAGCACACCTTAAATTATATGATAAAGTTATACGAAACATTTCTTACATTTATTGTAATTAATATAAATATTACTTATTATTAATTACTTTTTACAAAAGTATAATAAAATTTAAGAACATAATTACTTGACTCTTAATTAAAATTTATTTTTCCGTGCAATTAATTTGAGAGTTTTGGAATTTCATAATTATATTGATTTGGAGTATTAATAACCAATCATAATTAACAAAAATGAGGAGATTGAAATAAAAAATTTGGATGTTAGGACAAGTGTCTAAAGTTGTCCAAAGGAGGTGTATATGTAAGCAAAGCTCCAAAAGACCAATAAATATCTATACGTGTGGAATGGAAATTTGTCAAGAATTTAGAAAAATTCAACCAAGTAGACAAATCCTAATCTAAATATATGCAACTTGGTAAGAGTAAAAGCAGACAAAGAAAAGAAAACAAAATTATGTTCCTCCAAGCCTTAGCTACCGCCATGGAGATCTCTAATCTCTGTCACGTCAATCACTTTAAACTTGTACAAATCTCTCGGTGCACCGGAAACTGAGTACGTGTATTTGATACCAGACGTTTCGCGAAACTCGACAGTTTCCAACGAGGACGTATAGAACAAATCGGTGACTTGTTGAATTATATTCAATAATTTTTTATTAAAACTTTGCAAGTAAAATTAGTTTTTTATCAATCTTATTTAATTTCTCTAATTCTATTCAATATTTATTACATAATGTAAACTCATAACAAGAACTTTTCAGGTCATGACAAGATGTACGCTCATGGTCTAGTGATACAAAATTTTTTGTCCAGTTTTATGGTATTTTATTTTATCTTATAAATTTCAGCCATTTATTTATGCAGGTCTCACGTTTATTTATGTGAAACCCACACAAGACTCGCGTAAATAAATGACTGAAATTTATAAAATAAAATAAGACACCATAAAATTAGACAGAAGATCCAAACTCTTATATAAACGCACTTTATTCAAGTCTTTAGCTTTAAAAAGTTGTAAAGAGTCGTCAAGATCTGCCGTCAGGTTTTTTTTTTCCTTTCCAGGAATGGAGGATGTTGCACGTTTTATGTCCTTTTTTATTTTCTTTTTAATTTTCAAAGCATTTGAAAATAAATTTTAAAATGCTCAATTATAAATAATTTGATGTAGTTGAACAATAATCAGAATTTTAAACAAACATTTATTAATCAAAATTATAAAAAAAATGGAACTTGTAAGATTAATTTGGCATTTAAAAGGAATTTGTAAGATTAATTAACCAACAATTTGCACTCCAATTTCTATTTTGTCTTTTAATCTAATATTTTAAAGGCACTACTTGGATCAGTTTAATATTTAAATTTTTGATTTGTCATTTATTTTAATTTCCAACTATTTTCCCTACCTCAGATCTCTGTCTGTCACTTGTGATGATTAGGCTATTTTAGCCTAACTCCTGAAAACCCAGCATCTTTGTTAGCATGTTTAAAATATGAAAGATGATTATAGATCTTAAAAAGGTTTAGATTAAATAATTCAAATTATAAGTTAAATTTTATTAGAATTTAATTAGGATTAAATTAAAAATGTATAAATCTTAATCAAATTTTACACTTTAAAATTTTTTATCAATATTAAATAAATTTTAACTTAAATTATTTATATATACATATATCTTTTCGGACTAATTTAAGTTTAAGAAATTCAAAATATGATCTAATAAGTTGAGTATAAATTTTATAGTATGATAAAAATTTTAAGAAAACTAAAAAATTTAATATATTAAAACTTTTTAACTTTAAACTAAATTCATTATCATATCTAATGTCAGCAATAAATTACTTTAATATATTATGACATAGATAAAGAATCTCGTAAAAGATCACTGTTATTCTCATAAATTCCTTATATTTAATTTAAACATTTAAATATATAGTATTTATTTATTACGAATTTAACTTTAACTTTTTTCTAATTCGTCTCCTTTCTTTCTTTCTTCTTCTTATTATTATTAATTATGTCTTTATCTTTCTATCTTTATTTCTTTCTTTTTTTATTATTAATTATGTCTTTATCTTTCTATCTTTATTGTATTATTTATTTTGTTACTTATTATTTATTTCACATTTTGTTTATTTATATTTTATTTGTATATGAATCATTTTAAAATAACATCTTTATTAGTTAAAAGATCATCCTTTATTACTATTTAAAATATATTATAATTGAAAATATTAAAGTTTTATTTTTAAAATTACATATATTAAAAATTATAAGTACTTATTGCTTCAAAAGAATTTGAATCACGGCCTAAGGGTATGTTTGGATGTGGGTAGAGGGATGGAAGGGAATGAAATGAAATGACCTAAATAACTCAGGGTATTGTTTGAGAGTCTATTTTGAGACATGATGGAATAACAATTAATGGCTTTGGAAGCCATCCTTTGCCATCCAAAATTCAATATTTTGTGACCTCCCAAATTGGGAGGTCAGGGATGGAAT
>JANVCL010000008.1:380174-398995 GCA_026546855.1 Erythroxylum incrassatum | reverse complement strand
TGGCTTTGGAAGCCATCCTTTGCCATCCAAAATTCAATATTTTGTGACCTCCCAAATTGGGAGGTCAGGGATGGAATGACATGGCTTGCCTTCCAAGCCCTAATTTAATCACAAAAATACCCTCAAAAATTTAATAAAATTACAATTTCAGTCCAACAAATACCTACGCGGCTACATGTTACTACGCCCATTGTGTTTCTCCTTCAACTGGCTTCTTCCATTGACGAACGTTTTCGTCCACAGCTACTACGGTCATTTGTCCCTCAGAATATAACATTGCTTAGAGGATATTATAATTTATAGAACTGTTAACCTCAATTCTATAAATAATAGTTACGTTAATGGTGATAAGGTGAAAAAAAAGGTTTTTTTTAAATGCATTGTGAAGGTTCATAAATTTTAAATATATTATTAGTATACATTGCAAAATGTAGAAATAGATTTACAACGCGAAGAATGATTATCAACCATAACAAGACACATAAATAAATGCCTAACAAAGAGTACAGTGTGATGATGGTTAATGAAAAAGGACAAGAAAGTTGATTGTTTATATAGGAAAATAACAAAATTATATTATGGGCATCATACAATTTGAAATGCTTTGGGGTTACTAAAATAGTTTCATGGCAACTGTGCATATTTTATTACAAGGGTAATTTTGGAAAAAATATTACAAGTAATTCCATTCGATTCATTTTTAGTATCACTTCCAAACAATGATCAAATGAGTCCCTATCTTATTTTATTTAAACTTTCAAACAATGAAGTGACCCATTCTATTCCACTCAATTCCATTAACTGTCATTCTATTCCATTCCATCTTAAACTCCCAAACATACCCTAAGTTATCCAAATTAGTGTAATATATGATTATATTTAGTTGGGAGTTTATAAAAGAAATAAAAAGAAATATAATATTATATAATTATTTGAAACGAGTATTCATAATAAAATAAAATTTAAAAGTAAAGTTTTATATTATATCTCATTTTAAAAAATTTAAGATGAAATTTAAAATAATAAACAACTTTTTACTATATTATAAATTCTTTTTTCAAACAATATTTTTATATTACATTACAAAGCTTTTTATTATTATTAAAAAATAACTTTTTAATATTTCATTATATTACAAATTATTTCATTCTATTATTCTTATTTCACCATTTCATTTAAAATGTTTACGTCCGATCATGTCTAATTATGGTTAATACGGTTTACCATTCGGTTCCCGTGGCAATCTCTTCAGCAGAAACAGAGACTAGAAAAGAGCCCCTAAAACCCTAACAATGGCGATTACAGGCCTCCCAAAACCTCCAGAAATTCGCAGACTTACACAATCCAAGTACATAGACTCCGTGCGTTGGCTTCCTTCTGTCTCCCCATTCCAAAAACATGTCATTGTCGCCTTCTTTGATGCTGACACCGACACCCCATCTCTCGAAATACACTCTCTAGACCCTCCTAAACCCCTAGTACCGCTCTCGTTGTGGACCCCACCTTCTCGCATCTCATCCCTTAAGACCACTCGATCCGTCGTCGCCGCTTCCACTCTCTCCGGTTCCGTTCACATTTTTGTCACCGGCGTGGAAAGACACGATAATTCCGGTTTGGAGCCGGTTTTTACGGTGGTGGGTAAGGAGTTTCACGTGGGTTCTGTCAATGGTGTGGATTTGATGGAGGGTAACAGTGAGTGTGTTAGTGTCGGTGATGATGGGCGGGTGAATTTGGTTAATTTTGGTGTTGAGGGTAGTTTTGGGAAGGGAAGTTATAGGAAGGTTTTTGATGGGAATGGTTTGGTTTCGTATACGGCGGTGAAGTGGGCGTCGCCCAGTGAGTTTGTGACTGGTGGGTATGGGTTTGGACTTCAGTGGTGGGATATCAGGCGACCTGGTGAAGCGGTTGGTCAGTTTAAAGGCAATTGGTGAGTGTTCTGTTTAGTTGGAGAGTTTAAGTGATGTTATTTATAAACTCATGATAGCTTTTGGGTTAGGCTTGTAAATTGGTTGATTACTTGCCTTGTAAGTTACTATAAATTTGTTTGGAATGATCTTTTTCATTTTAGTTGGTGGAAGACTGAGATTTTTAACATTTTTGCATTGGAAACATCTGAAACTCGTGTTTCTAATGATCCATTTTTTTTAAGGAGGCGGGATGGTTTGGAAAATCGTGGTTGTTTAAGATTTTTGTATGATTTCTGCTCTTCTTCTTAGTTCATTCGGCATTTTGCCATGGGCGTTTTCTTGCAGGAATCATGGAAAGACTTCTGGGATCATACATTCCATTGACATTCATCCTTCACGAAAACACACTTGTCTGGTAACATAGCTCCTTTGCGTTTATGATCGTGTTTCGTGTAGCTGAATAACTCATCCATATCCTGATAGTGGTTATTGATGTTGCTTGGACCGTTGAATTGCAATTCTTTCTTCTTTATAGTGAACAGATCTACATTGGGGCTGATTGAAAGTTTTCCAAATTTTAGCTATGCCATTCTCATAGGATGTAGTATACTTCTCTTGTTCTCAATGGTATGAATATATATTATCTTAAGAGTACCTTTTAGGCAGGAGGTTCGGCAGGTACTGTATTTGCCTGGGATTTAAGGTCGCAACAACAACCAATTATTCTTTCTGGAGTAGGGACAGGTGAAACTATGACCCATCCATTATCTGAAAGTGAGGTTTGGGAGGTCCAATGTGACTGCTATATTAAGTCATCAAGCCGTGGCTTATCATCATCGCGGATCTTACCAGCTATGTTTTGCTCAGAAGATGGAATCCTTGCTGTTGTTGAACAAGGTACGAAATTCTTACTGGAGCAGTTGATTGCTGTCTGATCCTCCACTACTTTTGTTCCAATTTGTACTTCAGTGGTATCTAGGCTAAGGGCAACCTGTAGTAATGGAACTCTTGATGCAACTGTTTATTTTTTGAAAAGTCTTGATGCAACTGTTTGCTAGTAATCTTTAGCCAAAAGACCAGCCTTCCATATATGGAAGCTCTTTTGTGGCACCTTATTTGATCATCGATTGAAGGGTTTCGTGGCCTAAACTTGGACTATTTTGTATGGCATAGGTGAGGAACCTACTGAGCTCTTAGCTGAACCCTGTGCAATCAACAGCTTCGATATTGATCTCCAGAACCCCTCGGTATGGTTCAACTGAAAATGGCCGTGATCTTCTACAATCATGTGTTTCTTCTATTTGTTGATAATTCAACGTGGTATTGCAGGATATTATATGTAGTCTGGAGTGGGAATCGATAGCCATTGTATCAAGGCCATAGATGTAAGTAGAGATTCAGCTCGAGACTGAGTTTTGATATGTCAAACCAGCAAAGCAGACATGGAAGGAATTACCAAGTCTGTATTTAGCTTGAATCTTGTTGTAGTCAATATTCCAAGCTCTTACTGGGAGAGGTGCTTGATGCGACTGTTTGTTGTTGAAATGGTTCTCCCTTGTTGGATATATGGATCAAGATTTTGTTTTCTATCGTCGTTGAACCATGTCCAGGCAATTGTCTCACTCGCATTCAGTTCATCAACTGTATGTAATTCTATCAGCCCTCTTCCATTTTAACATAAAACCGATCACAATAGCAAATCAAAATCCTGGATACAATAATTTCCTAGGCAGAAGGAAAAATGTATAGAGTAAGTTAAAATGAGCTTTCCTATTGTTTCGCCAGACCTTTTCCTTAATAAAGTTCAAGTCCGATCAAACATATTTTGGCCACTGACTTTAGGTTGTACCTGTCTGACTTCGGGCTGAGTTTAATCAAATTAAACTCGATTCGTATATTTCAAATCATGTTGGACTAGCACTAAGTTGGTTTCTTGGATTCGTGGTTGACAAAATCCTTATAATTACAGTTTAATTTTGTAAAACTCTTCAGATTTTCACATTTAATTAATTACCCCCTTGATAACTGAAATTAAATATTATAATTATATCAGCTAATTGAAACAAATTAGAAGAAAGAAACGAAACCAAGAGAGTAAATACACGCGGATTTGAGGCTTGGGGACGCCTCTTCCCGATCCCTCCTATCCTATCCACACAGTACTGCTCCACGTCAGGCCAATATTGCTCCTCCTTCTTCTTTTTCTTGGTCGAAGAAAGCCTTGGCAGAACACAAGAGACCACTTGGATAACAATGGCTTCTTCAACAATGTTGTCTTTCAATTTAAGGTTTTGCCCATTACCCTCCTCCTCTCCTTCTTCTTGCCCAACTCGACTTTCCTGTTATGGGAACCATTTCGCGCCCCTCAATAAGGAGATTAACTCGTTGAGACTCAGTTCCACTCGGAACATTTCTGGGTCTCGCTCAGTTTTGCTTAAAAACCCATGCTCCATCTCCAGTCTTACTCAGCAGCTTCAGTCGCTAACTGTTTTTGCTGCAAAAGGCTACAAAATGAAAACCCATAAGGTCAATCTCTTTTGCTCTTTCATTTTGCCTGTGAGTTGGGTTTTCTTTCCTATATGGGGTTAAAGGGGTTTCTTTTCCATGCTTTTTTAGTTCCTTGTTACTAGAAAATGCAGTTTTTGTTAGAATTGAGGTTGAATTTGCTGAGTTGTTGATAGGCATCAGCGAAGAGGTTTAGGGTGACAGGTAAGGGGAAGATAGTGCGAAGGAGAGCTGGGAAGCAGCATCTATTGGCCAAGAAGAACACCAAGAGGAAATTGCGACTCTCCAAAATGGTTGGTTTTCTTTCAACTTATTTCTGCTTGCCTTCTAGAATATTAGACGTTGGCTACAAGAAAGATAATCTCTTTATGAGAGAATTCCTATCCTTCCTCTTTGAGAGTAATGCTCATGACGATAGTATGATGTGAAGTGTGTGTGACATAATTGTATATGATGTGAAGACATTTAAGCATACGAAAAAAATAGAGACAATAAATCTGCTAGAAAATAGGTTATTTGTGTCAGCAAGGGAAATTTGGAGCCCTTCTAGAGGTGAAATGGAACAAAGTTGAAAATTGTTTCTTATGGAAAGCTGAAACTACCACCAGACTGCTAGAGTTAGCATTACAAATATACCTCCTGAAAACTTTTAGACGCTCAAAGATACACCGATAAATGTTAATGTTGAAAGTTGATGCGTAATTTGGAATATGTATATATGTGTGTGGGTGTGTATCTATGTAGACACAGTGTAATTGTAAAAATGATGCGAACTATTATGTTCAATCTTCAAACTTGTGAACTGCCGAAGAAACTATGATTTGTTTAGGATAGTAGTGCAGGGTTTTGAGAGAGCTTGGAGAGAAATTGGATCGGATCTAAATGAACCCGTATATAACTAGGGCATCATATCTCAACCCAAAATATGCCTCTTTTTGATGTGGGATGACTTCACTTATGAATTTCCAACATCTCTCCCTCACAAGTTGATCTATCTATATTGGACCCCTCAACCCATAGCTCATGCAGAGCCATTTGGGTCACTCTGACTCAAATCCATGAATCTCTATTCATCAAACTTCGCCAACTTAGTTGTTGGAAAGGGGACCCAATTCCACAAACAACAACAAACTACAACCTTTCCCAAATTGTGTAGCTAGATGAGAAATCGATACCAACCAGAATCATTTAGTATAATGCAAATATAATCAGCTCAAACAACTAAAAGAATACAAGAATTTACGTGGAAAACCCCAATGTGGGAAAAAAGTACGGAATCGTTAATAAACGGTATCAAAACTTCCACTAATCAATAATAAGTAAATGGGTACGTCAAATTGTTCTTCCCTAGCTCAACTAGAAATAAACACAATTATCAAGAAAACTCCTTGGCACAACAAAATCAAATAATCATCACCTAAAGGTGGCAAAATTTAAGTTCATATACAAGGAGTCTTGGACGAAAATACCAAGTTAGAGAGCTCGAAATCATATTTTAACCGTTGGATGTGAAGAGGCAAGACTTAGAAATAATATACTAAAATTTTATCTCAATCGGAGGTTGTTTGGTTGTTGATTAGAGCGGGACAAAATTTTGATCTGCACTTTCTCTCTCTTCTGGACACCTCTCTCTCCTCTTCTTTACACACTCTAGAACCTAGTAATTTTCTACATAGATGGCTACACAGATATTGATATGTCAGGGGATATTGATTTGAGCAAGTCTACTTTTGGATACTTGATGACATTTATAGGGGGAGTAGTATCATAATAGTCAAGGTTGCAAAAATGTGTTGCTTTGTCAACTACAGAGTCAGAGTACATCGTAGCCGTTGAAGCGGGCAAGGAGTTATTATAGAGGAGTTATTATAGATGAGAGATTTTCTTGAGGAGTTTGGTTTGAACCAAGAGAAGTTTCTACTCCATTGTGATGGTGAGAGTGCCATCCACCTTGTCAACCAAACACATTCGAAGGAGATGTCATTGGATTTGAGAAGCTGTTGAAGATAAGTTGTTTGAGCTTGTGAAGATTCACACCGACCTCAACAGATCAAACATGTTGACGAAGACCCTACCAAAAGAGAAGCTTGTTACTTGTCAGAAGAAAGTGGGCTTGGTCGAGCCCCCCAAGTAGGAGTAAGGGGGAGCTATGTTATGTTAATCCCTCTTATTTGGAGGAAGATTCCATTAATTTGGACTAATTTCATGTGTTATATGAGTTCTAGTCCATATGATGATATTTGGTGTTGGTTTAAAGTGTCAACTTTGCCCCCATTTTAAGTTACTCATTAAGGGCAAAATATGAAAGGAAATGGGGGTATGTGGCTGGAAATTAAGAAGAAAGTTACTAGGTTCTAGAGTGTGTAAAGAAGAGTAGAGATGGAGAGAGAAGTGTCCAAACGAGAGAGAAAGTGCTGATCAGAATTTTCTCCGACTTTGATCGATAACCAAACGACCTCCGATCGAGATGAAATTTTAGTATGTTGTTCCTGGGTCTTGCATATTTACATCCAACGATCAGAATACGATTTGGAGCATTCTAACTTGGTATTTTCGTCCAATACTCCTTATATACGAATTTGTATTTTGCTACATTTGAGTATGCTGAGGAGCTTCCTTGATGATTGTGTTTACCTCTAGTTGAGCTAGGGAAGAACAATTTGTCGTACCCCTTTGATTATTATTGCTTAGTGAAAGTTTTGGTACCGTTTATTAACGGTCCTGTGGTTTTTTCCCACATTGCAGTTTTCAACGTAAATCCTTGTATTGTTTGGGCTATTATATTTGCATTATATTGTTGTGATCTTGGTTGGTATCAATTTCCAATCGAACTACATAATTTGAGAAAGGTTGTAGTTTGTTGTTGTTTGTAGAATTGGGTTCCCTTTCTTGCCAACAAGTAGAAGTTAGAAGATAAGAAAGATAAGCGTGTGAAATATGCTGCTTTTCATGAATTGCAGCATACTCCCATTTATTTTGCATGAGACAAAAAAGTTGTTAGCTATTTGTTAAATCTATAAAGCAATTTTAGTGTCCTTGATCTATTTGCGTTGAGTCCATATCTATTGGCATGTACATATTCTTTTTGTTATCGTTTGAAAAAATTTCATCTACTCCAGTGAGTTGCCAAATTTGATGTTACAGTTTTGTGTGATTGTGGAAGTATGTACATGCCATGTCCTTGCTTCTGGTATAGATTCCCTAGTTTTTCTCCTCCCTAATACCGTTTTATTCATCAATTGACATGTCTGAGGTGCATGGTTCTGGGATGCATTCGTTCTGTTTATGATTGGTTAAAAGATTGTCATCACAGTGTCTTTTGACTCTTGCGGCAGAAAATTATACAATTAGTATTTTAGCAACTAGACAATTAATGTTTTAAAGACTTCAATGTGTATTGTATCAAAAACTTTGAACAGCATAAGAAGAGAGATCTAACAACAATATTACTGATCAGCATGTTTACTCGTCTTGTATTTACTGAGAAGTGTTGTCTGCACGGAGATTGAGGTGAATTTACCTTACATTTTCAAGCGATAGAACGTGTAATGCTGTTGGATGCAGTATTACTGTATGTATATGCTTTGATATAAAACTTCTGAATGCAACTGTTTTGCTGGTGTGTGCAGCACCCGGTCAGCCGGAGCGACTACGACAACGTAATCGGCACGTTGCCGTATCTAAAAGTAAATAGGAATGTGCAGTAGAGATGCAACTTGAAATTCAACATTTGTTTACCTTATGAAAGATAGCTGTTCTCTAATACAATTACGAGTAGCTGACATTTTTCCTCTTACCTTGAATTCCTGTATTTGTTGATGATACTAACGCATCCTGTCCATCTGTTGGCAACCTACGCTTTTTGCAAGTACTTGAAGCCCAATTTGCTTCCAAAGCAATCTCCAAGCTTCACTCTAATTACTTTTCTGACGCACAAAACGAAGATTTGAGTATCACTCGTCTGTCCAGAAACAAGCCTCTGTGTCTTCCACTCTATAATCACATTCAAGGTTTCAAGGTGACATTACATTTAATTTTAAGATAAAGAGATCTATAAATTAGGGATGTACATCTTTATTTAGTAAAATACGATTTTAAAAAATACTAATTCATGTCAAAAATTTTAATAATGTTACAAATCATATGTATTTATCCATCTAATTATGAAATAAATATATGGTAAAACACTTTTTTTATGAATTGACTTATTTTTAATATATAATTTAATGTTATAGAAAAATTACATACTTTGTTAAATAAATACAGACATATTTTATGAATTGTCATATATCATATATAAAAACTTGTTACAAGTTTTGCTAAACTTTTTGGTATTATATATACATATAATAAGATATAAAAATTCAAGAATATTAAACCATTTTTTTAATGTTAAAAAAATCTAACCAGTTTGTCTATTTCAATTGTAAATATTTTGAACCAGTCATCTTTTTTATTATATTAACATTATTATTAAATACCAATTAATTTATTAATTGGTCAATCGATTTTTATAAATTAACTAATTTTTATAAATTAAAATAATCATGCTAATTTTCATTTATAATATTCTTTTTCAATTAAAATTTTAACTTTTTTATAAGCAATGTAGTTCATATATAAGATTCATATTTCATTATCATTTTTGATCTGAAGTTTAAAATTTTTTTAAAAATAAAAATAAAAAATTTATAAGTTAAATAGATTTTCTAAAATTTCATTTTATATCTTCCACTTTAATATTATATTATATTATATATATACCTAATAAGTACCGAAAAACATGGTACATATTAGTTATTACCTGTAATTAGGCCTTACTTTTGTTAATCAGACCAAAAAGGAATGCATCACACGAGTATTCGTGTCAAGGAACCTCAGGATGTTGCACCACGTTTCAAACCGAACCAACCACCGCCGTCAGTTAAGCATGGAATCACTGGGCCCACATATATATCCGCTAAATACTATTACGTGTATTCCAGCAGGTGTTCTATATCTTGTCACAAAGTAAAAGACGAAAATGTCCTCAGTCCTTGGTCAGAGTGAGAGACCATTTCCGTAATTTTGTGTTTGACGGGGTCAAAACGACTCGTGCGAGTCGCTCTAGAACGCGGGTTTACGAATGCATTTCACGTGAGTGACACCGTTAAGCAGGCGCTTTTTTGTCTCTCTCTAACCTTATCTCCCTATACATTTCTAGGGTTTTCGAAGAAATCATCTCCCGAGATTTTCTCGTTCTCAGTTAATCTGCAATCGTAATTTGATCTTTCCTTGTGATTTCTCGAGGAAATCTAATAATATAGTTACTGGTGCTTTCTCTTCGTGTTGGAGCTTGTGTGGAGATCGGATTTATGGTTCAGTTGACGATGAAATCGGGGAATATAGGGTCCGAACACGAGTCGTCAAATGGAAACAAATTGCCCGTCAAGCTTGAGATCATGGAGGATCTCTTGGAGGAAGAGCACGAGCCTCTCAATAAGCGGTCCAAAACGACGTTGCAGGCTCTTCAACAGGTAAATTTCTTTTTTCCTTATTACATTCCGTTTTATTGATGCAAAAGAAATTACAAAGAAACAGATTGATTGATCTCTCGTTTTCAGCTTTTGTGCTAATCGTTTAGGTTCAGATTTTTTTGTTCGATATGTGGTGGATTTGTTAAGTTTTTCTAGAAAATGATCTTTTTGTTTTTTTATAGAAACTCTGTTATTGTTCATGATAAGAAGGGTATGAATATTTTACTAGAAAGATTCGATCTTTTTTCCTCAATTTACATTTGGGGCAATCTAGCAGTGGGGTGCCGGTGCTAATGCATTTGCTGTTCAGCAATCGCAATGTAATCCTCTTGATGAGCCGAGCCCACTTGGGTTGCGGCTGAGGAAGAGTCCCTCGCTTCTGGATTTGATCCAGATGAGGCTGTCGCAAGGTCAAGGAAGTGTCTCAACAGTTGGAGCTAAGCTGGATGAAAATCATGGGTTGATATCTAAGACAGAGAGTAAAAATATTGCTGCTTCTGGTACCACCGACAAGCTTAAGGCTTCTAATTTTCCTGCATCGATTTTAAGAATTGGGAGCTGGGAGGTACGTGTGTTATGATGTTTTATTTTATTTTATTTTTAATCTTGCTGTGGTTACTTGAAATGATGTTACCAATACTTTATTTTGTTTGTCAGTGTAAGGCAAGGAATGATGGTGATCTGGTGGCGAAGTGTTACTTTGCAAAGCATAAACTGGTTTGGGAAATTCTTGAAGGTGGCCTTAAGAGTAAAATAGAAATTCAGTGGTCAGATATTATGGGCTTGAAGGCAAAGTGCCCTGATGATGGACCTGGGACATTAGATGTTGTGGTAAAGCATTGACCTGCAATTCTTTTGTGCGAGTTTGAGTTTGCCTTTTTATCTTAGCTGCTTTTGCCTTTGCTTATGAGCCTGAATAAACGATTTCTTGTGCAATGCAGCTTGCTCGACAACCTCTTTTTTTCAAGGAGACTAATCCACAACCCCGAAAGCATACCTTGTGGCAAGCCACAGCAGATTTTACAAATGGTCAGGCGAGCATACACAGGTCATATTATTAATTATTATACAATTTTCAGCTTTAATTGTTAAGTGTTGGTCTTGGCGGTCAAAGTCTTTAGTTTATGTTGGAATTCTGGTGGAAATTTTAGTTCTTCTAGAATTTCTTTTCTTCTATGGGTTAAAGTAGAAGAATACCTTTGTACATGTTTCCATTCTACCATTAGGCACTTGGTTAAAAAATGCAATTGTTTTAGTCAATAAGTACATAAATAGTTAACCAATCTAAAAATTGCTCTGAAGTGATATTATGGAATGGAGCAGGCATCATTTTCTGCAGTGTCAACAAGGGTTGCTAAACAAGCATTTTGAGAAGCTCATCCAGTGTGACATGCGATTGAACTTCTTAAGTAGACAGCCAGAGAAAGTATTGGATTCACCATATTTTGATCAGCAACCTTCTATATTTGAGGGTCCTGATGAATCAAAAAATATAGTTGAGACTGGTATAGGAACCTCTATTTTGGGCGTCCAAGGTTTGCCATCACCATCTGGAGCTCACTCATCATCCTTGGAAAATGAGATGGGGGATCTTACTAGTGCAACATTAGAGCTTGCATCTCGAGAAGCTCCTTCTCCTAGCTCAGGTGTGTTGGATTGCTATTAATGCTTCCTTTTTAGATTTGGCATGAAAATCTTGATATGTTTGGAGAACGATTTCTTCCTCATCAAAGATCAGTTGGACAAAATTCACGGGATATATTACTTTCTTTAACTTTGTCACTATCATTTTTTAGATTTAGTCCTAGTTCATCACTCTCGCATCAATAGTTATGCACAAAATGTTCATTTTAATTATTTCCTAGCTTCTACTTTTCTTCCTTCTTGTGTTTCTCCTATAAATTTCCTGTACAATGATTTTTTCTACATTTTTTAAAGTTACCCTCAAGTGTTTTTATTAAGCTATGCCTGGCATTGCGTGTCTTACCTCATGGTCGTAATTGATTTCTGAATCTTCTCACGTATTAGTGATGGACACCCGTGCAATTGAAGGAAGTGGAAATTGTGAATCTGTTGATTCAAGAGGCCCAAGGGATTGGGATCAGATCAAAGTGCCAGGGCTGCACCCATCTATGTCCATGAGTGATTTTATGAATCACATTGGAAATTGTATTTCAGAACAGATAACATCTGGAAATCCGTCCTTTTCTGCCGATGGATCAGAATGCCAGGAAATTATAGAGGATATTGCTCAGTACCTTCTTAGTGACACTCAGCAAGCGACAGCATCTGATGAGAAAAGGCTCATGGCGAGGGTCAATTCTCTCTACTGCCTTTTGCAGAAGGACCCAGCATCAAACCAGAACTTGCAGCCTAATGATGAAAGTTGTGTTGAGGAATCTGACCATGGGAAGGGGATTCAACAGAATGATACAAATGAGTCATTGCATGAAAAACCTGAAGGAAGTACAAAAGAAGTTTCTGGTGGCAAGCCGGCGCCAGGCATGTCGAGGAAAGACTCATTTGGGGATTTGCTGCTTCAACTCCCTCGAATTGCTTCTCTTCCGAAGTTCTTATTTAACATTTCGGAAGAAGGTGGTGATAGTCAAGGTAGATAGTGCTTTTCATTGTTTCGCAATATCAAGATGCATTTTTCGCAACTAGATAGTGAATCTCCTGCTTCGTTGTGAAAGGAGGCTTTACTCTGTTCTAGATATTGTTACATATGTAATGTCTCAAGTATTGTTTTAGGGGGCATAGGGATTCTGAAATTTGTTTTGATGAAGAATCCCCCAATTCTCCACTGTAAAATACAAAGATAGGTGTCCTAGCATGATTATTGGTGTTTAAAAAAATCTGGTGTTGCTAATTGGGAATAATCTTTGTTAATTATGGAATCTGGTTTTGCTCTTCCTAGCAAAATAGCTGTCTGGTGTCCCAAACGATTATACCTTTTTTATTGACCTTTAGTAATCAAAATAAGGTAGATGATGTCGCCTAATTTTTTTGTTCACAAATTCTCCTGAAAACTAAGTTACCGGCAAGAGCAATTGCACTTTTTAGATCTCTTTGGACGATGTAATGAAAAAAAAGAAAGATTTTTATGCCAAAGCAAAAAGGTTTTACAACTCTAGATCTGAAGTACGAGCGTTCTATTTCCAAGTATTGTAATTAACCTAAACACAGTACACACTGGGGATCTATCATCTGCTCTTCAGACACGAAAAACTGCAAGCACTGCGTATGGAAAGCATGATTACAAGAAAGGACAGCAACGTCTGGGAAATTATGAAATTCCAACCCGAACTCGTCTGGTACAGGCGATATTGCAAGGTCCTCCGCACAGAAGAAACACCTTTCTCCAAGTTCCTCACGAGGTGCAGGCTGTGCAGCATCAAATCCTGCCAAACGATAAAAAAAAACTTTTTAAGATTAATGAACCACTGATTATATATCCTTCAAATTATGCCTCCAGCAGCATTCGGCGTCAGCCCATTTTCCTTGAGACACTGATGACTTAATAACTGAGGTGGGGCTTTTTCTCTGGAAAGGTAATCAAACACCGTCTTCCATATTTAAAATGAACATGAGAGGCTGCAAACCAGTTGACTTGAGCCCCTCTCATTTTCACATAATCTTAATTACTGAAAAAGGTCCGAAGCAAAGGAATTAAAAATAAGATATGAGAAGAAGCATATCAAAGTAACAGGAAAACTTGGGACCAAATATAAAATTCTTTTTGAGACATACCAATCCACTTAATATGATGCTGTCGAGATTCTAAAGTTGATGATGACATTATCGGAGACTCCTGTTGTTCTGATGATGTCATTCTTGAAGGTAATGTGGTCGAATCTTTTGATCTCGTTGAGTCGATTCTTTCTTTTGAACATTTCTTCTCTTTCTGTTTCTTCTTATCATGATCGGAAGGTGGTGGAGTTTCCCTTTGTTTCGTAGTGACAGCTTTTGCATAGTCTTCTTGAGCTGGAGCATTCTCGTCTCTACTCCTGGTAATTGTGTCTGAAGAAATTTTGTTGCTCTTGACAGGCATAATATGTTGAGTTTGACTTGGTTCACCTGCATATAAAATGGACAGTCTCAATGTCAATGTCACAAGTGAAAGGCAACTGAGACTGATGCCTCTAACGCATGAACGCCATAAGTGAAAGATAGAATGTTCTGCCCCTGATTGAATTGATACCTGTCTGTGGTTTAGTAGAACTCTGTTCATCAGTGGTTCTCACATTGCCTCCTTCTGATTCATTTTCAGATACCTTGATACGAATTTTATCTGGGAAAGGAGCACTCATGCCATGTGAAAGTTCTGAAGTGCTTTTAGAGTCTGAATCGTGCTTGTTTTCACTTTGAAATTCTCTCTGTACAACATCACTAGCAGTTAGTTTCTCGCTATCTACAGGCTGGCTTTCAACTGTAGAACGTAGAGAAACATCAGCAGATGGTTCTACAACATCCTGAGATTGGAATGTTAAAAATTTAAGCCCTATTTCTTCTAAATCTGTCTCAGGTTGGGCTTGTTGAATACTACAATCTGAAAGGTGCATGAGACGAGTTTCTTTCTCCACACCCCTTGGAGGGTGGTTCTGAAATGAGATATTAGTAATGTCAACTCCTAACTGTAATGAAACAGTAAGTGGCCTTCTTAGGATGGAATTTGAGTCATTCTTGGGTCTTAGGCAATGCTTAATTGCTTCTCTGCAATTCTCGGCTCGCTTTAGGCAAATAAAGCGACGAGGCTTCCATTTTGATATTGCACTCGCTAGAATCGCAATCCACTGTGATAAGATTCCTGCAATCAGATTCTCAAGTTAACACGAATCCCTCCCTATTCTAATTTATCAAACCAAGCTTGTTATTTTGACAATCTAATTTATCAATCCAAGCTTGTTATTTTGACAGGATAGTAACAAGAAATATTGTTAAAACCTTATTCCTCAGTAACATTGGCAAAGATTGCTCCAATGGTATATACAGTCACGACCTGGACAGTGGACACTATAACGGACAGAAAAAGAAAAGCAAAAAAGCAACAAACTTTGTAGTCTTTTTTTTTTTATGCAAATGAAAGGAAGAAAAGAACACAACCCTGAAAAATAAAGGAAGGCTACTAAATGCGACTAAATGCGAAAGATACCACGTAACAGACAAATCCCATCAAGCACTTGACAAGTAAATACAGATAATCTTAATAAAGCTCAAAAGAAGACGCATACCCATATAGCTTGACGCCAACTTACACGGTTACACGTAAAGGGCGACAAAGAACAACAAAAAAGGAAATCTTTATGGGAATTGGGGGTTTTCAGGTTGCGTCAATAATTCGGTCTTGGAACAGGCGCTGTTTACGTGGGAAAGTTCTTACGTATTTATTTATCATAAGTGCATAACCCTAGAGGATATCTTGCCAACCCGAATGAATATAATGGGAGATTGCTAGCAAATTAGAGTTATAGTTAAAACATGAAAACTTTTTGTTTTTTTTGGGTTAGTGTGATAGGGTTTTACATAATTACAATGTCAATTTTTTTTAAAAGTAATGTCTCCAAATTATCAATTCTTACTCGATAAAAATTTATGATTAAAAAATTAAATTAGTTTATGTTGTTTAATTATAAAATTTTGAACTAACAAATATTTTAATTTAATTTTTAACTTTTCGTTTTAATTTATTTTAATATTGTTAAAATTAATCAGTTTATTAATTAATCGGTTGATTTTTGTAAGCTAATTGATTTTTATATATTAAAATAAACTAATTAATTTTTATTTACTATATTTTCTTTTTAATTAAACTTTAAATTAAGCACAATCTCCTTAAATTATATTTCAAATTCTTCAATTTTATTCAATCTTTAACAATTTTATGATGGTCTAATATCAATTGATTCTTTTAAACTTTAAATCTTTTATCTTACTAGTTTAATTTTCAATCTGATATTTATGTAAATGTTTATAGGTTTCCTTTTTATCCTTTTATATGGCTTCTCAAAAGATAAAAAGAAAAACAGTTTTCATAACCTTTTTCTCTAACGAACTGTCTATTTTATAGATATTTTTATGATAAAAATTTCTAATTTTAATACTTGACAAAAATGTCAAATCTGTATACTTTTCCTAATGTAAGTTCGGATGGCGGCACTTTTTTCACGTGTGGTGCTAAGATAGTCAAAGAAAACCGCGCCTACGTTGTACTTGATAATGATAATGTACTATGATGCCGGAATTATTGAAAAAAACAAATTATATTAATTTAAAATTTGATTATACAATATAGAAATTAATAGTACACCCAAAATTAAGTTGTGCAAATATTGGAGGAACTTTGATGTAAACATAAATTTTTAAAATTAGAAATATAAAATAATATCTTTTTTATTGGGTTCGACTTTGAGTTGTACGTTATTTTACTTAAAAGAATTAGACCTTGAACCGGTCTAAACTTGGGATAAGCTCATAACATTGTGCTTAGAAGAATTTGACCTCAGGCAAGCTTGAGTTTGTGTCTGAAATTATGGATTGACTCATTAAAAATACCTTAATTTAGACTATGTGTATTACCATCCTAAATACGTGTCTATTAAATATTTAAGATCAATAATGCACTGCTCCGTATTGTTTTTAATAGGATTTTCTCAAACAATTTACAAAATTATATTCCTACTCCTGTGAACTATTACTTATTGCCATTGGTTCTTTGTCCAACTTAATTTCGTTCTTCTTAGTAATTTCCTTTTTTTGACCTTAAAAAACTTGTTTATAACGTTAATATTGACTAATAAAATCATTTTATTTTTATTAAAATTTAAAGATTGATTTTCAAAATTCTTTTATTTCATCCTTCTTATATAATGAAAGCATTAGAAATATCATTAATTTTATGAGTAATTATATATTCTTATTTATTAAATCTTTTTTTAATTTCTACACAATTAAATAAAACCTATATATATGCTCATCAGAACTGGACACAAATAGCCTTGTTTTTTAAGAAATTGGATTGAACTCTTCTTTTATTTTTCAAGAGATATTCCTCTTTTTTCTTTTTGATTTCAATGATTTATTTTTTTATATAATTAAATGTATTCTCATTCGTTTAAAACAAATTTCTTGTGTTAAAATATAAAGTTTTTTTTGGTAAATTAAACTATAAAGTTAAAGACATAAACTAACGATAACTCAACATCAATGTCTATTGAGCAAACCTAATTAGTATAAAGACATAAATCAACCATATAATCTACCAAATAAAAGTTATGAAGAAAATGTAGTAATAATAATAAAGTATAGAGGAGATAATTCTCAACCCACCCAATTTTAACATAAAATGTAATGATGTCTGATTTAATTGTAAAAATTTTGAATCGTTTAATTTTTTAATTAATATTTAAATTTTTAGTTTGATTTACTTTAATAATTCTTAATGTGAAAAACTGACCAGTTTATTAATTAATTGATCAATTTTTGTAAATTAGTAAATTCTTATAAACTAAAATAAATCAATTAATTTTTATTTAATAATTTTTTTAATTAAATTTTAAATTTTTAATAAGTAAAGATAATTTCTTTTAATTATATTTCAAATTATTTAATTTTATTCAATTTTTAGCCGATTTTTAAATAATTTAAAGATATAAATGTCGACATTTCTATTAAAAAAAATATTTAACATGTTTAAGTTTTGAGACTTGATATAATTAAACATATTATATTTCATATGCCCCAATTTACAAATTGCATTTTTTGGACGGTCCACTTCACCACTTGCCTTTGCCTTTCTCCGCTGCTGCCGATATCCCTGCTCGATAAAAAGCAATACACATCAACATCTAAGTAACCAAAAGGTGAAACACAATGCTATTATTGATGTTCCTGCAAGTACAAAACGCACGCGTATTGTCAATCTTAGATGTGGACTAGATGGAAATTGATCTGCCTCCTCAAATTATTAGTGGCAACCCGACAGCTATTGCTGAAATTTCACACCTAATAATGATATTGTACTACGTTGTTGTACGTGATAATGATATTGTACTGTGATGCCGGAATTATTGAAAAAAACAAATTATATTAATTAAAATTTTGATAATACAATATAAAAATTTAATAGCACTCCCAACATTAAGTTGTGCAAATATTGGAGGAATGTTGAAGTAAACATAAATATAAAATAATATCTTTTTTTATTAAGTTCGTCCTGAACTGCACATCATTTTATTTAGAAGAATTAGACCTTAAGCTGGTCTAAGCTTGGGTCTAGGCTCATAACATTTTGCTTAGAAGAGTTTAGCTTTGGGCAGACTTGAGTTTGTGTCTGAACTCATAGGCTGACTCATTGAAAATACCTGAATTTAGATTCATGGGCGACCTATTGTCATCTTAAATATGTGTCAATTAACTATTAAGATCAATAATGCACTCCTCCATATTGTTTTTAATATGATTTTCTCAAACAATTTTACAAAATTATATTTCGACTCCTCCTTCTATTACTTATTGCCATTGGCATTATCCTGAATATGAACTCTTGCATCGTAGAAGCACCTTGATTAGATACTCCACTATATAGCCATCAAGAACTTAATGCAACTATCACAAATTATATTCATAAATTGATAAGCCAAGGAGTCACCTGATGGTCACGTTCTTTCCTTTTAAGCCTCATACTACTGGCTTGTTTATATCATGCGGACCTTTACCAGCACTAGATTGAACAACATCAGTATGTGGAGAAGATTTAGTCTTTCTATCTTTGAAATTTTGTGGGTTTCATTTTTGCTTTCCCTTTAGTTGCTTCGAGAGCTGTAGGAGTAGCAAGCTTGAGTTTCTGCTCCTCAGTAACGCAATGGGTAATCAAAACATTGAAGTCCCATTCCGC
>JANVCL010000008.1:322472-342357 GCA_026546855.1 Erythroxylum incrassatum | reverse complement strand
ATGACCCGGGAGATTCGGAGGCGTTTGGAGCTCGGAATCGGCATCGGAATCATAGATGGAACCGAATTCAAATATTCCGCATTACCTTCGTTTTTGATCCTTTCACGGGACCCTGGGGTACGTAATAAGGTCTCCCCTACGTACTAATACCACTTGCATAACATGTAGCACTGTAAAAAATATACATGGATCATCGGTCAGATACCAGTGATCCGCAAAGTAGGATCAAACAGATGTTGCCTGTGCATTGGCTATAAACTCCAACTGAGGATTGACAATTTATGGAGACAAAAATAAGAAGCACGAGCATTTTGATTGGAGATTCTCATACATCCAGGAGATGGTGCTGAATGCTTTACAAGAATTTACAGATAAAAGTTCAAACAAACCAGATCACTCTGTTTATGTGGGTATGCTCCCAAAAACCAGCATGTAGATTGCTGAACAGATCAAATTCCTAATCCAGTATTTTCTATACAAAGGCCTATGACAAGACGAACCTTTCAATCAAATAGCATTCTTCTATGGTTGTTAAAAAATGTATACTATTTACATCATTTTTGTACAACAGTTAGAGGCCATGCACCCACAACTTACTACTATTGGAAGGTTTGAAGAAACTGTTATACTATCCTTGTTGAGAGCAACCCATCAGCAGATGAAAATTCCTGGTGTTGTCTTGATCAAAGCCAGAAGTAAATCATAGCCTGTTGAAAGTCGTTTGATTTTTAGTCATTAGTAAACAGAAACATGAAAGTTAATGCAAGTGCTAAACATGTAACAATCTTTTCTGCTTCCACAAATAGGGAAAAGGTTTATGTGTGATGATTGAGAGATGAGTGGGGAATTACGAGGCATACCTCCTGGAGAGGATCGAGAGATGGCTCATCAGGAAGAAGTGATGTCTTAGCTTTTAGAGTTTTCATCTCAGATCTTATTACTTTGAGTTGATCACTTATCTCCTTCAACAGCTTCAATTCATCTTCTTGTACAACAGTGATTTCTGGCTTTACGCAAGTCCTTGTTCTCTCCAATCGCTCAATTCTTTGACTCAACTGCTGGAAATCAGCTTGAGTAGCTACAAAACCCGTTGATGGGCGAAGAACAGACACATTGCTGTCAGCACCTGTTCCATCTCTTGGCTTTGGTGGTTTCCTGTCATGACCTGAAGAAAGCAAAGCCGTCTTTAACCGATCTGTTTTGCCTTCCTTAATCA
The DNA here is from genome assembly GCA_026546855.1 of Erythroxylum incrassatum. Taxonomy (NCBI): domain Eukaryota; kingdom Viridiplantae; phylum Streptophyta; class Magnoliopsida; order Malpighiales; family Erythroxylaceae; genus Erythroxylum; species Erythroxylum incrassatum. The sequence goes on along the minus strand of JANVCL010000008.1, from coordinate 341,141 downwards.
ATTCAAAAGTTTCCTCCAATGTTGAATTTGCCTTTCCGAGCTTGTTTTCGCCTTCCATAGTCAATTTGCGACATTCCTTCTTCTGAGAATCAGAAGATTTAGAAATCTTGGTCGCCTTTGGAACTTCAAAAATATCCAGCACACATGAGGAGCAAGCAGCAATGTCAGGGGCTTCCTTTTCTTGTGAATGCTCGTGATGCCGAGATTGATCCGAGTGACCATTGCCAGCATTTAGAACTCTTGTAGAATCAAGGACAGTTCCGATGCTTGCCTGCGAAAATAATGACGGAGACCAGGTACCACCTCTCCTTAGTGTTGATTTGTATCTTCCAGGATCTTTGCAATCTGAAATCTCTTTCACTCTCTCGTCCAGCCTCTTAATCTGCTCCCAGTAAGAATTAATGTCTCCCACAGATGAAATTCCTGACTTCTTCTCTGAATCGTTTACTTCTTGGATTTCACTCTCATCCACAATGCTTGTACTCAAATCTGTAGCAGGGATTGCCAATCTTTTCCTCTCATCAGGATTTGTCTTGAGATTAGAATCTTTGTCTTGAGCTTGAGGCAAAGAGTTCAGTCTCCTTACATTACTGTTGAGACCCTTTTCCCCTAATAAGGTATCGTGTCTTTGCATCAACAGATTCTCTGGAAACCTACTTTCACAAACACCCAAATCATTGCAACCCATGCTCAGAAGTCTGTACTTATAAGCTTGAACATTGAACTCAAGGGAAGCAATCTCCATTTCTCTCTGATAAATAAGATCATCAAAGACTTCCAAGGCCTCTTCAGCATGACACATCTTTTCTTCAGCCATTCTCTTATATTGACTTGCTTCCATTTTCAAGGATGCCTTTTCTCCTTGTAACCGCAGTATCATGGACAGGGCTTCACTAGCAGCAGTAGAGGAAGCTTCTCTTTCAACATCCAAGTCACTGGAAAGCTGTTGCAGGAGTTGTTGCTGTGCATAAAGTGCTTCTTTTAAAGCCATAATATCAGTTTCAGGCTCAACCAATGCACTAGTTTCAGCCATGGCATTCCTTGTATACCAATAAGTATATTTTCCTCTGCAAAAAACCACGCTTGTCAACACAGACCGCAATCAACAGATAGATGTGTGTGAATATAGAGAAGTCCAATTTAACTCAACAAATCAGAAAAGAAAACGAGCACAGAAAGGGCACTTCCATTGAATTACAAAATTTTCATGTAGATTCAATAACATACGAGGAAGAACAAGGCAGCTGAAATGTAGAAAAACTAAAACGTGAGCTTATTACCTGAAGACAAGAGACAAACAGTTGATGCGAAGACCAGATTATACAACAACCCTCCTCAGTTTATCCGAATGCGAGACTGAATAACGAAACAGCCGAAGGTTCGAATCATATAACCCTAAACTACGAAGAATCCAACATTTGAAAAGATCACAAATTTCAAATACAAAGCCTGTACGAGACTTTTATGACAAAACCCCACTTTTTGTTTTCAAACAAACAATACGAGAAAATGAAAAACAACCCCATCCTCATTAATGGCGAAGCAACAAAACGAAGGAAAACCCCATGATTTCTAAACGGTTATTGAATGCCTTTCTACAAAATCAGAGTCAGGTTCTGCTTTCCTTGAAAGTCAAAAAGATTGAATTGATGCTGATAGGATACCTCATTTATCTTATCCAGAGGATAATTACAATAAAAACGAAACTATGTTTAGACAAATTAGAATCCCAGGTTTATTTGCCTGCTGTTCTAGGAATAAACAGACAGATTTACATGTCCAAAATCTATATCCGGTATTGGCAACGTTGACCAAAGCAAGTGGGGGATTATGTACAATTTCTGATTTACGGTTATACAAATTACGGTTTATAAATTAAATTTCAAAACATTCATGATTAACATTAACGTGCTATTTAATCAAGCTTATTTATATTCAGAGAGCGTTATGATGACGATGATTAGCGTGGGGTCTTTTCCGCTGAAAAGCGGCATTCAAGGATCGGATCATTTTTAAAAAGCAGTTTCAACGGCCATCATATGACCCCTGGGAGCTGACGCGTCGCCTGCATCTGAGAGAGATTAAGAGAATGGACACGTGTCAATAAACCACCAAGGCTTTTGCTTGTGGCCGGCTACTCTAGCTTATCACTATAATAAAAGATATTAGATGAAAAAGATAGAAACCTTTTAATAATTAATTTAAAACGTTATATTTAAATGAAATACATAATTAAATGAAATACATAATTATAATGTCGTTATAATAACAACAATACTTACACGAAACTTGAGAAAGTCTATAGTACTTAACATAACATTATCTTTAACTAGTAGGATAATTGTTTTCAAATAAAAAGATTATTATGCCATTATTAACCAGAAATTATCAAATGTAATTATCAACGAAATAATAAAAGCTTAAATTCCTCTTATAATTTTAGTGATAAGTGCAATTTAGTTTCTTCGTCATATCAATCTCATATTTTATTTTCTTATTAATTAAATTAAAAATCAATGACATAAAGAAAAACATAATTAATGTTGATTTAATTAATAATAATATGAAAAATGTGGAACAACCTCTTTGTTAAGTAAGCTTAAGGCTAACTTTCTTAAACTCCAGGTTGGTGCGGGATTTCACCGACGACGACGATGATAAAAATTTTAAGTTAATGAAAAACAAAGTTAAAAATTTTATTAGAAAACACTCAAAAAGTTGATACAAATTTATTCTTTCCATAAATTAATAGCAAGGACCAAGCGAACCGCTAACACTCTGTGGCCCAAACTTTGTGCCCAAAATCGAGAAAGAAACTACGGAGCAAAACGATACCTCGAATGAATCGATACAATGCATCACCTCGCAAGCTATTTATGTAAAAACCCAAATAGAGAGGAAAATAAGAGGAGTTATTGTAAAGCGACGAATTGTGACCTGTAAGGTCGATTTCAGTATACCTGCTTGTTGGGCGCAGCGGGTATATTTTGTGAAAAGGAAAGATAAAAGGAGCAAAATGGATACAGAATATTTAACGTGATTCACCCTTAACTTTAGGCTACGTTCACGGACAAAATTCAGAATATTTCTTCTACTATTACAAATAGTAGGTATACAAAAATAAAACCAAAATAGTGGCTTACAAGGTGTTTCCCAACCTAAAAATACTAACCTCACTATTTTGTCACTCACCAACCCTTTAAGAATATCTTTCCCAACTTCAGAGCATTTAATTTGCTCTAGCTTTCTCTCTGTTTTCTGTGTCTTATTTCTAAAGCGAAGAGTGCCTTATATAAGCACTCTACCGCGTGCTTGCGGCTGTCTGCCGAAGTTGTTGAGCTACAATTGTTGAAATTCTTCTTTTCAACAAAAGCAGCATCAACAAATACTGCATATTGTGATTGCGGCTTCAATTTCCATTCAACATTGGTAGGCACCGCATGCCTACCAAAGATGGTGTCCCTCCATGTGAAAGGGACCCATAGCTAACACTGATCATTTCTTCACTTACTCACTATATTCAGTTAGTGATTACTCGTTGATCCGAATGTCCAATTTATTTCTTGCTTAATTTAGCCCCAATGTTTATGATGATTGATTGTATTTTGTGTTCTTGTAGGGGCGCATTCTACAAGCTAGAAGATGGTACGTATATATGTGTATCCTTTTATGGGTTTATGATAATTGATAGTAGTTACGATTGATAGTTCTAGTTCCTTTAGAACTGGCCGTTCCTGTTGATTATTATCGGTTGATTGGTTTATAAGGAGACACAGATATGATTTCTTTGTATATGGCCTGTATAATCTAGACAGGTGGGTTAGCATTTTGACAGAATTTATGTACAAGTTCTTGGTGTTCGGTAGTGTTGATGAATGAAGCTATTTTTATTGATTGAAGATGTATTTCCAGTAGATAATTAAGAGGTTGTTCAACTGAAGATTGTTCTATGCATTCAGCCTTCTAAAACAGCTAGTTGTTTACTGGACTATATGACTTCATTATCCCCTTATTAGGAATGGTATACCACTTTCGTGTTGTGGCTACGGGAATGATTTTTGCCGCTTTAAGTTGAACTCTGTGAATTGCGATAAAGTTCAGACATGGATTAAGACTTGCGATAAAGATTGTCTGCTAAATGTACAAGTCAAGTGCAAAGAAATTGATTCAGAGATCCTTAAACTGCTTCATGCACAGTAACTAAGGTTGCCGATCGCCTTTTGCGCTTGCTGCATCAACGATAACTTGGGAAACAGCCAGAAACGTTTTAGGAATAATATCTTCCATTGTTTTGAATGCTTGGAGTAATGAAATTAAGATCAAGTATCAAGAAACCAACCTTTTCTCAAGGTTAGTGCCACAACAGCATCATTCTCAACCTGCCGAAATGGAAAATCAAAGAGCGATAGGCTGACTTTCCTTTCAGTAACTACACCAAAAACAAAGAAAGAATGATCACTAGACTGCCACCTTCTTATCTGCTAATGACTTGGAGTTCTCCAAAACATCCCCAGCTGCAAATAAGATCAGTCGCTGGTCATTCACTGGTTGATCAATGAGGACATTCAGCTTCTGCTTGATGTCCAGAATTTAGGATATTCCATATTCGGGAGTCTAGAGTTTGGCTGTAACATTATCTGTCAACTTTTCTTAGTACAAGTGGATTTGTTATGATTATTTTCCGAGTGTGTTCCTGCTTTTCTGCTCGAGTTTAAAATTCTTGTTTTTTTTCTTGACGAGTGACTTAAAACACTATGAAAAGCATTTAAAGTCTGGTGCACTTGAAGTCTGGCTCCTTTACATTATAGTGGTTTCAAATAATCTGTTGGCATAGTTTCCTGATTTCATTGTACTTGTTTAGGCGATGTACATTCGGGAAGACAACATACTTTATTCATTGTGATCCAACTGAGAAATTTAGTTACTGTGCATGAAGCAGTTTAAGGATGTCTCGATCAATTTCTTTGCACTTTGACTTGTATATTTAGCAGATAATCTTTATTACAAGTCTTAACCCATGTCTGAATCAATTTTTGCTGTCTGCATATCCAGACGATAACGAGTTTGAGGAGGTTAACATGGAACGGCCAAATTATTTCGCAGATGCTGGCAATTGGTGAACATTCACCACCTCCCTTTCAAGGGCAAAGAAGTAACTGGGGAATGTGCAGATCCAGCAATCCAGACATCTATCAAATGACTATTGTATTGTTGTTCCGTGTACTAGAAGAACATATACGATTAAGGACGTATCAAAACATTTCACTTCCATATAATTTTCAGGGTAATACAGATTTGAAATTTTTTTGTTTGCACTTAGTTAATTACATCTTTGTGCTATAAAATTATTAGAAAAATATTTTATGATTTTAACAAAAATTTAACTATTTCGATAAAATTTAATAAAAATTTTATTTAATAGTTTTAATTTTATAAAATATTTTTAACATAAGTTTCTTTTATTAATTTGATTAACAAGTACTTTAAATTAAATTTACAAAGAGGAAAAAGAAATAAATAAATAAATTGTCAAACAAAATTTGTTTATTATGTGAATTAAATATAAATATAACTTTAATAGAAATTTGACAGAAGGGGAAAAAGAAGAAGAAATGAGTTAAATACAAGTTTAAAAATCTTATCCTCCAACCTAGAATTGGCTCTTCATCATTAGTTGTCCATGTCTCTTCTTTGTCATTGGAGTAGTGTCGCCACTTCTAGCCCATCTCTAAGCTTCCGTTATCCAACCCCAAGACACCAGTATCCTCGTCTCCAAACTCTCCAAATCCTCTGCGCTACCAAGCGTACTGGAAAACGAAGATACCCGTCGGAGAAGAAGAAGCTTAAATTGAAGCACAAAGAAGCTCTTGGGGATGTCAAGAACAAGTTCGAAGGCTTCTGGAGACTCTCCAAGCTCGCCGTTCCTGTCCAAGAAGACCCTGGGAAGGACTTCCTCGGAGTTTCCGATGGCTTGCTTCTGGCAATTGCCAAAGCTATCAAATTCCCGGTAATTTTTGGAGCTTTCTGATACAAATTGAGTACAAAGAGATTTGAAAATGTTAACTCTTTTGCTCTCTCCTGTGCTGTTTATCCAGGTCGCTTCAATGCTTCCTCAAGAAGCATTTACGGTTATTCGGAAATCTTTTGATGCTAGGAAGGTTAGTTAATCATCAAATTTCTGATTACTTAATTACTTTTTGCTTGCTAAGTTTATGCAAAGTGTTAAGTGTAAAGCAACTTATTTTGCTTTTGCAGATGCTAAAGGAGCCCAATTTTGTTTACACTGTAGACATGAATGTGAGTGAACTTGTTAGCCTTGAGCCTCGCACGCGGGAATTCATCTCTGATTTAGAGCCTAAAATTGGACTTATAGAGCATTTGCCTGAACAAAAAGTCTCAGGCAATTTGATTGATGTAATTCATGAATACAAAAAAGTCCCTAGAGAAACAACTTCCGATGGAGGTGGAGATAATGTTTGTTCTGGTTCTATGGGCTCGTACAAGTACACGACAACTAGTAAACCAAAAGTTGCAGTTGTTGGTAGCGGGCCGTCTGGACTGTTTGCTGCTCTTGTTCTGTCAGAACTTGGTGCAGAAGTTAGCTTGATAGAAAGAGGTCAACCAGTTGAAAAAAGAGGACGTGATATTGGTGCTTTGATAGTTCGCCGGAAGTTGGAATTGGAAAGCAATTTTTGCTTTGGGGAGGTTGTATGCTACTTGTTTAGTACTCTAGTGAAAGGCTACTTTTAGTATCTAAGATTAACATTCATGATGACGCCTTTGTTATTGTTTTCTATGTTCTGTTTTCCAGAATTGAGTTATTTTTTAATTTTGGCTATTAATATTTGGTGAGTTGTAATTGAATTATGATGTCATGTTAAGTACTTATGCTTTGCAGGGTGGTGCAGGTACTTGGAGTGACGGAAAGCTTGTGACAAGAATTGGAAGGAACACTGACAGTGTTTTGTCAGTAAGAACTGTTTTTCTAATTGAGCTGATAATTCAACAACACAAAAATTATTACTAGTGGTTGTATATTGTTTGACATTTATTTCTGCCTTAGGTCATGAAAACCTTAGTTCATTTTGGGGCTCCAAGAGGTATCTTGATCGATGGAAAGCCTCATCTGGGAACTGATAGGTTGGTCCCTTTACTTCGCAATTTTCGGAAGCATCTGCAAAATCTAGGTGTAAGTTGTTGAATCAGCTTTTAATTTCCAAAAGTCGATTCATATTTATTCTTGTTTAGTCTAGCAGGTCTTGAACTAGAAAACTCTATGTTACTAGGTTCTCTGATTCAATTCCTTTACCACATCCTCAGGTTTCTATCAAGTTTGGGACAAGGGTGGATGATTTGGTGGTAAGAAATGAAAATGTTGTTGGGGTCAAAGTTTCTGATTCAAGTGATAAATTGAAGTTAAATTCACAAAACTTGCCATTTGATGCGGTAGTTCTGGCTGTGGGACATTCTGCACGTGATATATATCAAATGCTTCTTTCTCACGACATTGACTTGGTGCCAAAAGATTTTGCTGTGAGTTGTTTTTTTTTTCAATCATTGAGAAGCTCTTGGCAGTTCATTTGCAACTGGAACAACAATTCGATATTAGAACATCATTCCTGTCTTCTAATCCATACAACTCATAGTAACCTTGAATGCCCTTTAATGCAAAAGAAAAATGACAAGAAGCTGAATGGTTTTCTCTTCTGGTTCAAATGCGACAAGACATCCATAAAAATCTGCCTCCTGTGTTGTATATGAGTCAGATCTCACCTTTGTTTCTCCTTGTACCTTGCTCTTAACCTCCTAAACATGCAATTTATACGAGAGAACTAATGCTGACATAGTTGAAGAAAAGCCTAATCAGTTAAAACTTCATTTTGGTTGTACTTTTTTCTATTTATCATTGAGAGAGATGGAGAAAATAAAAAAAATGTGAATCAGTGAGGTAATAACCTTCATAGTTGATGACTGAGTGAGTCCATGAAGGATGCATGTTGTAGTTTATCCAATGATTTCCGCCTTTCCATTTCGTATGAACTTTGTTGTCCTGATATATTTTAATATTATTTTCGTGGTAACTTGGTTAGACAGGTTGGCTTGCGTATTGAGCATCCTCAAGAACTAATAAACAGCATACAGGTTGGCAGTTTTCCCTTATTTCTTATTATCTTGTCAAGAACTTATTCAATGAATCAATCTGCATAGCATCTTTTTCTTTGTTTTGTAAGACTAAGTATGTCAATTCATTCTTCAATTCAGTTTTCTTTTTTTCTTAAGATTTTTTTAATTTATATAATTCCCAGTATTCTGGTCTGGCTGCTGAGATACATAGTGGAAGAGGGAAGGTACCAGTTGCAGATTACAAAGTTGTCAAGTATCTTAGTGGAGAGAATGGGGATAAATCCTTAATAACTGGGGCTAAAAGTCGTAGCTGTTATTCCTTCTGTATGTGTCCTGGAGGGCAGGTAATTTAAACTACCATCTGTAACCGTTTCATTTAACTTGTGTATTACCTTTATGCCACAAAAGCTGTTTTATTGAATTTTGGTAGCAATTTTCGTTGTGATGGTCCAATTTTAGTAGGTATATGAGCTAGTTATATCTGACACTTATGTGAAATTTGTATTGTCACTGGTTATATGTTCTGGTTAATTTTGTAACTCTCTACAGAAATCATTAATCACTGCTGAAGTTTTTGTGCATTGCATATTTAGTGAGAATGTTTAAACTGTTGGCCACAGGTTGTTCTTACGAGTACAGATCCGTCAGAACTTTGCATCAATGGCATGTCATTCTCACGTCGTGCCTCTAAGTGGGCAAATGCTGCCCTTGTTGTTACCGTCTCAACCCTGGACTTTAATCTTTTAAATATCTATGGTCCTCTTGCAGGGATCCAATTCCAGGTATCCTTTATTTCTTTGCATCATTTTCTATTTTAATACTTGTTTTGGTTTCATATTAGCATTGTAATGTTTATTGCTTTCCAACTCTAGCTTTATCAGGCAGACATCAAATACTAGTTAAAGTAAAATATCCATAAATTAGCCCAATATTTTTCCCAGTTGAAATATCATGTTGTGGCATTGCTTCAAACTCAAGAATACTTTCAAATTTAACGGCATGGCCCTTTTTATTTGACACTTTTTGGATATAATGATGAATTATTTAGAGGGAATTTGAGCAAAAGGCAGCTGTTATGGGAGGGGGAAACTTTGTTGTGCCCGTGCAGACAGTTACCAATTTTCTTGAAAACAAACAATCAGGTAGCTTCTATATTTTTTTCCAAATATGTTTCATTGTCCAATTTCATCTGAAGATTGAACTGCCTCACATTTTTCAGCGACATCTTTGCCACGTTCAAGTTATCGATTAGGAGTGAAGGCAGCTAATCTCCACAAACTCTTTCCTGAACACATCACGGATGCTCTGAAACATTCAATATTAATGTTTGAAAAAGAGGTGTAACCTCCTTCATGTGCTTTATGTTCTAGATTTGATTAAATATTGTTCTAATATTTACTAAATTCATTTATATCTATTTTTGCAAAAAAAATCACTTCTCAGTTGCCAGGATTTATCTCTAAAGATGCCCTTCTTCATGGGGTAGAGGTATCTTTTTTAATCACCTCATATGTCCCTATCCTTTTTTTTCATGTTTTATCAAACAAGAACTCTGCATTTAGTTTGGTACAGGTTTGAGTTTTTTATTTTTGTCACATTTTCCTTCAGACTAGAACCAGCTCTCCTGTCCAAATTCCCCGAAGCAACGAAACATACGAGAGCAGGTCTTTGAAAGGTCTTTATCCAATTGGTGAGGGAGCAGGTTATGCAGGTGGAATAGTGAGTGCTGCAGTTGATGGAATGCACGCAGGCTTAGCTTTAGCGAAAAAATTCAATTTATTTCCTGATGGGATAGAGTCAGTTTTGGGGAGGGGCCACGATGCTGAATTTGTGAAATATTAGAACTCACAATATGGGTTTGTTGACATCACCAGCATGCACATTTTCATTATTCATAACTTCAGAAAACCAGTGAGAATCAATAACATGGACTTCAAATTCTGACTCAGTTCCTCCGCAGAATAGGTTAGTTTATTCACTTTTACACTAACTATATCATTACACTGAATCAGTAATATGTAAAATTTCTACGATGCAGATTGACATAACATTGCTTATGGTTCATTCATATGCAGAAGAGTCAAACCTCTACCTCAAAGTACCATCACATTTAACCCCAGAAGACGCATTTAGGAGGCCAAATGGTATCTTCTGATTTGATGAGGAGATCATGACCAACGAAGCATAACATTTCCCGGAACTAGTCAAGTATGGTATGTGCCTGTTTTCCAGTTTTGACCATGAAAGAACAAATATTAGTCATCTTATGCAAATTAGATCACGACATCACTTTGTCGAATTTGATCTTCCCATTACTAGTTGAAGCTGTTTCATAGAAGCCATCAGCTTTTATCTTATAAAGATGATAGAAGCCAGAGGTATTAGGTACTGCTAGTATTCTACAACATAATGTTGCACCGAAACAAAAGCTCTTGCATACTTCTTGTAATAGTTCCCAAAAAATAGAATCAGCTTTTGTTATTTGAGACCGAAATATCTGAAACTCTAATTAGTATTTTGTCATCAGATCTGTCTCTTCCATGCTCAAAAGTGCATACCTATTGCAAACAAACAAAACTACATTCGGTGAGGAATTTAAATTTAGTCACAAATACATTGAAAAAAGAGCAATAACCAAGAATGTAACCCAAGACATTAATGCTGTTGATCTTATTCTTGTATTCTTCAGAAAAATTGGAAATGCCCACATGGAGAGTAGGGATTGTTACACGGATCTGAAATGTCTTTCTTCTTCAACATTTTTCGTTTTAAAAAAAATTTATTATTATAGTTGTGTTTTGAAACATGAAATTAAAAAAGACATGTTGGAGTAAACAATGAGACATGCTCAGGCATGGCCATCCCATTTAAAGCTATTTTGTTAAAACGTATTGATGAAATTGAAGCTTTATTTTTTAATAGGAATATGAAACTCAAAATTGTTTGTTTTAATTAAACATTTTGAATTCTACCCAGAAAATGCTAGTAATTCTTTACTAGCATTTTATTTTTGAGAATTTTAAAAAATAAAAAACAAAGTTAATTAGATTATATAAAAAGTCTAATTTTGAATGTTATGATTTTTGTGGTCAATGTTAAATTATGTCTTTAACCTTTTTTTTTCAAAAGGATTTAGACAAAAGAATGTATCTCATCCTTTTCTTAAATTTGTAATTAGCATAAATACGACATGGAAAAGGACAAAGCGAGCATGTAGACCCAAGACCAAAAAGGAAGGAGACAGAAGGTTCCCTACGTTAGATTGAAAGTTACATTAAACATATGATGTGTCCTTATCACGTCGCTCTGTCACCTGTAATCTAGAGATAAAAGTACCCAATCAATGCAAAGTCTTCCCTCGATTTTACGAAGCCAAAGAGATGTGAGGTTCATCCCATCAAATAATTAATTATGCTTTTATTTCACATCTTTCGGTTGTTACTATTATATAATTATATATTAAATAAATTTGACTTTTACAAAGTTATAATTAAATAAATTTTCTGTCACTATTATAATAACCTACATCAAATAATATATTTTTCAGATTCAGAATTTGAACAATATATTTTTTAAAAGTAATTGTTTTAGTTTTTGGGTTCTTATACTTTTATTTTTTTTCCCATATATTGTTCTTGGGAAGCTTATAGTATATGAAAAGTTATCTCATGAGGTTTCTTGGTTTTACTTTATACATGGGAGTGAACAAGTAACATATCGTTATCTAAATAAGAGCGTTTTCAACAATATATATTAACAAGGAATCAATCATTATCTCAATAAGAGTGTCATTGACAATATATATACATACGAAGGAGCAACTTTTATCGATTGTTCTAAGACTTTTACATATTAAACCTTAGAATAATCGATTGTTCTAGTCCATTGGCAACTTTTACCCATGAAAAGGAAGAGCAGTGCCATGTAAGCAAAGTGGAGGTTAAGATTAGGAAGATTAGCGACAGCGAATTAAGAGATGATATGCTGTCAAACCACAATGATGCAAAACGACAAGTACTTCCTATCATTTTTGTTCCATGACTTGGCTACTAATTTATCATTATTCTCGCAAGCATGATGTTTGAACTTTGAACACAACACAATTAAGCAACCTTGTTTCCTGGTCCAAACAAGCAGCCCTACTTTTAGCTCTCTGTCTTCTGAATTTATACTAGGTTGTTTTCATTAGGAATTGCAAGTCAGCTGCTGATGCCGAGTCATACCCGAGTTTATTCATATATTTATGTAAAATTTACATAAATAAGTCCATGAAATAAGTTACAACAGTAAAAGTTGAAAAAATGAAGATATTTTTAAATAAATTATTGAAAAGTATGGAAATTCTTAAAATAAATGTTTTCTTTATGTTATTTATAAATCAGGAATTTTTATTAAAATATGATTTTAAATTAAGGTTTTTAATTTAATCCATTTATTAGACTTTTAATAACAAAAACAAAAGGAACTCCTATTATATGCAAAGCAGGTGGGCGCGAAAACAACGTCCATCTCAACCGCTCAAACCGTCTCTGTCTCTTTCTCTCTCTCGTTGAAGCATTCTGCCTATCCCTCCATAACCCGGTTTCTCTCCAACGAGTCTTCATCGTTCTCAAGGTGATCGAAGAACTTGTTTATAAGATTCAGTCTCGAAGTTACTTACGGGAAGTTATGATTTGAAGGGTTCTGATAATCTGGCGAGCAGTTTTCTTCTTTGAAGTTGATTTGATTTTCAAAGTTCGGTATTTTTCTTGACCCTTAATTTTCCTATATTTCAATTATTTTTTTGCCTTTTTTTCGGAGTTTTCGCAGTCTCCAAGATGAATGCCTCTTTTCAGTTTTTCTTGGTTTTGTTTCTTTCGAGACGGTGGCTTTCTTTATCAATATCTCTAAAGTTTTAAGTTTCTTTTATTTTTGAAAAATTCTGGTACTGTTTCTTCAGTTTCTGATATTTAGATGAACAGCAATGGTCGCTGTGCCTGTCTCTAATAGCAGAGACACGACTCTGTCAAAATAAAGCACCTCTCATGTTAGAATCCCCAATTTTAATAAGTAAACATGGGTTTTCATCGATCTCTGGTTCCTAAATCGAGGAAATAGGTCAAAGCGTAAATTGCTTGCTTATACCAGAGTCTGCACATAACGATGCATATGGGTATTGTTTAGCTATCACTTATTACTATTGTATCTAACCGAAGAAAGGATGGTTTCTTTATGGATATTTAAATGTTAATTAACAAAACGAATTTACTGTGTTAGTTCATGGGGATTGGACAATGATCTTGCCTGCACGTGGTGCTCCATGTCTCTTCCCATAACCCCAAGATCATTAGCACCTGCACAATCTTCTAACTACGAATTCATTTAAATAATTTGGATACAAACAAATCGCATTATTCCAAGTAGTCTTTATCACACTCATCGACATAAAATATCGAAAGTTTTCCACTACATGACCAACAGGAGACTTGGGGTTAAAAAGCAGCAGTTGAATTTCGCCGAGTGATCCCAAGGTAACCCCTTCGAAGGTCAATGCCTTTCATATCAACTCTATGAACTTTCGTTTCTTGTTGGTAGAAGTCAGTTTCTTTGTTTAATGTTGCAATTTGCTAGATACTGATGTCGTTGTTGGTTAAAATAATTAATGCGGAGGAAGAGAGGGAGAGCACTCAACTTCTGTATTGAATATTTTAAGAAACAAGAAGTGCTGACACGAGTTAAGTTTCTTAACCTGAAAGTAACAGTTACAGTGTAAAGGTACAGAGAATTTTTCCATGTTATTGAAAAAAAAAGAACTGATTTTTATAGTTTATTTGGAGGAGACGTGGGGTTTGTGGATCGCTTTCATCGAATTCTTTGTCATGAGAAAGAGCAGAGAAGAGAAAGAAGAAGAAAGAGTGTGGGGACTATGGTTGAGTGAACTTCAACTGCCAGCCCAGCCGACCATTGCACTCTCGTGAGAGGGACAAAAGGGAAATTAGAGCGAAAAGAACAGAACAGTTAAACTACAGAGCAAGAGAAATAAGAATCCTTCTTATCCTGCGCACCTCGTTTTCTCCATTCTGTCCCTTATCCTACACTTCTCTTTTTGCTGCGGTAGTCTATTCTCTCTAGCCTCGACATTTTCTTGGGGGGACCCCTAGACCTGCATTTTACTACTAGCCAGAAAATCAACTTCTCTATTGATGACCGTTACTGCACGTTGTGGCTAGCATCCTCTGAATTTCTTTGTTTGACTCATTTTGGCCCTGATGTTGTTTCATCATCTCTGCCTAATCTCATTTCATGGCCTGATCTGAGTGGATTTGGGCTTTTCTCGATGAATTATCGACTCACAGTTGCGTTAATAGGTTTGAATTCTCAAATTTAATCAGATCTAGGTCTCTGTAAAGCTGTAATCTTTTTCAATTTTATGGTTTCCTGTTACTTTTCTACTGGTTTATTCTTTGCTTTTATTTGCTCTGCATTTGGTCTCTTACTTTTTCTCCTGTTCTTTGCATTGGTGGCAGATTGGTTACGGGGAAGAGGATCTTCTTCTTGAGCTGTCGGCTTGATTCCATCTGTGTGGATGCATGAACGCTAAAGTTGTTAAAGATGGTTCAATTATGTAAATGATTTCATCAATGTGGTCTAATTCGGACGTTGTTTGATGGATGTATGCGAGTCACAGAAGCACACAGCAGTGGATACTCCAAGACTTCCATTGGTTCCAGCTGAAAGGAACGCCAATGCAGCAGCCAGCACACGCTGCCCTCGGACGAGGGAAGTTAGTTCTAGATATAAATCCCCCACCCCATCAACACCTGTTTCTAGGCGTTGCTCTTCACCAACCCTTACAAGAACATTGCAGTCGGCTTCCCAAGTGGTCAGCAAAAGAGCCCTATCTGCTGAAAGGAGTCGGCCAGCAACCCCACCTTCACCCAAAAGTCCCTCCACGCCTGTTCATGATTCATCTGTTGATGCACAGTTGACATCTAGAAGGTTAAGTACTGGCAGCAGGTTACCGGAGAGCTTATGGCCGTCTACAATGAGAAGCCTTAGTGTTTCTTTTCAATCCGATACCATCTCCATACCGGTTGGTAAAAGGGAAAAACCGGTTAGTAATATCTCCTCTAATCGCACATTGAGATCCTCTTCCAACGTGGTTCATAAGCAGGTTGAAACGCCTACAGGATCACGGAAGCCTACACCAGAAAGAAAAAGGACTCCTCTGAAAGGGAATAATGCACAAGATCAATCAGAGAATGCTAAACCAGGAGATGGTTTACATAATAGATTGATTGATCAGCATCGCTGGCCTAGTAGAATAGGCGGGAAGGTATCTTCTAATTCCTTGAATAGAAGTGTGAATCTTAATGATAAGAATGTGAGACCTCTATCAACACCAGCTGGAAGAGGATTATCTCCTCTCAGAAGAATGCATATGATAGATGGTATTACCAGACCCTTACAAAAATCAGTCAATGATGCTGCGAGGTTAGCATCCATGGAAGAAACGGGCAGAGTAGGGACCAGGGCACACTCAGCGGATGAGTCTTTACTCCAGGTATCTGAAAGTCATAAGCTTGTTTCCACAAGTTTGTCGGATAGAGTATTGCTAGCAAATTCTGCAGTTAGATCTCAATCCTTGCCTACTCCTGGTTCACATCCTCCATCCCCTAGTAAAACCTCTGTTAGTAAAGGTATCAGTCCAGCTCGAACAAGGCCTTCTACGCCTCCTTCAAGAGGAGTCAGCCCATCTCGAATAAGGTCATCAAGTGTCTCTAGCCAAGCAAACAATTCCTCTTCTGTTCTTAGTTTTATAGCTGACTTTAAGAAGGGAAAAAAAGGAACTAACTTCCTCGAAGATGGTCATCAGCTACGGCTGCTATACAATAGATACTTGCAGTGGCGATTTGCTAATGCACGGGTTGAGGCTGTTCTTTACTTTCAGAGAGTAACTGCAGAGGTAGGTGCAATTTGGAGAGAGCAATATTTTTTAGATGTGTGAATCCTGAGTCTGCCCATTTATTTCACTCGATCTTTTGTGTAGGCGGAATTACTTTAAAGAATATTTCATTCATACTTCAATTATCTCGATTTTCAGTGAATAATATACCTCTTAACTTAGATCGTTTTACTGTTATTTGGATAAAAGTTTCCTCGATATGATTCGTTTTAACTATTTCAATAATATGACCTTTCTGTTTTTCAAACTGAGTGGAATTGTTTGTCTGTTTATGGTTCTGCAACAATGGGAGAGAATCGTTATGCATCAACAGGAGAGAAGAAACAAAATAGAAAGGAAAAAGATAAAAGTCTTTTAAAACATTTTTTTTTAATGGTTTGATACATAATGGGCTTATTTTTCAGGCTACATGTGAACTATATGGTTACCTACTTTTGAATTTTTCCATCAGTGCAACGTTCTTTTTATGTCATGTGAAATTATAGATGTTGCTTTGATGGTGCAGAGAACTCTCTGTAGTGTTTGGAGCACTACCCTAGCATTGTGGGATTCAGTAATTAGAAAGAGGATCAACGTCCAACAGTTAACCCTGGAGCTTAAGCTGAATGCTGTTATGAATGATCAAGTATGCCTCTACTTTATAATGTCTGTATGATTTCAGGATAAATAATTTTTCTGCATTAGCCCACTTAACTGTTTCTGATGCCATGAAGTTCATCAACCTTAGCTCAAATTGCTTGCCCTCCCCCTTCCCAATATTAACTCTGTTAAGAGTCTCTTGGTAGTTCCGTAAAGGAAAAAGGCGCATGTTCTTAATTTCTTCTGTTTAAAAGGAATACAATTTCATAAACATAGCTGTTTTCTGTGTAAGGAAAAGTGTTACTGTATCTCTTATTGTATTGCGTACAATTTGAACATTGATCTTTATCTTCTTCAATCCTTTCTTGGTGCTATTGTCTAATTCTTTCAGTAATCATTCAGATGAGCTACCTAGATGATTGGGCTTTGCTTGAAAGAGAACATAACAAGTCTTTATCTGGGGCTGTGGAAGATTTTGAGGCAAGCACACTCCGTCTTCCAGTGACAGGAGGGGCAAAGGTTTGTTTGTTCTGAAAGACTAACAGGGTTAATTTGTGAAGGAGAAAGTTACTGACATCATCATTGTATTTCTACCTATTTCAGGCAGATATTGAATGCTTGAAGTTTGCTCTTTGCTCAGCTGTGGATGTGATGCAGGCAATGGGATCCTCCATATGTTCTTTATTGTCGAGGGTGAGATTCCAAATCAATTTTCTCTCACAAGCTTCTTCTATAGGTTTATCAGATTTGGTTTCTAATAGTTATATGTTTCCTTAATGTCTGTCAAAAAAATGCTTAAGCCTGGCTTATGTGCTCTTGCTACAGGTGGAGCAAATGAATGGTTTGGTGTCTGAACTAGCTATTGTAGTGGCAGAAGTGAAAGCTAAGCTGGACGAATGTGAAGCTCTATTGGTCTCAGCAGCTGCTACGCAGGTGAGAATACACATGCATGGCCACATAACTGAAAATGCTAACGAATGAAAAACAAATGTAGTGGAAGGACTCTGTTGTTGTCTTTAGGAAATTATTCGTATGAAGATACATTTAAGTTACTCTGCGTAAATTTGAGTAGAAAGTTGAAAACACCATCAAGACTAGTTGCTTTAGTTAGAAGTTATCATGTCGTCATTGTTACCTGATTTTCTTTTGAGGAACTATGTGCCTTCTTTTGAGCTATTGTTTATGTCAGTCTAAACCCCAGTTGACTTCAAATTACTGCAAACCCCAGATAGATTTGGTCATGATGCAGTAAACTTGCAATTTTTCTTTTTCATCTGCTTCCAAGGTGCCAGTTGCCCATTCCTTGGTTCTTTTGTTCCATGTATTGAGTTCCTAGCAATTCCCTCCACAAAGTTTGCCGCTGACAGTAGATTAAGATACAATTCTCCTCCACCGACAGTAGATTAAGATACAATTCTCCTCTCTCTTACATATAATTGCATAGCTATGTTCATATGTTGATGAACATGAAAGTAGTTATTTAAACAAATAGGGCAACACTGTTGAGGGGAGTTTAGAGAAAACTTATCCATCTGAAGGTGAGATGGAATAAAACAATTGTTAGGATGAACAAGGCCATTTATTTCATGTATTCTGGCCAATGCAGGATGGTGACATGTATCAGCATGTTGTGGTAATGTGCAGTCTTGCCGTGTCAACTAGAATTTAAAATTTTTGTGGAGCTTTAGGTATGTTTGTCCTTACAAAGTGCACTGTTCTATTTGAACTTTATCTACATTTGGTAGTTCAACCACATTAGAGTTGAGAATTTACTAGATATGGTTGAGGAATGGGAAGGCTAATTGGATAGAGTGTTGAACTTGTTGGGATCAATTAACACTGCTTATCAATCGGCTTCACTTTCTCTCTCATTTCTGCAGAAAGTTCTATTGTCATTTTCAGTTCTTCAGTTATGCATATTCCATATGTGTTCTTTATCCGATTGTGTTAGGACCGAGAGGGATGAGGTTAGAATGGGTAATAAACCTAGTGTTTGGAGAGTGTACTCGAGGAGAAAGAAA
>JANVCL010000008.1:304350-320439 GCA_026546855.1 Erythroxylum incrassatum | reverse complement strand
GGCCTTTGTTTTCGTTGTGGAGAACGTTTTCACCAGCTACACCAATGCGCAGAGAGAGTTCCGACTGTTGGTGTTGGACGAAAATGAGACACTAAATGGAGAAGGGGAAATAGTCGCAGTGGAGACGGAGGAAGACGAAGAAGGAGAAGAAGTAGCAGATGTGGCATTAGAGTGTCGAATCATGGGGGTCTTCGGGGTACATAAAGCTTTGATGTCCGAAACCAAAACCATGAGGTTGGAAGGGACAACATTTGGGGTTCCCATTGTGGTATTAGTGGATAGTGGAGCTAGCCACAATTTCATATCCCCCGAATTGGTGACTGGTTTGGGATTAATTTCAGAGCCGACAAGAACATTGGGAATCAGGTTGGGTGATGGCCATAAGGTGATGACCAGAGGCAGATGTATAGGGGTTCCTATTTAGCTTGGAAAACTGGACATGAAGGTTGAGGCGTATATACTGGACCTAGGAGGGATGGACGTGATTTTGGGAATTGCTTGGCTACAGACTTTGGGGAAGGTCATTGTGGACTGGAAGGACATGACAATGCAGTTTCAATATGAGGGTCAGATTGTTGAATTGTGTGGCAGGGCTGACAGCAAGACAGCTCAGAAAAAAGGGAAGGGGTGTGACAAGGTTCCTGCACCTTTGCATGATCTGTTGGCTAGTTTACAGAGTGTGGTTCCATCAGTGGAGTGTGAGGAAAGTAGGGGAAGACATCAGATGTTATTGGATGACAGAGAGCAGCAGGATTTGAATAAAATTCTGAACAGATTTCTGGAAGTTTTCCAAGAAATTCAGGGATTACCTCCCAAAAGGGATCATTTTCACTCTATTGTCATACAACCGGGGCAAGGCCCGATTAGCGTACGACCCTATCGATACGCTCATCATCATAAAGATGAGATTGAGAAGCAGACTCAATAGATGTTACAGCTAGGAATTATTAGACCCTCCTGGTGAAAAAGAAGGACGCGACTTGGAGAATGTGTGTGGACTATAGGGCTTTGAACAAGGTGACCGTACCAGATAAATACCCCATTCCAGTAGTAGATGAGCTATTAGATGAACTACATGGAGCCTATTTTTTCTCCAAGATTGATCTTAAATCGGGGTATCATCAAATCCGGGTCATGGAGGACGATATTCACAAAATTGCTTTCCGAACGCATGATGGTCACTATGAGTTTCTTGTTATGCCGTTCGGACTGATGAATGCACCGGCCACATTCCAAGCAGCAATGAATGACATTTTTAGACCCTTCCTTTGGAAGTTTGTACTGGTCTTCTTTGACGATATTTTGGTATGTAGTGCTGATTGGAGTATGCATTTGTTACATTTGTCCAGGGTGTTGGAGGTGTTAAGGCAAAATCAATTTGTGGCGAATCAGGGAAAGTGCACTTTTGGGAGATCATCCGTTGGGTATTTGGGTCATGTCATTTCTGGGAAGGGAGTAGCAATTGACCCTGCAAAGATTCAGAGTGTCTTAATGTGGCCTGTTCCTCGAAACGTTAAAGGAGTTAGAGGTTTTTTGGGATTGACGGGATATTATCGTAAGTTCATCATGAACTAAGGTAAAATAGCTAAACCACTCACGGATTTGACGAAGAAAGAAGGATTTCAGTGGAATGCACGGGCTCTAGACTCCTTTGAGGCTTTAAAGAAGACATGGACCACGTCACTGATCTTAGCTCTCCCTAATTTTGCCCAACCTTTTGAGATTGAATGTGATGCTTCGGGAAAAGGAGTGGGTGCAGTGTTAATGCAAAATAGGAGACCCATAGCTTTCCATAGTAAGGCTCTTTTGGAGGGAAATCTTTCCAAATCGGCGTATGAAAAAGAATTGATGGCCTTGGTGCTTGCGGTGAACCATTGGCGCCATTATTTATTAGGGAGGTCTTTTGTGGTGTTTTTGGATAAGAAAAGTCTTCGCCACTTGTTGCAACAAAGGGTGACTACTACGGATCAGCAATGTTGGATGGCTAAGCTTTTAGGTTATCACTTTGAGGTCGTTTACAAACCCGGACTGGAAAATAAGGCAGCTGATGCATTATCGAGGGTTCATGAGGAAGGAGAGTTGAGGACTATTTGTTCTTATCCCCAGTGGATGGAGGGCCGAAACTTAACGCAGGAGGTGCAACAAGACTCTACCTTATCTGACATTATTAAGGATTTGCAGCAGAATCCTAACTCTCGACCTGGGTTTGCACTGCAACAAGGGGTTTTGATGTATAAGGGGAGGTTGGTGATTTCAGCTTCTTGGTGTACATTCCAGTCCTTCTAAAGGAGTTTCATTCATCTCCGGTAGGTGGACATTCAGGGTTTCTACGAACTTACAGAAGAATCGCAAGTAATTTGTATTGGATCGGCATGAAGAAGTGTGTTCAGGAATTTGTACAAGCTTGTGATACTTGTCAGCGGCAGAAATATGCTGCCAAATCCCCTTCAGGTTTGCTTCAACCTCTGCCCATTCCGAATCAAGTTTGGGAAGATATCGCTATGGATTTCATTACGGGTCTCCCTAAATCGAAGGGGTATGAAGCTGTGCTAGTGGTGGTGGACAGATTGTCAAAATATGGCCACTTCATCCTACTAAAACATCCCTACACTGCCAAAACTATAGCTGAAGTTTTTTCCAAGGAAGTGGTTCGCTTAAATGGTATTCCTCAATCCATAATCAGTGACCGAGACCCCCTGTTTGTTAGTGTGTTCTGGCGAGAACTGTTTCGGTTGCAGGGTACAAAGCTGAAAATGAGTTCCGCTTACCACCCCGAAACGGATGGACAAACGGAAGTATTAAACCAATGTTTGGAGACTTATTTGAGGTGTTTCGCTTCCGAGCAGCCTAGAACTTGGTCGTTTTGGATCTCATGGGCTAAGTTGTGGTACAACACCACTTTCCATATATCTACGGGTTCCACACCTTTTGAGGTGGTTTATGGTCGGAAACCTCCTCCATTGGTGCGATACTCACAAGGGGAAACTAAGGTGGAAGCTGTAGCACAGGAATTATCGGATAGGGATGAGGCCTTGAATCAACTTAAATACAACCTGATCAGGGCGCAGCAGCAGATGAAGAAACAGGCTGATGGGAGAGTGGGAGAGTGGGTTTTCCTCAAGCTTCGTCCCCATAGACAAGTGTCAGTCATTCAGCGTATTAATCCTAAATTATCAGCCAGATTCTTTGGCCCATTTCAGATTGTGGAGAAGTATGGGGCTGTCACTTATAAGCTCCAATTACCAGCACACTCCCGGATCCATCCAGTATTTCATGTCTCCCAACTCAAGAAAGCAGTGGGCAACTATGCAGTGGCAGCAACTTTAACTGATGGGCTGGAGGTGGAGTTGGATAAGATACTTGAACCAGAACAGGTGTTGGCCAGCAGAGACATCACTAAAGCAGGGAGTTCCATCCATCAATGGTTAATCAAGTGGAAAGGCAAGTCTATGGAGAATGCTACTTGGGAGGATGAACTGGTTATTCGCAGCCAATTTCCTCAACACAACCTTGAGGACAAGGTTGTTCTTCCAGGGGGGAGCAGTGTTAGGACCGAGAGGGATGAGGTTAGAATGGGTAATAAACCTAGTGTTTGGAGAGTGTACTCGAGGAGAAAGAAAGAGAATAGGAGGGGGGAGTTAGTTAGCATGGATGAGCTGGCATAACAGAATGGAGAGAGGGGGTGAGAGGTCAGGTTTTTGTGAAGGAGGAACGGAGAGAGTGGTAAGCAGAAGGAAAATAGGAATATTCTGGGCAGAGAGAATGTTGTATTCTCCCTGAGGAGCTTCTCAAGCTCTGGTATAGATAGTGGTCTGGGGACTATATCTGTAAATCTCAGTGTTTAACACTGATTATATCGAATAATACACTTACCTCTAGTGTTACAAGCTAGAGTTTCCTATCAGATTGATTGACTGAGATAGACTGCCATTATCCATATCCGTTAAGCGAGACACATCGCGTGAGAATAGGGTTTTGGATTAAGTGGTTATTCGTCTCAGCAAATACATAAAGCTATGTCTGTTCATCATGTGGGTATCTGTTGTGCTTGTATGAGTATTGATATGTTTTGACAGAATTAAGACAAGTAACATTCATGTAATGTTGATTACATTCACAATTTTGTTTTCTGATCAATCATATCTTAAACACGACTGCTTTTTAACACTTAAACAGGTAGAAGAATACAGCTTTAGGACTCATCTAATGCAGATGAAACAAGCCTTCGAGATGCAACTGATTTTTGCAACGAAAATGCCCCCGCCGTGATTAAACTAACATCTTACCACTTCAGGAGCAATGGATGATCCTGCAGGCTTCTCCTGCTCCAGTAATTGTAAATTAGTATATTCTGCCTTTTTCCTCGATTCAATCAGAAAATTCTTCTTGCTTATAGTAAGCTGACTGCTCTGTGCTTTCAACTGTAATATTTTTAATCATGCAAATGAAAGAAATTAAAAGGAAGCAAAAGGTTCCTTTTATGCAGGAGAAAACGAACAATGAGGAAGAATTATAAAATATCTATCCTTTCATTTAGGATTCTCTCTTGCAACTTTCACTAGGGCTAAGTTTCTTACCTCTTAAAAGTTTTAATTCAATGGACTCTGGCAGAGTGATAGTCAAAAGAATGAGATTTAGATTGAAAAACTAGTAATTTGAACTTAAATTAATTAAATTTTAAAACGAATTTAAATATAAAAAGTTTGATAACTTGATATAGTAATGTTTTGATAAAAATTTATTAAAATAATGTTAATTTAATTTTAATTGACTGATTAAAATAATATTTTTTTGATTTAATATTTAATTAAATTATTGTTTTTTTTTCGCAAGAGTTATTATTTAAAAGTACGATGAATCAAACCCTTAAAATAGGTCTGTTTAATGATTATAGAAAATAAAACAAACCCTTAAAATAGGTCTGTTTAATGATTATAGAAAATAAAACAGTAAAACCCTGCAAAAACCCCCACCCTGAGACAAAGAACCCATGAACAGATGTTCATAAAAACCATAGCTTCGGTTGCTCGTACCGGCGATTTCTTCATCGGACTCCTCCAAAGAGCCAACACTCTGTCACACGTCACCCAGATCCAATCTCAAATCCTTCACCACCGCCTCCAAACTCACATCCCCATAGTCACAAAACTCACTCAAAAGCTCTTCGACTTTGGCTCCACGAACCACGCTCTAAAGATCTTCTTTTTATTCCCAAAACCTGATCTTTTCTTCTTCAACGTTCTTATCAAGGGCTTAGCTGTGAACAGCTCGGCTTTATCTGCCATCTCTTTGTTTTCCCATTTGAGAGGCACTGACCTTACCCCTGATGACTTCTCCTACACTTTCGTCTTGTCCGCTGCAGAGAGTCTCGGGAACTCAAGAGTTGGAATGTCGTTGCATGGAATGGCTATTGTTGATGGGTTTGGCTCAGATTTGTTTGTTGGGTCGGTTCTTGTCGATATGTATTTTAAACTTTGGCGGGAGGAGTTGGCGGAGAAGGTGTTCGATAGATTGCCGGAAAGAGATACTATTTTGTGTAATACGATGATTTCTGGCTTTGTGAGGAATTGTTGCTTCAAGGATGGGATTAGAATATTTGGGGATATGGTTTCGGGTGTCGGGCCCAAGTTTGATGTAACTACGGTGATATCTGTGTTACCGGCTATTGCAGAGTTGCAGGAGTTGAGATTGGGAATGGAGAGTCAGTGCTTGGCTATGAAGTTTGGATTTCATTCTGATGTTTCTGTGCTCACGGGTTTGATTGCGTTGTACTCAAAATGCGGGGATGTTAAGACAGCAATGTTGTTATTCAGGGAGATTCCCTTGAATGATTTGATATCTTGTAATGCGATGATTTCAGGGCTTACTGGAAATGGTGAGATTGAGTCTTCCGTGAAGCTGTTGAATCAATGGCTTCATTCTGGAGGGAGAGTTAATTCAAGCACAATCGTTGGGTTGATTCCTGTATATTCACCTTTTGGTCATTTATCTCTTACTAACTGCATACACGGTTTTGCTATCAAATCTGGTTTTGTTGTTTGTCCTCCTATTTCAACTGCATTGACAACAGTGTATTGCAGATTGAATGAAATGGAATCAGCACGGCAGCTTTTTGATGAATCTTCAGATAAAACTTTAGCTTCTTGGAATGCCATGGTAGCTGGTTATACCCAGAATGGACTAACTGAAACAGCAGTTTCTCTTTTTCATCAAATGCTCTCATCCAGTTTCTGTCCTAGTCCTGTAACAGTTACTAGTATTCTTTCAGCTTGTGCTCAACTTGGTGCCTTAAGTCTAGGGAAATGGGTTCATAATTTAATCAAGAGTAAAAACTTCGAGTCTAATGTTTTTGTTTCAACTGCTTTAATCGACATGTATGCAAAGTGTGGGAATATTAAAGAGGCTCGAAGATTATTTGAGTTGATACCTGAGAAGAATGAAGTAACTTGGAACACCATGATCTCTGGTTATGGACTTCATGGACACGGGAAAGAAGCGCTTGCAATATTTTATGAGATGTTGAATTCTGGAATTTCACCAACTGGGGTGACTTTTCTTTCCGCCTTATATGCATGTAGTCATGCTGGTTTAGTAAGAGAAGGAGAGGGGATTTTTCATTCTATGGTACATGAGTACAGGTTTGAACCTATAGCTGAACATTATGCATGCATGGTTGACATCCTTGGTCGAGCTGGAAAGTTGCAGGAGGCATTGAACTTCATTGAGGGAATGCCAATAGAGCCAGGTACGCCTGTGTGGGGTGCATTACTTGGTGCTTGTAAGATTCACAAAGATACAGACCTAGCGCAGCTGGCCTCTCAAAGGCTTCTTGAGTTGGACCCGGAGAATATGGGTTACTATGTATTAATGTCAAATATTTACTCTGCTGAGAAGAACTATCCACAAGCTGCTTCTATAAGACAAGTAGCTAAAAAGAGAAAGCTGGAAAAGACTCCAGGTTGCACTCTGATTGAAATTGGTCAGACTCCACATGTCTTCACATCAGGGGACTTGTCCCATCCAAAATCAGCAGCAATCTATTTGGAATTGGATAGATTGATGGGAAAGATGAAAGAGGCAGGATTTCAGGCAGAAACTCTGACAGCTTTGCATGATGTGGAGGAGGAAGAGAAGGAACTAGCTATGAAGGTTCACAGTGAGAAATTAGCCATTGCCTTTGGTCTTATCTCTACTGAACCTGGAACTGAGATCAGGATCATTAAGAATCTCCGAGTTTGTTTAGACTGTCATACTGCAACTAAATTTATATCTAAGATCACTGAAAGAGTTATTGTGGTAAGAGATGCCAATAGATTCCATCATTTCAAGGACGGTGAATGTTCTTGTAAAGACTATTGGTGATATATCCTTAACACTGTAAAGAGGATTTGAATTTCAAGCTGACGTGTCGTTTCAGTTTATCATGGTGCAATTAAAAAAATTGGACAGGAACAGTCTTGTTCTCATGTGTTCAAGATTTTATAGTTGCCTTATACCACACCGCAGATGGAATCCAAACGAATGATATCCAACCCCAACATCTCTGCAACTTTTAGATGCTAGAATATCTTGGTCTTATTATCCTGATGCCAGATGCCAGCCAAAAGCACAGACCATATGACAACAATGGTTGGTGTCCTGTTCTGTCGCCCCATTAGACCTTTCAGGAATGGGTAGAGATGTACAATCACCCTGAAAGCAAAAAAAAAAGCTTGCCAAATAGAGGGCCTCATTATTGGTACCCATTGTTTAAGGCATCTGAGATTCCAGCAACAACTCCAACAAGGTTGATGATTAAGATAGTAGTTGGAGGGATGAGGAGGGTTGTCCATTTAGAGGCATATAATTCTCTGAAATCCTCATCATCAAAAGCCTTGGAGGTGACAGTGAAGTTCGTGTCAATACCAGCTAAAACCTTCAGAAGACCCAGTACAACAGCGAAAAGGTGAGCTGAGATACCGCCAATGACCCAGAACTGCTCATTTCTCAACCATTCTTCAATGCTTACTCCACTCCACCTTAGCTCAAGGATACCCGTTGCAAAGATTGAGAGGAACAGTGCAATGAAGAAAAGACTTGCGAAAGTGCTTATCTGGTTCAATACAAAGCATAAGCATATAAATTAGTTACATTGGCTAGAAATTCAAACATTTGTCTATGTTCACATTGCATAGATTTAAAGATTACCCTTTCTTCAAAGAATTGGAAAGAATATTATTTTATGAATAAAATTTAAAGTAACATAAATATGAGTAAACTTGCTAACTGCATGTTGTTACCTCTGGCATGATGAATTTATCTGTCAGCAAGCAGATTGCTGGTAGAGTGCAGTATGCAAGAAGTGGTAAGGAAGTGAATGGATAGACAGTTGTGTTAACATGTGCAAATCTCTCAAGCCACTTGAGCTTTCCTTCCTTGTAGCCGACAGGGCTATGTCGGCTGAAGAAGATCTCAACAGAACCAAGAGCCCATCAAAGCACTTGGTTTAAACGATCTAAAAGATTAATTGGGGCAGAACCCTTGAATGCAGGTAACTTTGGCATACAGTAAACTGACCTCCAGCCACGACAATGCATCTTGAAGCCTGTCAGAATGTCCTCTGTAATTGAACCATAAATCCAGCCGAGCTGTATAGACAAAAGCAAAATGCATTTAACCCTTCGAAGTTGCTACTTCTAAGCCATGTGATACTAGAACTTGAAAACAGGAACATTGGAAATTTTAACCATCTCTACCCAGAAAGAGAAATCTTTGCTTTGGGATTTGGATGTGGATATTACCTCAGTTCCCCAATCAGTTTTGTCTTCATAGCCACAACTAATTACATGGATGGCTTCTTTAAGCATGGCTGCTGGACTTGAAGATGGATGAACACCACCTTCTTCCATTAAAGTTGAAGTCACAAAAACTGCTGATTGTCCAAATATCTTCTCAAAATTCGTATGAGACATCAGCAACTCTTTGTCATCGTCCACTGCTGCCCCGAAATAGATACGTCAGAAGGTAAGCAAACAGTAGTTTAAGAACAAAACTGTTCTAGTAAACAAGTGACAAAAAGATCATTGCAGACCATGAAGGCTTGAAGCTTCCACACTTGAACTCTTCTTATCGTTCTTCTTTCTATGGCGTCCAAAACATGGGCAGCAGTCACAGGTTGCCATCTTTGGACGTTTGGGACCCTTTGGAGGTTCATAGCCATACAGTGCTCGCCTTTTGAAAGCACATCCTGTACCAACATAAACTGGATATTGAAATCCGTCGAGGCCTTTCATGTTAATCTGCAAAAGAAAAGCAATGTCATTTGATTTCCTCCTTCCATGATTTATATGCTGAAAAAGTAGAGTTTTTGGTTCAATGTTTGGTCTTACAAGTTCACTGTTTGGTCTTACATCAAAGAAAACTGTGTTTCTGTTGGCATAACGATCATGTCT
The DNA here is from genome assembly GCA_026546855.1 of Erythroxylum incrassatum. Taxonomy (NCBI): domain Eukaryota; kingdom Viridiplantae; phylum Streptophyta; class Magnoliopsida; order Malpighiales; family Erythroxylaceae; genus Erythroxylum; species Erythroxylum incrassatum. Next base: position 311,008 of record JANVCL010000008.1, on the reverse strand, counting down.
ATCAATGCCATCGAATCTCTGAGGAAACTGTACATAGCACACGTTCTTTCCCACTTGAGGGCCCATCAAGAAACACATTGCCAAGACAGCTTTGCTGTGTTTATATAGTGATCACAATCCAAGTTCAGCATGAAAGGAGCATTTGTAAGCACAGCAGAGACTCAAACCTGGAATTTGCCACAGAAAGTCCAGTGCTGAAGCAGACCTTTCAATTGAGGTAGAAAAAGTGGCTAAGAAATTTCTGAGATTTTTGAAGTTACCAGGGCATTCATGGCACCGGCCTTTTTATGACGAGAAAATCCAGGTCTCTTTTCACGGGACACATAAACGAGGCGAGGGAGTTCATTTCCTTCAATGTCATGGCCTCCGCTGTGACCAAGAAACACTTGAATCATGCCGGGATGATCCTTTGTATTGTTTCCTGGCCACGGTGTACCATCCTGCATGATCCAGCCCTCTGGAGGGATCTTCTGTGCTTTTGCTACAATTGCATTTATCCTAACCTTGAATTCTTCGTACTCTCTCTGTTGAAGACCAGGCAATCAAGTAGTAGCTAAATTGCTGAAGACTACATTAATCTTGAATCAAATTATTGACCTTCATAGCTCACCGGTACTTAACAAATGTTGGTTGAACTTTATCCTTAAGGTAATCAACCTTTAGAGTAAAGTAAATCTCAGGGCCGAGGTTCTATGCTAAACTTCTTACAGATGGCACCCATTTTCTAGCAAATTCTGCAGTTTCAGAAAGTGCTTCAAAGGTACACATAGATGCATCATCGTCAGATAGGTATGCTGAGATCTTTTCAACAGGATAGTCCATGGCCAGGATTGATAAATTGTGTTTGCAGTAACCAGAGGAGGCCCCTTCATGGGATCCACAGTACTCACAAAGATATCCACTAGCGACAGCATGTTCGGTTCCCCTTCTCTCTAGAATCTGTTCAACACATCAGTCATTAAAATAAACGGTATCATAGTCATGTAATGTTTGATTTTACCAGTCCAAAGCTCAAAGCATTGCTGCTATATTCTTATAATAGTTGCAAATTTGCTTTGAGAATTAAGATTCATTTTGGTACAAGTTTACCTGAGAGACAGGTGATCAAGATATGTTTCACGATCAACTGGGAGCTGTTAGGATTTATTTTACATATATCCTATTTTTATTTTTGGCATTTTAATTGGACATGGGAATTTTCATAATACTTGAAGATGTGCCTTAATTGAAAATTGGGTATTGAAGATTGCATTCTTTTGGAAGTAGATAGTGCTTGGAATTTGAATTGAAAATATATTCTTAATTGACATAACTTTCGGTGGTTGATAGCCTATCTGATAATATCCTTATTTGAAAAGGAATCTTTAAAAGTAAATCAAGTAAGGTTGCGTGAATGATGGGGATTGTTCTTTCAACTGGTGTGCAACGGATGTGTAGGATTTTTGGGTTGCGCATATGCTTTGGTCTTTGGCGTGAACAATAGATTGCAAAGGTGTTGATTGGTTGCTGCTCCTTTTGGGTTTGATTCTTTTGTTTTGAGTGAGTTGTGTTGGTCTTCTCTAGGGGAAGAATTGTTTCACTGGTGTTATCTTTAACAAGCAGTCTAGGGGTTATGCGCAGTTGTTGTTTTTGCTGGGTTCTTGAAGTTTATTGATGATCGCAGCACAAAGAAGGCTTTGTCACAGATGAGTACACATATAGTTGGTGCTGTTACTTGGTTGTTTTTGTGAACTATTTCAGATCTGAAAGTGTTGCGTTCTTATTTTATTTGTCTTTGCTTTTAAGTAGAAATAGTTAGAAAAATCCTCTGTCGAGGTTAACACGAGTCGGTCGTGTTATCGGGCGTGAAGATCTTTCACGGGTAGTTAGGTTATAGGCCGGTTACATAGATTGGGTCTTACGGGACAGATCAATCTTGTGTAATTTTTGTGAACTACAGTGAAAGAATTTAATCTAGGTGAGGGCCCTGCAGACGTAGGCAAAGTGTGCCGAACTGTGTTACCAAACGTCAGTGTTTTTACTATTTTGCGTTTGTGTGATTTATAGCCTGCGAAATTATTAATCACTTTGGTTTCTCAATTGATATCAGAGCGAGGTCACTGATTTAGAACTTGGTAACAAGTTGGTGCAGATCCTAGATTCGCAGACATGGCTATGAGAGAAGGTGCATCAATTACCAGACCACCACTATTGGATGGATCGAATTATCCATCATGGAAATCCCGGATGAAATTCTTCATTCAAGCTCAGGAAACAAGAGCCTGGCATTCAGTAGTACACGGTTGGACTCATCCAATAATTATTGATGATAAAGGAGAGACAGTTTCCTTTAACATATTAATTATTAACTAAGAATGAAATAGGAAAAAGGCATTGTTGAAAATAATCAAGGATCTAATAAGTAAATAAAACAATCGCCTAAAACTTATAAATATAGGAAATAACTAGTTGGAGGAATTCAAAATGAATTGCTTATAAATAGAGGGACAAAGGAAAAGATCATAAATTAATGATCATACAGAGCCAAATCCATATTAAAATAAGACATAACAAGGTAGATTGGATGTAAGAGAGAGAGAGGAAGAGGAAGAGAGAAAGGAAGAAGTAGAAGAAGAGAAAGATGAAGTGTTTCAAAGGCTTAAGATTATATTGTACATTACAATGAAGCAGTTAGTACAGTAGAATATATGAAAGTGGTCCATATTTTGCAACTTTAACTATTGATTGATGAACATGATTATGTTTACTAATAGTTATTTTTTAAAATGTAATTAGGAATATTACAATTTGGAAAATTTTTCGGATATGTTATTTTTGTCACTAATGTTATTGTAATGCTTGAACTATTATAGAAATATTCTTTATATTAATGCTATTACTTCATAAATATAACAATTTTATTAATTCAATGTTTAAAACTTCATTTTATGTTTCTTAATATTAATGTCCTCATCTCACGTAAAAAGCTTAATTTGGACAAATTTTCACAAAGAAAAGGTTAATAATTGTAATTGAAACATTAACATTTAATTGATAATTAGATCAAGTCAGCATTTAATTATAACAGTGCACAATGTTGGATTATTTGCATCTTTAATAAGCTTGAAAACTAAGAGCAATTTTTAAAAACTCTTATCCATAATAAAACCTTGTTGTAAAGCTTGTCCACAAAATATAAGCAATTCTAAGATGTAAATAATAAATATTAGCTTATAATAAATTATAAATGTTTTTAACTAACACCAAGTTTCAATATCCACTTCAACTTAGACAACTCCATTTTCACTTTAGCCTTTGATCTTATTTTAAATTGTTCTTGATAAAATTTAGTTGGTTTTCCTTCCAATGTACCAATTTTATAATGCAATATATAAACACCATTAAAAAAGTCCCTAATAATGCAATCAATTAATAAACAACAAGAAAAAGTTCCTAATAACACAACCAATTGTCAAATCACAAAACTCACTACTATATATATCATTGAACATGTCACTTGACAATCAAAGGGAGGTAAAAAAAAACAGTAAACACTACATAATTCAAAATATATAAAAATCCCATTTACTATGCCATTACATTAAAAAACACTCATAACAAACTATTAATTAGAGTTTCATTGTTTGTTTTTGCATGTACTTGACATAGTTGTAGCTAGTATGGGTCAATCCCACAAGGACTATTAGTTAACTACACACTATCCACAAACTTAACAAGATAAACCAATGATTATAGATGGTTGAATAAGAAAATAAAATAAATAACAACTCTAAAAAGTAAAGCAAAGCAATGATCAAGAATATATCAATCAATGAAATAACTATATTTAGGCCAGATTTTCCCTAGACTCTACTATATTCAATTTTCCTTTTATTTAATGAATAACTCTAGTTTCTTGGACTAATAAGAGTTTCTAACTTTTATATATTCTCTTTAGAGACATAGAATTCTTAATTATAGGTTAATTAATCAAATTTTCTTGTAAATCTAAATAACCTAGGAATGCTGTAATTTGCCCTATGGTTTCCCCTAGACTTTACTATATTCAATTTTCCCTTTATTTAATGAATACCTCTAGTTTCTTGGACTAATAAGAGCTCCTAGCTTTTATATATTCTCTTTAGTGACATATAATCCTTCTTTATAAGTTAATTAATCAAAATTTCTTTTAAATCTAAGTAACTTAAGAATGCTTTAGTTTGCTCTATAAACTCTCTTGATAGGTTTTACCTTAACCCATGAAGAACTTGTTGCTTTCTCTAAAATAGTTCATGCTTAACTTTGTTATCCGTGTTGTGACCTAAATAGACATCTCATCTCTCGAATCTTAATGCACAAATCAAGTCTTTCACTTTTGCTCCTTTAATTCAACTAATCTATAAAAACATAGATAAATTACAAGAGAAGTAGATATTGAACCAAGTGAGGTTCCAATTGATGTTTTGATGATAACAAAACATAATTATTACCAATGTGTTTATTATTTTGATGAAAAGAAATTTCAGAACAAAATGAAGCTATAAACTCAAAAAGATAGTGAATGAAGTTAAAAAGGTATAGTTGAAGTTTGCAACTGATGAAATGACGATCATAATAAGAACAAAAGAAGATCAATGGTCATCAAGGTCATTTCACATTTTATATTATTATTTGGAAGCTCACTTTGTTAATTTGATTATCCAAAGGGCTCACTGTACATAATCACTAATCTTACTTCACTATATGAGTCTTGACATTCATCAAGAGGCATTGAAGCTTTTGATTTTAATATAAAAGCCAATTGATCTTTCAAAAAACTTTTTGGAATATTTAGGAAAGTGTTTTAATCATATTTGGATTAAACAATTTAGTTTTAAGCATTTGAAATAGTTAAATCGTGTTTTTAGGGTGATTAGTCGACCTATATGAGTTAATGGTTAACCAATATAGGTTAAAGTTGTTAAAATTGATGTAGTTTGAGTTTGTACCAACTTTGGATGATATATTTATTGACTAATGTGCCATATTGGTTGGTCAATAAGTGTGTTGGTCGACAAATGTTCCAACGACTAGTGAATCTAGTATTGCAAATGCATACTGGTCGCTTATTACGCTATACTAGCTGATCAATACACTATATATAGATGTTGTAATGGTTAGTTCTTTACTCCAATAGTTATTTTAGGTCCCAAAAAACTATAAGTAGGTGTTTTCTCATTGGATTTAGAATTAAGAAGTTTTGGGGTGCTGTATACTCACACTACAAAGAGTTTTTCAATTACTTGAGCATCATTGTGTCATATTTGTATGAGTGAGCCATTTTTTTGTTATCAAGTAAATAAGTGAGATATTTTTGAGTAACTTTGTTGAGGTGATGAATATTATACTTGGGTGGTGATCCAAGTGGTATTAAGCTTCCTCTTCATCTCGGAAGAAGATTGTAAGAAAGTTTCCTCTTTACCTTGAAAGATTATACAAAGGTTATTCTTATTCTTAAAAGAAGAATTATAGTAGAATTCTAAGAAGAGTCTTAAGACTGGATGTAGGCAAGGGTTATTTACCGAACCACTATAAATTTGTTTGCACACTCTCTTGCATATCCTCTTTAATTTATTCCTTAATTGTTTGATTAATTTATACTAAGAAATTTTCTCATCCTTGTTTATAATTATTGTTATTAATTGAGTACGTTGGTTAAAAATTTTGTTGAACTTTATAAACACCCAATTCACCCCTCTTGGGTGTCATTAGAAATAGAAATTTATCAAACTAAAGATCAACCAAATTATATTACATCCTAGGTTTATCCAACCTTAATATATACCGTAATCTAGTTAATAATCAAACAAAGAATAGCAATACAAAAAAAAGATAAAGAAATCATTGTTCTTAAATCTTTAAAGAAATCTTGTTAAAATCTTACTTTATCTTAAAATATTAATGTAATTGATGTAGAATAGTTTCAAAATGACTTACCTATCTTTTTAATAAGCCATTTATTCCTAAATATGAGTTTGTGTAACTAACTGTGTTCTCTTGAAAATTCTCTAAAAATCTATAACGCCAACATGGGACCCATATAGGACTATGTAGGGCATTTGTTCTTCATCCAAGCGGCAATAAAGGGGTGTGTAGGGTGAGTAGAAGAAACAGAAGTGACCATGTAACACCCGAATATCCCCTGAGAGGATATATAGATGCCACACAAAACAGAAGTAAAACATGCCAAACACTCCAAAGAACTTCCAGAAATTCAAGCAAACATATATAGCATATCATTAGATGTTGTTGTAAACAAAACATATCAAACCTATTGCACTATTCCAAATACTTACCATAAGTTCCAAATCCATCCTATATTAAGGTTATTACAAACTATGAAACAAAACACAAAATACAACATGTCTCATTACATTAAAATATAACTTAAACTTAAACACAAATATAAATCTTCCAAAACAAAATACATCCTTCTTTGGTCACTGCGGTTATCATAGCCTTAGATCTTCTTATCAGAACCTACACGAAGGCAAAACCATCGTTCTAATCATATAGCTTAATGGGGAATAACTAAACAAGATATAAACTAACAATTGTCTCTAATAATCGTCTAGCATTCACATGTACAGAATCAGATCATATCACTAACAATCTTTAATTGTTCATATTATAGAGCAAT
>JANVCL010000008.1:277523-300192 GCA_026546855.1 Erythroxylum incrassatum | reverse complement strand
ATGCGTATGAATGTGTGTTTGAGTGAGATAAGTATGCTTTTGCAGATTATCTCTTTCGTCAGTTTCGACGGGTCACCCCGGGTTCAACCTTGGGGATCGGTACTCGGGCCCAACGGTCTTCGTTTTCGACTCCGTTTTAAATAGTTAGGCTCCGGGAACGGGGTCCAGCACTGTTCGACTGGGCTCCGGGAACGGGGTCCAGCAGAGATGATACCCTATAGGTAAAATGGTTCTATGTTTATGTCCTAAAAGGTTAGACTATATGTTTTGTTAATCCAAAAACCTCCCACTCTTGGTTTTTATCACAGTTGTTGAAGATAAAGGAAGAATTGGTTTCTGAAATTTCATGCCGGGTAGGGGATGGAGTAAGAGCTAGTTTCTGGTATGATGATTAGATACGACAGGGACAATTAATCAGGAATCAGGCTATTATCCAATCTTTGAGCCACCTTCCCTCTACTGCTAAGGTTAAGGCGTTTATTAGGGAAGGTGAGTGGATGGAATTCTTGAGAGAGATTCAATCCTTTAAACCCAGCTACTCTTGTAACTTATTAATTTCTGATAGATATATTTAGAGAAACCACTCACAAGAACTATTCACAACAAAAAGTTGTAGGGAATGCCTGCTAAGGAGTAATGTAAAAGTGGATTGGTTTGAAGTGGTCTGGCATAAGGATTTATTGCCTAGCTCTTCTTTCATCCTATGGCTCACTTCTATAAGCAAGATCAGTACAATGGATAGGCTTTCTTTCCTAAATTTCACTGACACTTGTGTCCTATGTAACTCAGGACAAGAGAATAGGGATCATCTGTTCTTTAAATATCCCTTCTCTAGAGACATTTGGTTTTGGATAAGACAAAAATGTTTGAGTTCCCTAAGCTCGTTCCTATTCTCTGGGATACTGCAATGGTTCATCAGACTGAAGCCCATTACACATCCTAACTCTATTATCTGTCTAATTTCATTTGTAACTTGCATTAAGGAACTATGGACAAAAAAGAACACATGAAGGTTCCAGGACATAAAGGGGATTCACAACAGGTAAAGGAATGTATCTTTGCTCAATTCAGAGAACAATTAATATACTCTAGTTCAATCAAGGAATGCTCAAGCCAATTAGCTATTTCATGGAGATTCCAAAGTAAGATGCATGCTAACAGTAGCAGACAGATCTTTGAAGATTATATTTCTCACTATTATAGAAAGCAAAGGAAGGGGGATTTACCTCTCTGGTGTAGGAATGAAAGCGCCATCTGTACTTAAAACATTGTAAGGGACACTCATCCGTGGAGCTGGCACATGAAGATACAAGAAAGAAAGGTTAATCTGTGGTATTAGCCAGTCTTAAGTACCAAATACGTAGAAGAGAAGCATAACCAAGGTAGATCTACTTACCTCCGTTTGGTTTCTCCCATCTGACTATCTCAAAGCTCCCCTCGATGTCTCACGATGGTGACGAGGGCAGACTTCTCCAACCTTAATTGAGGAAAGAGAGAAAGATAGAACGATTGATGTTAGGTTGATTTTCCCAATTAGGTATCAACTATTATGAGTTACCTTAGAATGTCGTCGTTTTTGTGTTTGAGCTAGTGTTTTGAACTGTGTCGTCTCATTTTTGGTTGTTTGGTGAGCTTTTTCTCACTCTGTTGTGTAACCTTTCTAATCTTTTCTTTTATTAATATTATTTAATTTCTAAAAAAAAGAAATGGGGATTGAATCTAATCTAGGGCAAACGGATCCAGCAACTATAACGCTCTCTTATGGAATTAATGCAGAACGTCGTGTAGTTTTTATTATTGGGAAGTTTAACCTCATGGAAATTCGGGAATTCATTTTGGGAAATTATTTTTTTTCTCTGTGAATTACCAATATCGCCCTTCTTATAACACATAGGCATACTTAACACGTGCCGTTAGAAAGGGAAAGTACTTAGTTGCCCTTTATCTGTTCGAAGTGGCTTCGGATTTTAGCATGTAACCGATTAAATATGATGTTTTTATGATTGTAGGGATCAAAACATTCATTAGTTTTGTGAATATCGATTGACTTTTGGTATTCATAATGAATTAAGTCAATTTTAAGTTTAATTTAAAAATCTCTTAATACAAAGTTTAATTGAAAAGTTAAAATAATATTAAATTAAATCGAGTTAAGTTAAACTAATTTTAATCATTCTAATTTTAATCATTCCGAAGTATAATTAGCTAAAAATACTAAGTAAAAATACATTAAACTTACTAAAAATGTTCAATTGAAGAACTAAAACAATGTAATTCCCTCAAAGCACTTCTATATATGGATATTCGAGAATAAAAACAGTTTCGAACTTACTAATATCATAGAATATTAGCTTGGCTTTTGTTAAAACATCAATCTAAGGTCCATACATGGAAAACTAAAATTTTATGCTAAACATGTAATATCAACAGAAGAGGATAGGCATTTTCGTCAGTCAGAAGATAGAATAAAATCTAAAAAAGCATTGATGAAAAATAAATTTTAAAAAACTACTCTCTCTTGCTTTCTCTCTCCTAAACGAGGGTTTGTTTGTGTTATGATCCCCCACCAGCCTTCGCGTCACAATACCCGGGTCTCTCCTCTTCTTTGCTCTTCGCAGAAGAGAGAGGAAAGTCTAAACTCTTCAATCTACACCTTTTGCACCTATCTCTTTTCCTATCTACTCAATATATGTATAGATTAGATTCTACACATAAAGTTTATATCTTTACGAGAACTTGTTTTTATCATGATTCAGCCCCCTTGCTGTTCTAGCTGAGTCTGCAGAGAAGAAGAGACGTAGTTAACAGCTTATAGAAAAGATTGTTTCTTTTATATTGTCTTTGTTGTATCTTTTCTGGGTCTTGCTTCTTTTGGTCCATTTCTCTCTCTATCTATTGATATCGACGGCGGAGATTCATTATCAGAGTGAAAGATCGAGGGATGCAGCAAGGTGATCAAACGGTGTTGAGCTTGAGGCCTGGTGGTGGTCGAGGAAGCAGACTCTTCAACCTACGTTCAGAGTCCTTATCCACTCCTAACTCTTCTTTCTCGCCTATTTCATTTGCCTTTGGCGATGCGCCTCTTTTGCGTCCTTATGGCGGGACTGCTTCTTTGAAGGTTTTTCTCGTTAACCATCGTGGATCTGGACTCGTTTGATGCCTTCGTGTGTTTGTTTTGATTTATGGGAATAAATTTACGTGTTTTAGATTTTCTTTCGGGAGGTTTCTTTTATTGATAAAGTTCCTGGCTTTTAATTCGAGTATTGGAAAATTCTTTTGTCGTGGTATGTGGTTAATATATTGGATCTGTTCGTTATCTGTTCTCCGTTTACATTTGCTTGTTATGATTCTATGTGGTGTATGTGAGATGGGTTGGCTTTCTTTGTTTCTTCGTGTGTGTTTGCGAGAATCATTGTCCTATGTTGGATTATTTATCACAAGTAAATTTTGATGTCAAAAAAGGGAGTCTTAATACCTGGTCGTGGTTTCTGTACTACTTTTGAGATTAGAGTGTTTAATGCAAGTATGTCTGATGATGAAATAGAACCGAAAAGCAGGTTTCTGTTATATTGAAGTTTATTCTTTTCTCGAAAATGTTTTGGAATACTACCTTTTTAATTTATTTTTCTCATTGATTCACATATGGTTTCTTTTTATATATGTAGTTATATGGATGTTGAATGTGACATTGAACACTTCAAATGTCCTAATTCTTGGTTGGGCACTAAATATGTGTTCCTGCTGTAAATATGGACAAATAGTAATATTTTAGGTTTTAGGTGGGCACTTGACGAGCTTTAAATTGCCCATAAATCAACCTGCTAACATTTTTTCTTTCTGTAGAGAATACTGAAAAAATGGAAAATGATAAGAATTTAGTTTAGTATGATCGATGCGGTATTAACCATGCATGACAAGTTTTGTCGTGGCCTGTTTGGTTCTGCCTTGTGGTCTGAATGGCTAAATTTTTTTCCCAGTGTGACTCATTTGATGAATAATTGACTAAATTGGCGTTGTTTGTTAAAGAAATGAATGATGATTTGAGTAATTGGGATACTGTTGTTCTACTGCTATTTCAATTTGGTTCACTTATGACACCTTGGAAACTAGAAAGAGATGATGGTGTTATCGTGATTAATATAGTAATTTTTCGTGATTATGACTTTTCATATGACATGGAGTGGTCACCAATATCTGTGCTGATTCACTTGTAAAGTTGCTGATTTCCTTTAGGTCTTCATTTCTTTCTATTTGAGAAAATGTTTGAAGTGCTGCTGTAGCTACTTGTTTTATTCATGGCATCAGCTTTGACAATATTTTATCTTAAGTTTCCATTTGTTTGATCTATTGTCTCTTTTCTGGTGGGTTTCTTTCTTTCTTATGGGCTTGCCTATTATTCTGCCAGTTGCTAATGAAATTTTTGTTTAATGTTTTAGGTTCTTGACTCATATACATATATGTGTATTTCTTTTGCAGACTGGAGACTTGCGATTTGAAGGCCGTGAGCGAGTACATCATACAAGAGAGCAGTTGTTTCAACTTAGGGAGGTAATGCTTGTAAGGGGTTGTTTGCATGCAAGAAGCATGTAATTTGCAGCTTCGGCATGCGATTTAAAATGGTGTTGGTGTGAGTGTATCACAGATATGGACAAAAGATTTAAGGCTTCGGGTGCAGGTTGATCTTTCTGTGGCTTAGTATTGAGTCTCTGTTGTTGCACTCATCCATGTAGTTCTCTTCATTTTTTACTCTTTTTGATCCATATTCGTTTTTTGGTTTCATGAACAATGCTCGGTAGCTAAACAGATTTTTCTATTGTTGTGTTTTAGCTATCCTAACTTATTTTCTTTCTACTACTTAGATTCACATCAGCAACGAACTTCCAACTGGTTATCTGTTAGATTGACATCAGCAATGAACTTCCAACTGTTTATCTGTTTGCTGTCTATTTCTAATTAAGTTGACCATTTTCCTATAGGTTGCTGTGGTATCTGATGAGATTCTAAAAGTTAAACAGGAAATTGAGGCTGAGCTATTTGGTGAAGACCAAAGCTGGACTCGTGGAGAGAGCACTGTGAGTTGCTATCCTATTTTCACTTTCTAGCTTGGTGGTTTGTATTCCTTGGAAATTTTGTTAAGTTACAAGATAAAATGTCTGAATAGCTAGTTTCCTTTTGCATATATTGAGTGCCCAATGTGTATATTTACTGGTATTCGTGTTATTGAATTATTATTGCATGTAACTGTCAATTTTAAGATAACAATTTCTGCTGGTCATCCCAGACACTGAATCAATCGCAGAATCGTTACTTGGAGCCAGACAATCGTGATTGGCGTGGTCGTTCTGCACAATTTCTAACATCTGGAGAGGACAGGTCCTGGGATTCTGTTCGCGAAAATAGAGAATTTGGGGGCAGATATGATCCCAGGCAGCCTGAATCAAATCAATTTAATCGCCAAGATCAACTAAACTCTCAGTTTGCTAGAACTCAAATCTCTCCTAGTCAAGTGGTAATCTAGCTAACTCGCATTTGTACATTTTTTTTCCCGGTGATTAATGTTCTTATTATATTTGATTGCTTAATTTCTTATCAAATGTTGTTTCTTCTCTTGTGACACATGGGGTTGTTGTTGGCACTATTGCTTTTCCTTTTCTTCTGGAAACTTCATTTCATTTGTGCTTGCACCTTGGTCTTAATTTCTGTACCTGTGTTTTTCGTGTATAACAGGGAGGACCAACCCCTACCTTGGTGAAGGCTGAAGTGCCATGGTCAGCTAGAAGGAGAAATCTTTCTGAGAAAGACTGTGTCTTGAAGACGGTGAAGGGGTAAATATAAGAACACAAATATTGTTTTATATTTTATTTACCTTATTCATCTGGTGAAATTTTGCATTTATATGTAATTTGATTTCGGACATGGGGGTTTTCTTTATATTATTCCAGATCCTGAATATCCACAAACTAATCTCATTGGTTTTTTAGTAAATTTATTCAATTGAAGTTGGCTTAATTTTTAAGGAATTTTCTTAGTCAACTATGATTTTTTCCTTTGATACAAGAAGAACAATTTCATTGCACTATATTTGGCGTAGATACCTTTCAGTCTCAAACAAGAGGAGAATTCTTTAATACAATCATTCTTGCCCCTCATTTCATTGGTTTCTCTGTTGTGAAAATAGTTACATGATTGTTCTATGATATTCTTCTGACACATGGAGTTATTACGGAAATATTAACTGATTTTTGAAAATGGTGAGATTCGCTCGAGATTTATACTATTAGTAGTATCTTTAAATGAGTTCTACTGCGTTTCGCACAGGATACTGAACAAGCTCACACCTGAGAAGTTTGATCTTCTCAAGGGACAACTTATAGATTCTGGCATCACGTCTGCTGATATCTTAAAGGTGAGTCCATTTGTATCGTATATACGTTCTGGTTTTAGCTTCCTACTGGCTGTTGAGCTCACAGTTGTCATGCACTACAGGATGTTATCTCACTTATATTTGACAAGGCAGTTCTGGAACCCACATTTTGCCCCATGTATGCACAGCTTTGTGCTGATCTTAATGCTAAGCTCCCTCCCTTTCCATCAGATGAACCGGGTGGCAAAGAAATCACATTTAAGCGAGTTCTGTTGAATAATTGTCAGGAGGCATTTGAGGGGGCTGATAAACTGAGGGAGGAAGTAGGACAGATGACAGCTCTAGATCAGGAGCTTGAGCGTAGGGATAAAGAACGATTGGTCAAAATTCGCACTCTTGGAAATATCCGCTTGATTGGAGAGCTTCTTAAGCAGAAGATGGTTCCTGAAAGGCTTGTCCATCACATTGTTCAGGTTAGCATTGTAGATTCTAGTAATGTTACTTCTATCAAATTGTAATTGATGCTTCATTCATTTATATTCATATCTTTATATGTGAAACAGGAGCTTCTAGGACCTGACAATAAAGTTTGTCCTGCTGAAGAAAATGTTGAGGCAATATGCCAGTTCTTCAGCACGATTGGAAAGCAGCTTGATCAGCGCCCCCAGTCACGGCACGTCAATGATACCTACTTTAGTCGGTTGAAGGAATTGTCATCAAACCCTCAACTGGTTCCTCGACTGAGGTTCATGGTTAGGAATGTTCTTGATTTACGTGCAAGTGACTGGGTTCCTAGACGTGAAGAGGTAAGACTTTTGTTCTCCAGTGTTGAAATTAATTGGGTCGATCAATATGATCAGAATAGAGACAATAACGTCTTTGTTGTTGCAGGTCAAAGCCAAAACAATTACTGAAATACATTATGAGGCAGAGAAAATTCTTGGCCTGCGACCTGGTGCTACTGCAAGCATTAGGAACAACCGGGGTGTTATTTCTGCAGTGCCAGGGACTGTTGGCCCTGGGGGCATCCCCATCAACCGACCTGGCTTAGGAGGTATGATGCCTGGCATGCCAGGAACTAGAAGAATGCCTGGGATGCCTGGTATATCTGATAGTGACAATTGGGAGGTGGCCAGAACACGTTCTACCCAAAGGGGTGATGGTCCAATAATGCAGACTGTAGGGCGTGTACAATCATCAACGGGAAACAAGTCAACTTCACTTAATACAAGGCTGTTACCTCAGGGTAGTGGTGGATTCACAAGTGGGAAGATTAATGCCCTCTTACAGGGATTGAGCCCCCCTTCTTGGCCTTCCAACTCTGGTTTTGGTACAGAGCCTCCTGTACAAGTCGCTCCTCCACCTAGTAAGACTTCTACTACAACTTATATGCCTCCAATTTCAGAGAAACCAGTGCCTGCATCTGCAAAGTTGAATGTCAATGAACTTAAGAGAAAAACAATTGCAATTCTCGAGGAGTACTTCAGTATCCGTCTTTTGGATGAAGCCCTGCAGTGTATTGAGGAATTGAAATCACCAGCTTACCATTCTGAAGTTGTGAAGGAAGCAATCTCTGTTGGACTGGAAGAAAACCCACCATGTGTCGAATTAGTTGCCAAGCTCTTGGAATATTTGCTCAGTAAGAAAATTTTGACAGCTAGTGATGTAGGGACTGGGTGTTTGCTCTACGGTTCTATGTTGGATGACATTGGTATTGATTTACCAAAAGCACCTAGTAACTTTGGTGAGATTATTGGGAAGTTAGTTTTGGCTGGAGGTTTGGACTTTGTAGTGGTGAAGGAGGTCCTTAAGAAGATTGAAGATGAATATTACCGGAAATCTGTACTGGACATGGCGACTAGGGTTGTAAGTTCTAATCGGAACGGTGAAGTTATATTGGATTCTCAGGCAGCTGAGGTTGAAGCTTGCCAGGGTTTGCTTTAATAATTTAGGCTTTAGGCTTCACAACCGAGTTGTTTCTATAATATGCGCATGAATTTTGAGAACTTTCATAATCTGCCATCTCGGGACGCATGATCTGAGGCAGGCAACTTGTACCATCTGATCAGCTGAAGCTGCCAGGAAAAGGGTCGTCTCGTTTCTTTCTTGAGTTGTACATTTTTCACCTGAGGTCCTACAACTGTGTTTTATTTTCAAAGAAATCAAACCACAGTGGTGCCCCCCTGTTGCTGGAGAAGAGAACCCAAAAAAAACAAAAAAAAAATGGTTTTGTATTTGATTAATTTTTGTTTAATTTGACTTAGTTTTGTTCAGACTAAATAAAAGATTTTTCCTTTCAATCTAATTTTCTCCCACAAATAATTGAGTACATGTTGACGGATGACACTGAGAGGGGTTAGTATATCCGTGAACCCGAAACGACGTCGTATCTGTGTGCTATGCGTTATTCTTGTTTAAAAAGCGAGTGGGAACCAACATCCCGCGTAAATGGTTACAATGGAGGCTGCTACGTCAAGCCAACAAGAAACTAACAGCGATCAGTCGCTAAAACTTGCCGTAGCCGTCGCTCTTCTCCGATCGAAGCTCCTTCATAAGCAGCCTCCTCAATCTGACGCCACTCGTTGGAAGCTTAAGGCCTCACTGGAAACTTCTGTTTCCTTTTGTACGATTTCCGTTTTATAAATGAAGCCAATGTCGTAGTGGTTTAACTTGCGCTCTTTCTGTTAGGCTAAGGAGCGGAAGCAAGAGATTCTTCGGCTCAGAGAAGATCTCAAGGAAGCTGAAGGTTCTCTCTATCATTTGAATGTTCATTCTGCGGCTGATAAGTTTCTAATTTCATATTGATCATTTGTTTTTAGATGCGTCTCGGTTTGATCTTTTCCCCAATACTGCTTCATGCAAGTGCTACTTCTTTCACGATTTGGGGAAGCTCCATGGAGATTCCTCTCAAAGTAGATTCAACGATGTTCTTCGCCGTCGTTTCCTCAGACAAGGTCTCCCTCTTTATCTTCTTGTTGTGTTCTCTGCCTTTTCATCCCTATTTCTCAGTTCTCACCACAGATTAGGAGTTCTCTCTTGTGTGCCTCCTGTTCTTGCAGTGAGGCTCAGAGAAAAAAGGAAAAGATCGAGTGATTCTAATCATCGACGTTGCTTTTCAGGTATTGAAGCGTTAACTGATGATTTACTCCTTGCTTGGTAACTAACCATAGATTGCTGAGAATAATATGTAGTAGAATAATATGTGGTTGGGTATATCTATAATTGAACTTATGGTGGCGGATATTCATATGCTATTGCCAAATTAATTATTGCAGACTTCAACAATGTGGAGGAAGAGGAGCAACTAAGGGCTTCTGTTGATTTTCTTGTAGACCTATGCGACACTACTTGTCCAGTGAGTCTCTAGTTGGTCGCCCTGTCATGCTAAAGATGAATATGTTTTTTGGTTTCTTGTTTATTTTCATGGAATAATTTTAAGTGCATTTAACTTTGCAGACAGAGGAGATAAATTTTACGAGCTGGTCGCACCAAGCTGTAGACTTCATTCTAGGTCCGATTTACTTTTGGTGTTCTTAAATAGAAGTACAGTGATCGACGTTGAATATTGTCAAGACAAAAACCTAATACTTTTTATGGACTTCACTTTGACCTCTTAAAAATTCATCAAATTTTCACCACTGTAGCGCAATATCAAATAGTGGGTAGAGATCTACCGATTTCATGAGTGTATACATTTAATAGGAAAGCTGAAAAAGGTAAGGACAAGAACAAACGTACTGCGAAAATGGAAAGCAAACTTATGCTCAGTACTGTGGCTACAGTGTCTGGTGATTCCGAGGAGTTTGGGTACTAGCTCAAATAAGCCATTTTGGCACGTGAAATCACCGGTATCAGTTTTACTGATCCAACCATGTTCTAATTCATTTCATCCACACACTTATATATGGGATAATCTGATCCACTATGTTCTGTCAATTTTTAGTCATCCAATTTCTCTGTTTCACTTTCAGGATGGTTTGAAATTTGATGAAACAAAGTATAGACGGGATAAATTCACATATTTTTTCCTATCATTTTACTGACAGAATAGTGCTTATGTCACTTCTAAATTTGAAACATCCCGTTCTGTTCCAAGGTTACTTTAGGGATAGATTTCCTTGCCTTGAAGTCTCCATTTTCATTTCTATAGACGTTTAAGCTGTAAGTTTATTTCATTTTCCAGCGTCATTGAGGAACCTTTTATCGGCAAGGAAAAACATGGAGCTTCTTGAAGGAATTGTCAGCTGCTTAATTGTGCGCTTAGTTAGAAGGATGTGCTCTCTTACTTGCAGAGTCAGTAAGTATTAGTTAGAAGGAAGTGCTCTCTTACTTGCAGAGTCAGTAAGTATTTTGCGGTGGTTGGAACTTGAACACTTGTAAAAGACAATACACATCTATGGTCAAAACTTTCTAGATAGCTTGGCCTCACCCTCTTCCTTTTGAGTATCTTAAGATTTAATATTCATTGACAAAATAGTGATTAAAAGTTGGAAACGTTTTATTGGTTGTAAAGGTTAGCTAGCTGATTTTATTGGTTAAAAAGGTTTAGAAGGTTTGCTCTGTTGCAGAGTCAGAATCACTTCACATGGAAACTGATGCGTTCTACGTTCAACACGTGATCCGTCAGCTTGGATGCGATTCCTACATTGGACAACGTGCAATACTTTCAATTGCTCAAAGAATTTCTCTTGTGGCAGAAAATTTGCTTTCAGCGGACCCGTTTGAGGATGGTTTTACGAACATGCATGAATCACTCTTTATTATGCAAGTATTATAGTAAAATTCCCATTTATAGTCATCTATACCTTTGCAATTTCGTCATTCATAGTCATTATTAAGCTTGATTTTGGGCTGATTAACTCCCACATAGAGAGCTCCAGGCAGACACGATGAGGTTACTTCTAACATGCTTCGCTCACTGCAGCATTTTGCACTCGTAGGGAATGATGAGTTGGCTCTTCTATAGCAGTGGTTATCTGATTTTTGATTTTGATTTTTCTGTTAATACCAGGATCCAGCTTATCGAATTCTTGGTGTGTGACAATTTGTTAACTTGGGCAAAAGATGACAAATTTGACACTGGTATTTATCCTCCCTCTAGCCGGACCCTCTCTTCCGCTATTGGATTGTTACACATATTTCTCTAAGGAAAATCGCAATATTTGGCACTTTTTCACAATAAAATATCCTATTTCTCTAGGAAGCTTGCAATTTTAATGATTTTGTTTCAATGCATCCGGTAACTGGATGTATGTTTTATATTTTAGAATCTTGAATATAAAAAATATATAAAAGATTTGCATTAATGAGATTGCAGTGCTGTTTGAAGAATGGGTGGCATCAGTACATCAGGCTCGGAAAGCATTAGAGCTTCTGGAAAGCAGAAATGGGCTCTACGTGCTTTACATGGATCGAGTCACTGGTGAACTGCAGAAGCAGATTGGCCAGGCTTCTTCTCTAAAGATTCTGAAGCCAGATATGATTGATTTTTCGTTCCATTGAGATGCTTGCAACCCATTTGCCAAAGTCTCCTAACTTGACGTACGTCGATAAGATTTCTTCTCATCGTATTTTTTCTCGTTTTTCTCTTGGTACTTTCGGTGCTTTGTTGGCCATGAAAACTGTAAGCGTTATCGGTGTTTGACGGTCTAAGAAAGAGACGTCTTTGGCTTCTATTCGGAATTGAAGTAAACATGGAAAGTGAGAACAAGGTTTGGACGATTCCTGTAATGTCCCCAGCCAACTTACTTGAGTGTTCCAAGGAATTTTCCTTTGATGGCAAGTCGAATGCAGGGGCTAGGGATAAGGTCCCACTACCACTAGTAGATTTTTCAACATGGTTAGTCGGCCGCATGTGCTTTTCCTGTTGATATGGAGGCCATGGGCTCCGTTTGACATAAATCAATACAACACGAAGCAAGTATTTATAGCCAAACACGCCACGTATCTTATGTCATCCTAGCCGAAAGAGATCCATCAATATAGAAATCCGCTTTCTTTGCTTATGTCTTGATAAACAAGGACTTCTCAACAACCAGCTCTATCTAACAATATCTTTGGCTGTTAGTACTGTCTCTTTAGTGTGATTTGACTTGTCTAAGCCACAGCTGTTACTCTACCTTACTGCCATTTCTGTCTTGCAAACATGACTCAGACAAGACATGTATTTGTTTCGTTCTCATCATCCTTGTATTCGTATCTGAATCTATTTCAAACTCGGCTCATGAAGATGTCCAGACTCCAGAATCCCTTCTGCCTAAGATGAAAAATTTGTACTCTAATCATCTGAAGTTTCATACAAGGAAGCTTGGGGTTGTCACTAGGAAAAGGTCTAGCTTAGTTCCTAGATATACTTCGAAATCATCTGCTCCAGAAACTAATTTCACTTTTATCCTTATAATTGGTATTGGTCACTCTGTTTTTCTTGGCTTGTTCCTGTTATAGCCTGTCTCGTTTGTTGAACATGATTCCCAACCATCGAGCATCATGTGCAAAGCAGATGGACACCTAATTGTAACCAAGCTAGAATATAAGTGCTTTAGTTTACAGCTATTATATAATCTTGTGTGAAACTAATATTTGCAAATTCGGTCTTTTTAGCATTATCAAGTGAAAATTTGTTTATAAAGTTCACTCGGTAATATTACATAAAGCTTCAATTATAAAACTCTAAATTACTAATCCATGCCCTTCACTGTTCACATGAACTTATTAAGATGCCAAAACAGTATATGAATTGTAATATACAGAGACCATCTGTCTTATGGAGCCGATACTTAAAAGTGTGAGCAAGGTCTAAAGCCTTTAAATCCTGCCTCTTTTCACTGGCCCAAATTGATCCACGGCCTCACTTGCAATGATAGTGTGATATAAAAGTATGTTTATGTTGACTTTAAGGGTGTGTTTGTTTGAGGGTATGAAAATAAAGATATGAGTATGGTATGAAAATTGATGTTTGGTATGAACTTATTATTAAAGAGCTAAGAGTTTCAACCCCTGCTTTTGGGCAATTCTTCGTTTCTCTCATAATTAAGAATAATTAGAATGATTGCTATGTTTTTAATTTTTTTATGTACATAAAAGGTAGAAATTAGAAAAGTACCAAGGTATAATTATGAGCCAAATAACTTCATAAGAAAAGCTTTAATTTTAATAAATTTTAATAATCAAATTTATGGTGAAATCAATTAGATAATTAATTACACTATAATTAATTAAAATATAATTCATTCATTAATTAAAATACTGCAATTAATTAATTAATTAAAATATTATTTATTTATTTATTTACATTATAATTAATTAAAATATAACTAATTAAAATATTATTATTCATTAATTAAAATATTGTAATTAATTAATTAACTAAAATATTATTATTAATCAATTAATTGTAATATAATTAATTAAAATATAATTCATTCATTACTTAAAATATTGTAATTAATTAATTACAATATTTTTTACAAACCAACCACTATCAATGATAATAGTAACCATTCTTTCCTCTTAACCAATTATCCTAATTATAATAATAATATTTATTCTCATTTTTCACTATATCTATTCTTATTTCTATTACCATCCCTTATATTAATTAACTGCCCCTAAAGAGATTATTATCGTATCTCTTAAATTGACATTAACATTTTATTTTATTTTATTTTATTAATTGATTTATTAGAAATAAGTAAATATACTTTTAAAGTATATTTAATATGCACAAAAGATGATGTAATTATGCTATTCCCGTTTATAGAAAAAGAATGTATTTTATTGCAGTGTAGGCCGGAAGGGAAATACATTAATCAATAATTTTATATACTTTATCTATCAATTATGTTATGTGCCCTTTTGCTTGGGACGAGGAGTGATATCTTAAAAAATTGTTTTAAGATTAAAAGTCTTTAATTATTTTCACCTGAAATTATTCAAAAGGGTACTTTCGGTTGGTGAATATAAATCGAATCTATTATTGGCATAAATTAAGATTATACTTTTAGCAGTGGGGAACAGCATAAACATCTCATGACTGAAGTAAGCAAAATTCATCTTGACACAGTTTGTGAAGCAATTCAAGAAAAAGTTGAAAGCATCGTATTCGCCAACTTTGATCCTTTTTTATGAAAATATGAGTGGTGAATGGGGAAAAGCAACTTTGGTTCTTTTTCCGTACGGACGAAAATCTCTATTACAATAGATCTCCTGTCCTCCAATAAAAAGTGAAATATATCACTTTTTGCTTCAGTAAATTAAAAAAAGTCACAGTCGTTTCCTTCTATGTTATGTTTAAGATGATTTGCTACATATTTGCATTCTGTGTTCTTTAATTTACTGTTTGCATTTTCCAAAGTTCGCCCTTTTTAGGCACCATAAAAGAGATGACACATCCTTGCTTTTGTCTTGTCCATGATCTTTAATCAGGCATCCAAAATAAAAGGTTGAAATCGAATAAAGAAAGGTCAAATTTAGTTAAAGGTAGATCTTGCATACCCTTTTGAGTTTGCAGATTAATGTACCTAAAACCGAAGAATTGCTTATAAAAGATGAGGTCAGTTACCAGTAATAAGCATAATAACTCCAGTCCACAACACTCCCCATCTGTCTATAGTAGCCACACCTGGCTCATCATCCCTCCTGCAAATCACGTAGTTAAAAGTGAAAAGATCGAAGTTTGTAACTATTAGAATGAAGAGAGAGGCACTTGCATGGCTACGGCTTGCCATCTTTTTTCTAGTTCTTTCACGCTTTGTATGCGAAAGTTCTGCTACTCCTAAACAAAAGGAAATCACTAGGGCTACACAGCCCAAGGGTGAGTTTGTGCACAAAAACAGAAAGATATCAATACCATCTTGTGAAAAGTGTTGATGAGTCTTTGACATGGTCCTTTTGTGTATGCAGATTTATATCGATCAAAAGAAGGAGATGAGCAAAGAAGAGTAACAAGATTGGCTGAAGCAATTCAGGTGAAGAGGATTTCTGAAAAAGCTGCCAGAGGAGTTTATGGGGGCGGAGATATGCTTCGTCCCCGTGCTAAGAAAAGAAATGGAGCTGACCCTTTGCTGTTGAAGTCTTCTTCTGTGCTCTCAACTATACTCAGTCAAGTGGTTGGATTGCTCCTTCTTGGTGTCTTCTCTTAGATATATTTTGAGTAGCAGCTTATGATATATTTTGATCCTTTTCGTCACCCTTTATGTAAAATGCATGTCTGGTTCTTCTTATCGAATGAATGTTAACGATGGAATTACAGTACACACTTTTATATTTTGATTAAGACAGAATTTTAAATTAAAATTTTATTTATGAATAATATGAAGTGACTAATTAAGAATATTTTATCGACAAATAATTAAAATATGATAATAAATCTATCGAAAAGCACATGAAATGGTAATAATTGATAAGTGATTGTTATTTATTTCAAAAACGAAACATTCATTTCATTAAAGAATTAAATAAAATTAATAATTTATTTGAAGAATCTTTTTATTGAAAATATTTCTTATATAAGTAATACATGTCCTACTAACTAAATTTAAATCTTACCGTTTTGTTAGTTTTTATATGTATAATTTAAACACAGAACATGACCCTATTTGACAATCAGCTGATTGTATTTAGTTGTTAGTTGATTCTATCAGCTTATTTGACTAGCGGATTGCATTAGCTTTTTGCTATAGATGTTTGGTAAAATTAGTTGTTTAGTATTAGCTGTTTATGTATAAAATGACTTACGAGAACATGACTTTAAAAATAATTATAAGGATATGAATATTATATATTTTAGTATTTTGATGGATATTTTTATAAGATTTTAAATTTTAGATATTTAATTATACCAAAATTAATTTTATAACTCTAATGGCATGTTTAGTTATAGTATTCTATTACCCATCTATTCTTAATTATTAGGAATTTTGTGTTTGGTTTTAGAAAAACCTACAGAATAACCATTCTGTAGATTCCTGGACTGTAGCACCCTACTTTTGCAAGACACATACTCGACATCCTAATAATATCTGAATACGTACCCTACAAGAGTGGCATGCTAGAGCAATCACACGTTAACTTAACTATGATCCATCATTTAATATGTAAATGTCACGATATTTAAAATCTCAAATGTCTCTAGTTTAATTTGTAGTCATATGTCTTTAATTTAATCTAAACTTAAAATCATCCCATTTGGATATGTACATATCAAGTTATGGCTAAAATACAAACGCATGTTCAGTGAAACCACTTCATTTAAGAAATTCCAGCTCACTTCATCATTTTCATCCTAAACTCATCAATCAATCATTATCATTCCTTTCTTAATGAATTCAGATGACCATGAATTTTGGTGGAAAGGAAAGACAATGTTTGAGAAGTTTGTGATTCAAATTCAAGTAAATCGGAGGTTTGAAGAAGAAGTTATGGCCAATAGAGCAAAGAATGCTCAAAACTGTAAAAAATCTCTGCACTCTTACTGTCACGATCTTGCTTGTGCACAATCGGGCATTTTCAGTTAGTTGCTCACTGTCACAATCGCGTACGATCATGCATTTCAAGATATCTCAACACAATTGCGCAACTCCTTTAAGGTTAAGCACGATCGTACAAGTCCTTTGGATTTTCCTCTTTGTCACGATCATGCTTATGCACGATCTTCCCTAAATTTTACGAAACAACATATTTTTCATCACTTCTTCATCTCTTTTGTTTAGTATGTCATTTCTAATTTATGTCCTCATTATTTCTTCTTCATTCCTACTTTCATTTCAACTCAACTCATTCAAACATAAATCAAAATCTATGTTTGATCATAAACATAAAAAACAGAACATATCATATACGCATATTCATCATATTTTCTGCATATCTTCATTTTCTTTAACACCGTCATTTCATCTCTAACTATCACCTTAACCTTTCCCATTTCAAGACATCACATTACATTAGTCTTTCCTTTAACTCCTACCCACTTTAATCCATCTCTATAACATCCAACGAGATCTACGTATATAAATAATGAAAACAGAGTATAAGCATATCATCTTTTCATGAAAGTTCTGCACTCTTTTTACATTATCATAATGATCTTTCTATCTTAAAAATCATCTCAACAACAACCTATGAAAGGTTAACCATCTTATATGTTGAAATAAAATATTTACATGCATAGGGTGCCTTATTAAATCACCCCCGTGGGGATTATATGAGATTTGCTTTCCCTCATAATGGTCTATTTCTTTCTCCCCTTGTGGTCTGATGACACAATCAAGGATCATGTTGGAGATGGTGACGGTAGAAATACAATAGTTTCACTAGAAACTCATTCTAGCTTGTAAGATTTTAGTTTTTTGTTTAAGGGTTTATCTCTCTTAGCATGAGTAGTTCAATATTTTCCCTCAATAAAAAGTGAAGTTATAAACAATGAGAAACTATAGAAGTTAGAACTTGCAGCGAGCAAAGATAGAAAAAAACTTCACAACAATAGGCGATTATCTCCTTTATTGTGAGTTTTAAGGTTTTTAAAAATATCATTTTTATGATAAAAGATAAATAATTTTGAATATATTACTAATACTATAATAATGCTATCATTATTTACAATTTTAACTTATAGGTTTAAAACAACAAAAATGATAACAAAGAGCAGTCAAGAATTGAGGGCAAAATGGTTATTGCTAAACAACTAATTCAGCTGTTTAGTTCAAAACACTCCACATTGTGAGCTTTTCACAAAATAGCTGGTTGGGTTGAATCAGTCAACCCAATTAGCATATAACCAAATAACAAAATAATTTTTTAATATAGTCAAACTTCTAAAAATTGTTTAACCAGTTGAAAAACAACTTATCAGCTGTTTACCAAACGAGGTTTAAGTCCAACCAACAAAGATGGTTTCATGTTGGCTTATATGCTTGGAGGCAGAGCATATGCAAGTCTTGAAGAGAATTCAGATCTTCTATCAAATTTTATCTTGTAAAACTTTGTCTAATGGTTAAAATGTAGGAAGTTTAGATCTTCTGTCCAATTTTACCCTATATAATTCTGTCTAATGGTTAAAATAACATCGTTTTATCTATTGGACATAATTAAATATGGTAAAATTAGACAGAAAATTCCTGATAAAAAAGAATTTAAATCTTCTATCTAATTTTAACTTGTATAATCTTATTCAATGGTTAAAACAACATTGTTTTAACTAATAGATAGGAGTTTAGAGATTGTCTAATTATGTTTGCTTTAACCAATAGATGCGAGTTTAGATATTGTCCTATCCTATTTAATGGCTAAAATGACATCGTTTTAGCTATGGATAGAATTGGATAAAGGAAAATCACTTAGATAGCCCTTGCAATTCAAAACCTTTTTAGCCATTTAACACATGGTAAAATTGAGAATTTCTCATTTCCAAACTTGTTCCCAAAAATCTCATCCACAAACTTTGCAATAAATAAATGAGTTTTGTGGATGTTATTGTTTGACATTGGCTTGTGGTTCAGTCGAATTTTGCTGAATCGGAATATCATTGCCTTGATCCATGATCTTGCGTGATCTTTACTATCGAATACCTGCAAAACAAATAAAAGCGCGCCGGGGGTTGATTCCCGGAAGGCCTCTCCGACGCTTAAGTTAATATTTTGTGAGAATTTTTAGTAGTCTTCTCAAGAGAAAAGTAGGATTTTGGAGTCGTACCTTTATTATGGCGAAATAATGAGTTTATATAGTAAATACCTGTAGGAATTAGGTTATCTTGGAGGAATGAGCCGATCGACCCATGTGTCTTTCTAGATTTGAGCTTGGGCCTAACACAGCCATCTCAACCAGTTTGAAACTGGACAAACCGTACAGGCGATTTCCTTCGGGTAAAATTAGCCGCCGTCCTACAAGGCATCTTCCACTCCTCACTTCAAGGCAATTACGCTGACCCAATGGCTAAGTTGTGATTTCCAGCATCATGTCGACACCTATAAAATAAGATAAAGTAGTATACTCTTAACATGGCTCATATTATACAAGTGAGTGGTCAGAAATAAGCTCCTTATTTATTTATTTATTATAAATAAGATAATATTTAAATTTTGCTGTAAATTTCCAATAAGGAAAGTTTTTAGTCACAAGCCTAAATAAGATTTGATGGGATGACTTTGAAAAAAAATGAAAACTGAACGTTTTTATCCTCAGTATGTAGAATGGATTGTGAGACACGTAATCTTATGACAAGACACCGGTAAGACCTCAAACGCAATAGTTGACTTCAATGATTGAGTTGTAGGATCAAGTATGCTCTCATCTTCCAGGTTCTCAGCGATATGCAATAATCTCTTTTTCTCTTCGTTCAGCAAACGAGCACCCTCCCCGCTTCACTAGTTGCGACTATCTTACAGATGAAGATTGTCATTAAGGAGTCCACTCTCGTCTGCCCATTTGAAAAAACACCCAGTCGGCGTCTATTGCTGTCCACTATAGACGTGGTGTACACCGACAGAGGTTATATTCCTTTACTCTTCTTCTATAAGTTCGACGGATCTCACAACTTTTTTGACCCTTTAGTGCTCAAGGAGTCTCTAAGCAAAGTTCTTGTTCCATTTTATCCTGTGGCTGGGAGGCTTGCGAGAGATGGGAATAGTAGGATTGAAATAGACTGCAATGGTCAAGGAGTTCTGTATGCAGAAGCTGCGTCCGATTCAGCTATGTCTGATATTGGGGACTTCAATTCTGGCAAGGAACTCGTGAAGGTCACTCCTCAGATTCATCGCTCACTCCATGACCTCTATTCTTCCCCACTCCTTGCTGTACAGGTACTTATGCAAATTTCGAGATATTGCAACTTTTATGTTGATTTATAAATGTCTTAATACCTTCATTGTCATATTGGGAAGGTAACAAGATTCAGTTGTGGAGGTGTGTCATTGGGAATAATTTGGCATCACAATTTAGCAGATGGTACTGCTTTTCTTAATTTCGTCACATCTTGGTCTGAATTAGCTCGTGGACTCTCCATTAGCAGGCCACCGCCGTTCCTCGACCGGACCGTTCTTCGTGCTAGAATCCCACCAACCTCGTCATTCCACCACAATGAATTCGACAAACCTCCGGTCATGATTACTTCTTCTACCCGAAATTCGAATCAAGCTTCAGGTTCTAGAGCCAATTCTGACATAGTACTTAATATCACTTCTGATCATATAAAAACCCTCGTGTCACTGACGGGTAACGAAGGAAGTAAGATTAAGTACACCCGGTTTGAAATCTTGACGGCATTTATATGGCGTGCCGTATGCAAAGCACGCAACCTCCCTGACAATCAAGCAACAAAGTTGCGTATTCCGGTCACTGCACGATCCAGATTGAATCCTCCGTTACCTCCTACCTACTTTGGTAACACAATATTCATTTGTGCAACAACCGCTTTATGTGGTGAAGTTTTGTCAGAACCTTTTGTGCAAACGGTAGATAGAATCCACAAGGCAATAACGAAAATGGATGATAAGTACTTGAGATCAGCTCTTAACTTCCTCGATATGACAGATGACTTGACAACCGTCATGCATGGCCCGCAGAGTTGTAGTTGCCCGAACCTTTATATTGTCAGTTGGATGAACTTGCCTTTCCACGGATTGAATTTTGGTTGGGGACAAGCATACATGCGACCTGAGGGTATATTTGAAGGCAAAGGATACATATTAGCAAGTCCAACGAACAAAGAGGGTTTGATGTTGGCCATATGTCTGGAAACAGAGCATATGCAAGCCTTCCAAAAGATTTTCCAGGATTCATTTCAAGGTAATCACACCCACTCAATAGCTAAGTTGTGATTTTCCAACATACACCTTCAACCATGTTTAAAAAAGGCCTCTCTATTAATTAAGACGAAGTTTACATATTATTAGATCTCTTCCACTCCACATATCCGGAAAATATTTACTAAGTTGTTATTGTTTTACCTTCAACCATGTCTATGCTAAGAAGTATAGTTGTAACAATGTCTCTTGTGATCACATTAAAGATACTTGTTATTTTCCTAAGTTGTTATTGTTTTACCTTCAACCATGTCTAATTGTCTATGCTAAGAAGTATAGTTGTAACAATTTCTCCTGTGATCACATTAAAGATACTTGCCTATCGTAAATTATTCAGATATTACAATGCGGTAACTTTACATCCACAAAATTAAATAGCCATGCCAGAATGATTGGTCGGTTTATACACTGAATACAGAACTAGCCATAAGGGACAGGTCATAGAGCACAGGGCATGTTTTGACATGCATAAAGAAACGTAAACCAGCCGACTGACTGTTAAAGAGACGGGGTACTGTATTCTCTGATACAGTGTCGGCGTGGCCATGCCTGATGAGTCATAGCACCAATGAACATTCCAACATTGGTATCTTCATCAGATGACTCTCCCTGCGCCTACTCTTCCAATCCACAGTTTTCCCTGCTCTTCCAACCCAATAGCCTGCCTAGGATCAAAAGCCTCCTGCTCGCTTAACAAATTAGGATTTAAAGCCTGTTTTATCTTAAAATTATTTTTGTTAGCTTTATTTTGAATCAAATTATATTCATTAATTTTATATTAAATCATATTAAATACATATGTAAATGTAATTAAATATATAATAAGATAATATTTAAATTTTGCTGTCAATTTCAATTAAGGTAATACTTGACTTTCTCTCCTTAGTCGGCCGCTAATGAACAAATAATTTATTCTGAAGTAACAGAAATGGTCCACTATTCAATGATTTTAGAAGTAGCACTAGCATTCACGCTCTCGTCTTCCCCTTCGTCAGCGATATCCGATAATCTCTTTTCTCTTCGCACAGCAAACAAGCACTCGCGACGAACTTACAGATGAAGATTGTTATTAAGGGATCCACTCTCGTCTGCCCATTTGAACAGACACCAAGACGGCGTCTATGGCTGTCCACGATAGACGTGATGTACACGGACAGAGGTTATGTTCCTTTACTCTTCTTCTATAAGTTCAACGGTTCTCGCAACTTTTTTGACCCTTTAGTGCTCAAGGAGTCTCTAAGCAAAGTTCTTGTTCCATTTTATCCGGTGGCTGGGAGGCTTACGAGAGATGGAAATAGTAGGGTTGAAATAGACTGCAGTGGTCAAGGAGTTTTGTATGCAGAAGCTGTGTCCGATTCAGCTATGTCTGATATTAGGGCCTTCAATTCTGGCCTGGAACTCGTGAAGGTCTTTCCTCCGATTAATCGTTCACTCCATGATCTATATTCTTCACCACTCTTTGCCGTCCAGGTACTTGTGCAAATCCCTAGATATTGCAACTTTTATGTTG
>JANVCL010000008.1:261107-277423 GCA_026546855.1 Erythroxylum incrassatum | reverse complement strand
ACTTTTTTGACCCTTTAGTGCTCAAGGAGTCTCTAAGCAAAGTTCTTGTTCCATTTTATCCTGTGGCTGGGAGGCTTACGAGAGATGGAAATAGTAGGATTGAAATCGACTGCAATGGTCAAGGAGTTTTGTATGCAGAAGCTGTGTCCGATTCAGCTATGTCTGATACTGGGGGCTTCAATTCTGGCCTGTAACTCGTGAAGGTCTTTCCTCCGATTAATCGCTCACTCCATGACCTCTATTCTTCACCACTCTTTGCCGTACAGGTACTTGTGCAAATCCCTAGATATTGCAACTTTTATGTTGATGTATAAATGTCTAAGTGCCTTTCTTGTTATATGGGGAAGGTAACAAGATTCAGTTGTGGAGGTGTGTCATTGGGAATAGGGTTGCATCACAATTTATCAGATGGTACTGGTTTTCTCAATTTCTTCACATCTTGGTCTGAGTTAGCTCGTGGACTCTCCATTAGCATGCCACCGTTACTCGATCGGGCCATTCTCCGTGCCAGAGTCCCACCTACCCCTGTATTCCACCACCATGAATTCGACAAACCTCCTGTCATGATTACTTCTTTTACCCAAAATTCGAAAGAGTCTTCAAGTTCTAAAGCCGATTCTAGCATAGTACTTGAGATCACTTCTGATCATATGAAGACCCTCGTGTCAATGATAGGGGATGAAAGAACCAAGATTAAGTACACCCGGTATGAAATTTTGTCGGCATTTCTATGGCGTGTTGCATGCAAAGCACGTAATCTCCCTGAGACCCAGGCGACAAAGATGCGTATTCCAGTCAATGGACGACCCAAATTGAATCCTCCAATACCGCCAAACTACTTTGGCAATGCATTATTCATTTGTACAACAACCGCTTTATGTGGTGAACTTGTATCCGAACCATTTGCGCACTCAGTAGACAGAATTCACGAGGCAATAAGGCGGATGGACGATAAGTACTTAAGATCAGCTCTCGACTTTCTCGATAAAACAGATCAGCTGACGACTATCATGCAAGGCCCGCAGAATACTGCTTGCCCGAACTTTAGTATAGTGAGTTGGGCGAGTTTCCCTTTACATAGTGTGAATTTTGGTTGGGGGCAGCCATACGTCCGACCTGCGAGTATATTCGGAGGCAAAGGATACGTATTAGCTAGTCCAACGGACAAAGAGGGTTTGATGTTGGCCGTTTGCCTGGAGGCAGAGCATATTCAAGGCTTCCTAGAGATATTCCATGCCTCATTTCAAGGTAATCATACCCATCCAATGGCTAAGATGTGACTTCCAACATCTGACTTCAAGCGTGTCTCTGCTTAGAAAGGGTGATTAAAATATATAAGTATGCTATTTGGGGAAATGAGTAAATCATAATGTCTGATGTTGTTTTTAGTTTTTAGTTTTTGTTTCGTTTTTTTAGTTTTTTTTAAATTTAAACTTATTTAGTTAAGATTTGTAATATAAAAATTAAAAACAAAAATCTATTTCATTAAAATTTCTAATAAAAAATTGAAAACAAAAATATGTTTAGTTTATTATTATTATTATTATTATTATTATTATTATTATTAATTTTATTAATTTATTATTGTTATTAATTATTATTATTATTATTAATTTTTAATAAGTTATTCTTATTATTATTAATTTATTATTATTTATTGTTAATAATAATAATAATATTATTATTATTAATTATTTTTAATTTTTATTAATTATTGTTATAAATTTTATACTAACTATTTTTAATATTATCAATATTATTAAATTATTAATTTTATTTTACCAAATTAATTATATTATTATTATTATTATTATTATTATAAATTTTGTATTATTATTATTATTATTAATCGAGATAGAAAATAAGAATATGTTGTTTTTCTGTCGAAGAAAGCATGTTATCAAAATGCAGATAAACGATGTTTTCTAGTTTCTGTAAAATTGTTGTAGTTTTTTTTATTTTCAGAAACAAAAAATCACAACAGAGTAAACCAAACACGTTTTACTTACTTGTTTTTCTTTTTATAAAAATGATAACCAAAAATGGAAGAAAAAAACAGAAACAAACAGCCCCTTAAGGTTTTGAGTTAAGATATAATCTCTTGATTATACAGGAGCTTACTAATTCAGTACAATTTCTCCCCAGACTCCCTCAAAACCCTTCATTGTTACCAGAGCTAGGTTGACAAAGTCTAGTGAATGGTGATTCATAGATTTGGGTCAAATGAAAGATGACTATGAAATAACTCAAATGGCTTTGCATAACTTATGGGTTGAGAGGGAGCTAGGCCAATATAGATAGATTCAGTTATGAAGGGGAAATGTTGGAAATTCACAAGTAAAATAATCTCATGTTAGAAAAAGACTTAAGGATGAAGTGAGTTATTTATAAAGATAGGACTCGTAACTTATAGCCTTAAAGTTTTAGGATGAGAAATATGCCCTAATTGTATATGAGCTCATTTGGATCCACTCCAATTTCTCCCTCGTTCCCCTCAAAACCGTTCATTGTCTAACATGTATAATGGTGTTAAAATTCTCTTCAAACTCTTAACTACAATTTAAAACCATCATAAATAATCTTTAGTGTGTAGCCCTATTTTGATATAAACATGACCTTTTGCTGATCACAATCACTCTTTTGTATTGTAGGAACGATGAACGAGTGAATACAAGTTAGATAATGATTGAATTTAAGTATTTTTTAGGAGACACAGTCGTATAGGATGTTACACATCTATGTCCTTTACTCATACGATCGTGTGGGTCAATAGTGTAAGTCACTAAAAATGCGTGCATAAGAACACATTTTTATGCACATCTTTTTATGAAGACTCGAAGACATACATTTTCATGTACACTTCCATTTTCATGACATACATGATTATGTGTGATGATCACATAGCTCTCTAAAATTATGTACATTCATGGTATCTTTAAATTTAAAAGGGGCATGATCACTTACACGATCGTGTATGTTACCTCGTACAGTGCATAAAAACTGAAATTTTGGAATAAAAAAGAAAAAGCTATAGGTTTTATGGATAACTAGCTAGAACAATGAAAAGTGAAGAAATACTGAATGAGAGTGAGCGAAAAAAATTTTTTCATTCTTTTGTTAATAGTTTACAGCAATAAGTTGTTTGTAGATATATTATTTTCAGGGTTAGTTTGAGAAGAGTGATAAGTCAACTTGTTTTTTAATCCTAAAACTTGATGGGATAACTTTTAGTTGTACTGTAATATAGTTTTGAGCAAGGTCCAATAGCTCTAAATTCAAATTCTTGTAAATTCTTATTTAAATTTTGTGGATTTACTTATTGATTTGGCCTAGATTTTTTGCCTTTGCTTTGGAAGGTTTTCTATGTAAATTTGATGTTCATATCTTTATCTTTTTGTTTATACTAATCGGAATTTTTTTTTGGAATTATTGAGTTTTGTTTATGACCTTTAATTGAGCTTGAGAGAGTTATGTTTTGAATCCCTATAAGTGGTATTAGAGATAGGTTGACAAAGCTCAATGAGTAGAGAATCTTGGATTTGGGTCATATGAGTGGTTCACAAAGTGACTCAAATGTCTTTACATTAATATAGGTTAGTCTAATGTAGATAGATCCATTTGTAAAGGGGAGATGTTGGAAATTTATAAGTAGGATAAGCCAACATTGGAAAGAAACATAAAGATAAAGTGATTTATATATTAAGATAGGACTCGTAATCCATTACCTTAAGGTTTTGAGTTGAGATATGCTGTCTTAGTTGTATATGAGCTCATTTAGAATTAGTCTAATTATTCCCCAAAAGCCACCTCAAAACCATTAATGGTATTAAAGCCATTAGTTATGGAAGGTGGAAACAAGTCTATGGTCATGTTGACGTCAAAAAACAACTAAATTTACAGGTCTATGATAGAGGACCTATTGTACTACAAGGATATCCTTTAATCCTATTAATGTGGATAGAGATATGAAGGATGATGTTCCTTTTAAACCATAGAAGATGTCAAATAGAGAATGGGAAAATATAAAGAAGAAAACTCTAGGCATAATTTGATAATGGATTGATATTAGTATGTCCAACCATGTTCCTAAGAAACTGTTCCTTTTAAGTTGTGAAAAAAGATGAAAGGTCTCTACAAAAAGAGGATTGCCCATAACAAGGCCTCTCTAATTAAGAGGCCAGTAAAGTTAAAGCTAAAAGTTGAGAAATTTGTGTCGGAGTACCTTATTCATTTTCAAGTAATAATTAACGAGATGACCACTATGAAGATCATTCTTGATGACAAGCTTTAAGCTTTGTACCTGTTAAGTTCACTACCAAATAGTTGGGAGATGTTGGTGGTGACAATTAGTAATTCAAAGAGAGTTCCCAAAAGGCATGGTAAGTCTAAGAATAGATCGAAGTCCATAAGCAAAAAAAAGGTAAAAACATGTCACAATTACACCAAGCCAGGTCACATTAAGAGATTTTGCTACAAGTGGAAGAGGGAACAAAAAAGTAAGGCCATTAATATGATGCAGATGATAAGAATACGGCTGTAATAGCTACAAAGCACAGATGACAAAGTGTCCTTAATTTATGCAACAAATGAATGTTTCCATGTTAATGATTTGAGTTCTAAGTGGTTGATTGATACAAGAGCTTCTTATCACTGTGTTCCTAAGAGGGAGTACTTCTAAACTATAGGTGCAGAGAATTTGGTTATGTTAAGATAAGAAATCAAAGTTTTGTCAAGACTGTATGCATGGGTGATATCTAGGTTTAGACTAACATTAGATGCATGCTAAAGTTGAGAGATGTACAACATATACCCGATTTGAGGTTGAATTTATTGTTAGCTAATGTGTTAGGTAAAGAAGGCTTTAGTACAAGTTTGGGGATAAGAAATGGAAACTATATAAGAAAACCATGACAGTTGCTTGAGGAGAGTTATGTTGTACATTGTAAAAGACACACTTGAAGTTGACGGTAAAGAAGGATATACAATTGTAGAGGATACTTCTCCTAATTTGTGACATCAGTAATTAGGGCATAGAGTGAGAAGGGAATCCCGCTATTGGCTGGTAAATCCTTTATCTCGATCAATAAAACCTTCCTCATATTCCTTGTGATCATTTGTTGGCAAGAAAGTAGCATAAAATCTTTCAAAAAAAGATCTATAAAGATGACGAAAAGATTAGATTTGGTGCATTCAGATGTTTGTGGTCCCATTAAAAAGGATACATTATGAGGTAACAAATATTTTGTTACATTTATTGATGATACTTTAAGGAAGACCTGAGTATAAATGTTGAAAGAAAAGTGTCAAGTCTTTGAAATTTTTTAGAAGTTTTATGCCATCGTAGAAAGGGAAATAGAGAGGAAATTAAAAAGCCTATGAATCGATAATAGAGGAGAGTATATATCTAAGTAGTTCGAAGATTATTATGCATTTTATGGCATTTCAAAAGAGAAGGTCAGACTTCATACTCTATAACATAATGGTATTATCGAGAGAATTAACCGAACAATTATGAAGAAGATTTGTCGCATGCTCAGATAAGCTACTGAAGACATTTTGATTTGAAGTAGTTAGAACTACCATTTATTTAATCGATTGAACTCCTTTAGGTTCCTTAAAATTAAGTGAATAGGTAAAGATCCCTTATACCAACATTTTAGGGTATTTGGTTGCAAGGTGTTTAAACAAGTACCTAAGGAACATAGACATAAAGTTAACTCAAAGATGATAACTTGCATATGTGTTGGTTATAATGATGATCAGTTCAGCTTCATACACTATAACCCAAAGAAGCATAAAGTTATTAGGAGCAAAGATGTCGTATTCTATGAGCATGAGATAGGTACAGATCTCCTTAAAGGAGATTATACTACTTATAGTAGTTCATCTTAGGATGTTGTTAATACTTTTCTAAGTTCAATCTCTGTTGATCAGCCTGTAAGTTGAGGACATGAACATGTTGATGGTGATCTAGTATTACCTGATAATGATAAGCTACACAAACCACATCTAGTTAATGGTAAAGATAAGTTCACTGAAAATAATGAGCAGAAGGAGCAACCTAGTCCATCAGTGAATGATATTCAGCTTCCATAATCAACTACATGGAAAAATTACAAAGAAAAGGCCTTCTAGACAGTATCTAAGTTTTGAATATTTTATAATTACCATTAAGGGGGAGCTTGAGAATGTGCAAGAGGTAAAATCATAGGAAGGATAAGATCTCTAAATCGTAGCTATGAAAGAGGTGATGAGTTCTTTAAAGAAAAATGAAACATATGAGCTAGTGAAGATTCCAAAAGGCAAGAAGGCATTGAAAAATAAATAGATACTCAAGATAAAAAAGATGGTAAAAAGTTGGTGAAGCATAAAGCAAGAGTAGTGGTGAAAGGATTCAACCAAAAAAAGGCATAGACTTTGATGAAATCTTCTCACTGGTGTTAAAATTGACTTCAATATGAACAATGTTGGGTCTAACTGCCAATTTGGATATTGAACTTGAGTAATTAGCTGTTAAGACAACCTTCTTATATGGAGATTTGAAAAAGGAAACATATATGGAGCAACCAGAATGATTCAAGGTTAAGGGCAATGAGTACTTGATTTGCAAGTTGAGGAAGTAGTATCAAAAGTTCAACTCCTTTATGATAGGTAATGGTTACAAGTGACCATATGTCAATCCTTATGTTTATTTCAAGAAGTTCACAAGTGGAAACTTAATCATTCTTCTTCTATATGTAGATGATCTGTTGATTGTGGTCAAGATGTTAGAATAATTCAAAAATTGAAAGAGAACTTGTCTAAATCCTTTAATATAAAAGATTTGGGACCTGCAAAGCATATTTTAGGAACGAAAATGATTCGAGATAAGAAGAGTAAAAAATTGTGGCTTTTACAGGATATATATATTGAACGACTATTAGAAAGGTTTAATATGAAGCATGTTAGAATGTTATGGAACCTTACTTCAAGCTAAATAAGTGTGCATGCCCCTTAATAGAAAATGAGAAAGATAACATGTCTTCTTTTTCATACTTATGGTAGTAGAGTCTTTGATGTATGCAAGAGTATTCATAAGATCAGATATTGCATAGGTTGTTGGGTTAGTGATTAGGTATTTTCCCAATATGGAGAAGGTTCATTAGGAATTAATGAAATGAATTTTGAGATACCTACAAGGTACATTTAAGTAGAGTTTGTGAAATGGTGGTGGGGAACTAATTCTACAACGTTATACAAATACAAATATGACTGGAGATCTTAATGGTAGAAAATCCATTTCAAGTTTATAGGTGGAGCCATTTCATGGCAATCCAACTACAAAAGTGTGTAGCTTTATCCATGATTGAAGTAGAGTATGTAGCTATTATAGAAGCTAACAAGGAGATGCTTTGGCTAAAAAGGTTCTTTCAAAAGTTAGATATAAAGCAAGAAGATTGTGTGGTATTTTGTGATAGTCAAAGTGTTATAGACTTGAGAAAAAAATACTATATCTCATTCACACGCAAAGCACATAGATGTTGGACACTATTGGTTGAGTTATATGACCGAGTTCTTATATCAACTTGTTTTAAATCCTGAAACTTAGTGGGAAAACTTGTAGTTGTGGTGTGACATAATTTTAAACAAGGGCTAATAGTTCAGAATTTAAAATCTTGTAAATTCTTATTTGAATCTAGTGGATTTACTTGTTGGTTTATCCCATATTTGTTACCCCTACTCTGGAGGGTTTTGCACGTAAATTTGGTGTTTATGTCATTATATTTTCATTCTCATACTGATCTAAATAATTTTTTTTGAATTGTCAACTTTTGTTTGTGAACTTTAATTGAATTTGAGAGAGTTGTGTGTTGAATCCCTACCCACTTGCTTTGGGACCTTTCCTATTAACTCCCTTTGTGTTTATGATTATAATTTTATGGAAGAATTTTAAGTCATTCTTACCTTATAATGCAATCAAGTTTTCTTTTACTGAATTCTTAGATGAATTTAATGTTTAGGATCTTTCTGATCATGCAACACAACTAATTAAAAAACTAAACTCGCAATTAGTTGTGATGAGGACACAAATCCTAGTTGGTAGTTTCATTTACTAGCTAGACTTCTATAACTTGATGGAATGCCTAAAATGAAAATATTGGTGGCTTCACCTAATTACTAATTATGAATTGTACTGATATAAGAGTTGGATAAAATAAGGAAAAAGTGTGAAGATATGTTCCTTATTTTTCCTCTACTTTACATAAAGGCTCTCTAAGTTATAACATTCAGGATATTTTAATATGCTATTCCTAAATCTTGGTTTTGTTTCTTTCTTATGTGATAATAGTTATTTGAATTGATAGGTACAACTTTGTCGTATCCAAATGAGAGTACCAGAATATGGTTGGACAACACAAAAGGTCTTCCACTTAATGAATTTTATTGTGAATGGATGTAAGAATCGATAATAGTTTTCACAATTCTACTTTACCAATTGTTGAGATTTATAACAACAAATAACTCTTTGTGGCAGTGAGGGCTGTGCTATTTGGGCTATACAAAAGTGTTTTTCTCATTAGGCCAAGGGTATGCATCTAACATCGAAAATTACAGTAATCCACTTGATGTATGGGATCCCATTTGGGCTAGCATCTAAAAATACATTTACCATTTTTGTTAATGAATGAAATGTTTTACCTTGAAAGAAAAATCATTTATCTTTTCCAAAAAAAAAAGAAAATTGTAGCTCAAATAAAAATATATGATTTATTAACTTCCACTACCAATATGATTTTACTATTGAGATTATTATCCCTCATCCCCATCTATGACATTTTACATCAAATGAATCACTTTATGAGCCAGTAATGCTTAATACTACCACTATTATAACCATCTCCACTACCATCATCATAATTTTTATGGCATATTGTAAATATCATTATCCTTCTTTTTTGAAAGTTGAATATAATTTTATTAATCTTATGAGAATTATAAAAACAAAGTCAGCTTTACAATCCCAACTCTTCACTAAGCATCTCACTCATACCATTCAGTTTATCTATTTTAGTACATGTTGGCTCAATTACTCTCTTTTTTTTTCTTTCACTCTTTTGCACTCCTTCCTCATCAATTAAGAATATGATGTTATTTTTGTTTCTGCTTGCTTGTATGGTGTTGAAATAGTAGCTTGTTCATCTTTCTGTGTTAATTGTGAATTTAGTATCTCCAAAGCCTTATTGTATTTCCTTAGTAACTCCCCTTCTTACCTTTTTATCCTACTATCTCCTAATTTTTCCATGACTTCTCTTTAACATTGCACTAGTTCTTCCAATGCATTATGCTTAGTGACGAACATAGGATCATTATTGCTCTTTATGATTCCCCTCAAATTCCATTTAATTGCTTTTAGTTTTTGTAAACATAAAAAACTCTTAAGTTCCCTTATTTCAATCTTTATGCCCTTTTAGATTGCCTCAATAAAACTAGGATGTTTCATCGGGAAGTTGTATAACCTAAAAGGGGTCTTCCTCTTTATCCTATAACTTCACAATCTATAAAGATAGGATTGTGATCAAATGTAATATGCTCTCCAAAAGTTGATGAGCTCCTAGAAATAGTTGAATCCATTGTGCATTTACTAGGCATTTATCTAGTTTTTTTAATCTAAAACTGTTCTCCTATTTGCTTCTTAGACCAAGTAAAAGTGCTCCTAAGTCTTTTAAGGTCTGTTAGTCCAGTATTCTCAAGAAGGTTCTATAACTCTTGATATTTTTGTCTTAACCACTTGCAACCTCATATTGCCTCTCTAGAGTTCAGGAATCAATTGAAGTCTCCTACTAAGAAATAAGGACCTCTCACATAGCTATGCATTCTATTAATTTCCTCTCACAGGTATTGTCTTTGCAAACCATGGTTTAAGGCATAAATCGCAGACATCTTGATATGTTTTTTTTGTGTTGATCTCAATTAAATCATAGTGAATAGCTTGATCTGTGCATGACCATCCAACTAGTCTGAGTATAGATGGCTTAAATGCCATTATTATTCTTCCATAGTTATGTTTCTCATGATTTATCAAAAATCTCAGCTTCTATCAAGAAACCACATACTCTTTCCTACTATGTCTTCCTTGATCTTGGTTTCAAGTAATTTTACAAAATTAGGCTATCTACTGATAAATGGATCTTTCACTGCTAATTGTTTATTCAGGCTATTAAGGCCTGTTAACATTCCATATTAACCTTTTCATGGTTATGTCTTCCCACTTCCTCTTTATTCTTCTTCCTACCAGTTCTTATTATTCTAACCTAAATGAACTAGATACAAGAAGAAAGACATGTAGCTCTACATTTTTCTAAAGAACTTATCTTCTAATTTACCATTGTTCAATGTTTCTTCAATAAGTTGGGACTTCTTATTGTAATAGGCATTTGAAGTTATGCTTTTGGATGTTCCCAGTCTTCTATTTTTCTCCACATATACGTTACTTGTGTTGTTTTGGGCTGAGATATATCATCAGGTAAATCTTCTTTACCTTTTTACTTCGGCTTCAATAGAAGTTTCACCATTTTTCTAAAATTGATGCAAGTGATCTCATTACATGATTCAGGCGAGGAGTCTTCCAATTGATAAACTAAGGCCTACTTATTTTACCATCAATTCAGTAATATATATCACGCAGGTAAGGGAAAATATCCTACCTTATTGTATGGAAATTCGTCGAGCTCTATTTGTACTTGCTACCTGACATGTATCATGATCTCAGGCATGCATCTGGATACTCATGAGACTAATCAAGAACCCTGTGGCTGATGAAGTTGGAAAGCTCTTCTTTGCAGGTCAGTTTTACCAAGAATGATGTCCTTTGCGTTTTTCCTTTCTATGTCATCATATTTTCTTTTCACCTAAAAAATTGTTATTACAGGTGGTTTCATGAACCTAATAGTAGCAGGAATTGCCACTAATTTATGTTGGATATTGATTCAAAATTATTATTTTTATTAATTATGTGGCGATGTTTATCTAGTTAGTTAGTTGTGAAGTTTGTGGGTGGTGGGTCTTTTCTTGATTCCCATGTTATTCTCCTAGTTGCTAGTATTTAGGAACGTGAGTTTATTTCTATGTTTATTTAAGCAAGGTTATCATTGTTTTGAGTTTAAACAATATCAGTAAAGTTTGGCTTTTATTATCTTTCTTTCTTCTTTCTTCTTAAAAAATCCAACTTGGTATCAGAGCCTTTATTGGTCATGGGGCTGTGAAAAATTAGAGTGGAGAGAAAACAAGTGAGTTATTTAGCAAATGACCTCAAACATTTTTCCTTTAGCCTCACCTCCCATTTTTAATGGAGAAAATTACCAACTATGGGCTGTCAAAGAGCAATCAAATTTTGCTCAAGAAAAAGAAGAAACTTTATTTTAAAATTGGAGAGAGGTGCTCCAATACTATTATTGGCAATATTGGTGAGAAGTGCATCAATAGTTGAAGTTTGATGAGAAGTGCATCAACAGTTGAAGATTAGTGAGAAGTGCATCCTCCATTGAAGAGGAGATATGTGCTCCAACAAGATAACTCAATATCTGCAATTTTGAATCAAGGGAGAATGTTGGATATTGATTCAAAATTATTATTTTTATTAATTATGTGGCCATGTTTATCTAGTTAGTTAGTTGTAAAGTTTGTGGATAGTGGGTCTTTTCTTGATTCCCATGTTATTCTCCTAGTTGCTAGTATTTAGGAAGGTTAGTTTATTTTTATGTTTATTTAAGCAAGGTTATCAATGTTTTGAGTTTAACCAAGATCAGTAAAGTTTGGCTTTTATTATCTTTCTTTCTTCTTTCTTCTTAAAAAATCCAACTATTCGTTTCTCTTGCAGTTATTTCATTATGTGCTTCTGTCGGATTCTTGATATACGGTGGGAGGTAATTATTTGAAATGAAAGCCTAAAGCAGCTGATGTTCGTAATGTCATGGTTGATACTTTCTCTATTACCTTGATTCAATATTCCAGGCTATTTCTGATGCTGAGACGATTTCCAATTGAATCTAGAGGTCGTCAAAAGAAGCTTTATGAGGTTTGTGCCAGAGGTGTATGCATGCCACGTGATATAGATTGACATCAAAAGCTGTATATCATACGTTTTCTTTTTTTCTTTGGTATATTGGAAAGCATCTTATTATTGTTTTCACTAGCCTAAAGTAGCTTTAAGACATTCTATTTCTGTTAGTCTGTTATGTTATAAGTATA
Organism: Erythroxylum incrassatum; assembly: GCA_026546855.1. Classification (NCBI taxonomy): domain Eukaryota; kingdom Viridiplantae; phylum Streptophyta; class Magnoliopsida; order Malpighiales; family Erythroxylaceae; genus Erythroxylum; species Erythroxylum incrassatum. The sequence goes on along the minus strand of JANVCL010000008.1, from coordinate 265,195 downwards.
CATTGGCTTTTATAACGGTGGCATTGTTTTGACAGGTTGGCTGCGTAACAGGAATTTGTTGTACTTGTTTCTTGATAAGATGCTTCATCGTGAGTCTAATTTGATTGAATTTTATATGCATACCTAGAAACTTTGCATCTTGGATGAGTACAGTGACATATTTTTTGTTTATGATTTAGGTTTCCCTTTCAGCGTTAAACAAGAAAGCAGATATTGATGTCCTAGATCATCCTGTTCTGAATCTTATATATTACGTGGTATGTTTGGGATCCTTATGTTAAATAAAAAGGTTTATGTCCTAGTTATCTTCGTAGTCTCCACGGAACTAAAATACACAAAAAGGGGCAGTAGAGCTTGTTGGTAAGATGACCTGAAGCAACTTGGATACCGTTTTAAATGATCTTGATACCGTGGATTAGAAAACAATTGCTGGACTAACAATAAGCCTTCCATTTACAAGCTATGAACTGACTCGTGCATCACTTTATATTACATTTTTGGTATTTGTTTGTGCAGTCGGTGGAGATTGTGCCATCAGCTATGGTACTTTTCATATTGCGGAGGTTGCCTCCCAAGCGCATTTCTGACCAATATCATCCCATCAGTTAGAACAATTTGCTTGTCTTGAAAATGTGTACATTCCGAGAACTTGTTGATCAATTGCCAGGTTACCGTCCATAGAACTTGTCCACTTCTGCTCTTTCACTCCCGTAATCTTAAAAGATTTTTTGTTTACTATTTTGGCTTGCAAGTAGTGTAATAAATAAGATCATTTCGTTCTTTTGTTTTATGATCGGAGATTCTCTTTAGGTTTAAATTGTTAGAAAATTGGGACAGGATTTGATCTCAACTGTACCGGAATAATTACGAAACTTTTTCATATTTTAATTTCTTAAAAACCAAAAACACTTTAATTCTATAAAATAATCAACACATTAATCATAATAAAGAGTAAATTTTAATCTGTACTTTATTCCGAAGCTTGATCTTTTTTATCGTATCCTTTGAACCATTTCTAAAATCGGTTTATCTTAACCACCGTATAGCCACACAAGTGCCCAATTTCTAACGATATCCACATAACATAATGAGAGAACTCTGTCATTGTTGCAGAGATAGTTAAGTAAGGAGTGCTAGCTTCATTAGAGCTTAAGCCTAATTATAATAGATTTTGAATCTTTTAGTAATTTAATTAAAAGCAATTATAATTATGAATAATTCTAATTATATATCAATTTTGCCTAAATAAGATCTAATATCTCATATTGATCCTTATTTATTAAAGTGCTAGACATTTCATTAAATCAAAAAACAATCTAAACCATTTTGTCCTAGGCTTTATCTCTCCTAAATCCATATCTTAATTAGTTCTTAACTAAATAAGAAATAATAATATGAAAGTAAGAATGAACAAAAGAAAAAAGTTATCAACATGAGTGTTGAATCTTGAATTCTTGATGAATCTTATTCAAAATTTTGTTCTTCTGGCAAGAATGGCTTTTTCTCTGATGTTTCACAAATTTATTTGTCTCTCAAATGAATCTTATGGCTTTAGAACTCTTCTATGGCTAAAAGATATTTTCTTTCATGTTGACTCTTCTTTTTGTAATTCAAATCCTAATTTTTAATGCTCAACGTGGCCTAACATAGGTCTACGTACAACCTTCTTATTTTTTAACCATATTTTATAACTTTTTGCATAAATGAGCACCATTAATATGGGGCTATATATGCATCGAATAGGGAACATGGATTGAACATGAGGGTGTGTAGGGTGAGCAAGGAGAAAAGAAAAAGGCCCCTGTTGAATATAACCTAAATATAGAGGTATATAGGTGCCATATTCCTTGGATTGTAGATTTTTAGTATAAATAGAATAGGGCATTGGAGAACATAACCAATAACACAGTGTCATATTCCTACCATGTTCATTAATCTCCATTCATTTCTTATAGAGTTACGCTAGATGGACTCATTTATTCTCCGTATTTGCTCCTTTTCCTTGAAGATGTAGAAACAAAACCTAGCATATAACATAACTCATTTGTATTATTAAATCCTCTAAAGATATCTAAAACATAAGCATAATGCTATAAAAAAATATAATTACCATACATCACTTTTTCAAGATACATTTCAAATAAAAATGAATTAAGTAAATGAGGAGAAGACATCTTTTTTTCCTATCTAAAGGGATATATTATTATATAATCACAACTTTAGGCATAAAGGTTAAAAGAGTAACCTATCAGAAGCTAATAAACTTAAACTTCCGCAAGAAACTAGGAAGGAATATGAAAATATATGTGAAAAATATGATAGTAAAACAAACAAAAGGAGATCATATTTCTAACTTCAAATAAAATTGCCAATAATAGGAGGCTTACCATAGTAGACAAATTATATGGGGGCCCCAAGATCATTAATTATTATTCAATTTGCAGACAAAAACCTAAGTCCATTAATCACATGTTTTTCTAGTGTAACTTTTCCTTTCACTTATAGGAGGAGATATAAAATCTCTATAAACTCACATATGTAAGACATGAGTGGCATGATACCATCTCTTGGAATAGTAAAAGATGAGGGTGAGGCAAAAGGGGTTCCTTTGTATTTAAAATATCATTTGAAAGAATAGTTAATTCATTATGGAAAGAAAGATACAACATAATCTTTCAAGATATTATTAAGAATCAACAAATTATACAACAATAACAATAACAACAACAACATAGTAAAAAATATCGCCGATGCACGAGGTTTGAGGGATCCAGTAGTACACAACCTTTCCCTTAACTAAAAGAGGGATCATTTCCAAAAAGAATCAAAATTTTATATGAGCTTAAATGCTTAATAAGAGAGCAAGTAATGACATCAATTTAATTTTAACTTTAGTAGCATTACAACAACAAATTGGGACTTTTCCATAGTTCAATATTATTAAAAACATTGTTCTCTATTGAGATGATGTATTTAAAAGGATACTAGGATTATCATCAGCTTTATTCACATGCTAAAGAGTGGTAACTATATAGAACATGTGGTAACTATATAGAACATGTACCTGTCCAATTTCTCATATAAAATAACTAGACTACAACTATAATAGTGGTAAGTCTAGGTTGATTCTACAGAGTGTGTATGTAAAGTTTCTGAAATAAAAGTAACTAGTGTTTAGGTTTAACAGGGGGTTTGGATTTTGAGCAATTTAGAATTTAAAGTAAAGGTAAACTATAAAAAAACTAAAACAAGCAATCAAAAATGAGAAAAGTGTCGAATATAAGTAAGATCTGGTTCTAGGGTTAATCTCGGCATAAACACGATCAAGCATATTCCATCATCCTAACGTCTTTACAACTCTCTTCAGACTATTGATCCGAGACTAATAGAACGCTCTACTAATCCCAATTTTCTCTTAAGTTTTGTTTAATCAAGATACGATTGTTAATTAAACCTAACTATCGAATAACCTAGGATACGATCTCTAAATTTAATTTGACAACCACATTACGAATTGGAAAACGATCAATATAGGTGGTAACCTCACACGTTTGTGTTATCTAACCTAAGTTATATTGTTCTTAATGATTAACAATCATTAAATGCTACTAACAAACATCAAATGTAAGAATTACGAATTACATTCAACATTATAGCAATAAGTTCATAATAGAACAATCTAAATAACATATTAAGATCATTCATACAAAAACCCAGTTCAATCAATAAAAACAACATAACAATCCAAAAAGAGATTAACAACATTAAATAACTTAACTGTGACTTGGCGTCAATATCCCCGTTGAACCGATGTTAGCAACCTAGCCTTCTATCTTCATTTTTATGCTCCAAGAATCAGCTTTTGTAACATTCGTTGGTGTTGAACACTGAAGAGAGAATGGAGTATAATAGTTGATGTCTCGGTTATTTTCCTTCAAATTCCAAGAGAATATGTTGAAGAAGTTGCTGTTGTTGGATCGCATATGGCCTGAATATTCAAAATATTCTGCAGAAAAGACCATACAACATCGTGATGTATAATCGAAAACACCAAGGATGTACGAAAATACCTTATTGTCGTAAATAGG